>OZ010678.1:20601432-20703260 GCA_963932185.1 Troglohyphantes excavatus
AACTGTCGGAATTAATACGATAAGCGAAACAACATAATTGAAGCTATGAAACAATACTTGAATATAAATAAGGAAAACCCAACAATCATAAACAAAGGAAAAACTCAACGATAGAACAAAATATAAAAACTAAAGATCGTGCACTTGGTAGGGCCTTCGCTAAAAAGGAAAGAACGAAAAAAGCTAAGGCCCAGCTAGGGTACCTCGGGGTTGCCAAGCCCGTACTCACAAGATGTGAGCCCCCTGAGGGGCCATGACAATTCGGATGAAATTTTTCAGTTGCCAACAGTCGAAATACAGGCAGGGAATATTAAGATGTTTTCTCTGCTCGATTGTGGCAGCACTTGCTGTATCCTAGGCCCAAAAATTTATAATGAATTTTAAAAAAAATGATGACTATTCCACTAATAAAGCCAAACACAATTTTTTTTACCGTATTTGGTTCGCAAGTTGATTATCAAGGATATGCAAATATTTGCATTAAGGTTGAAAATAAATCTGTTATACACCCATTCTTTATAACGAAAGATGATATTGTGGGAACGGTAGATTGTATAATCGGATTTGATTTATTTAGACAGTAACGAACAGAAATAAATATTGAAAAACTATATTTTTAATTCGAGGGCGAATTCATCGAGATGACATATACATCACCTCAGATCGGGAAGATTTGTGAGGCTCATAAGGGATCCTCCACTCAACAGGAAAATATAAACGAAACGTATACCCCACTCCTACTTAAAAAACTAATCAGAGAAAAAAATGAAATGCGTAGGCAATGGCAGAGGTATAGGGACAAAAGGGATAAGAATTAACCAAATCACTTGCAAAAAAAAGAATCACATTTTTTTCAAGATCAGATCTAGAGAAATTGGAATGAGTTCCTAACTTTTCTGGATCCGCGCCATAACTCCCATTATAAAATGATCAGGCGGTGCAAGAGGGATAAGGCAAAAATGCCACAAATTACTCATAGCAATGTAACTGCTTACACGGATAACGCTACGGCAGAATGTATAGCGGATAGTTATGAAAGTCAATTCAGGGAGAACAAAACTATTAATGTTAATTTTAACAACTCTGTCAATAAATGTGTCAATGAATTTCTTTCCAACCCCACCGAAACTTAAGTAAAAACTGTAGAATGTAAGGAAATCACCTCGTACATCAAAAAAGCCCCGGACAAAGAAGGGGTCACTAATAAGATGGCGAAAAACTTGCCCCTAAATATCGTATATTCTTATCGCCATGTTCTCTCAAATATTTTCAAAAATCATGGAAAACAGCTGTAGTAATCCCCATTAAAAAGCCCCTCTCAACCGAAATCGTACAGGCCAATATCTCTACTTCCATTACTCAGTAAGATTGCTGAAGTAATTATAAGGAATAGATTACTAGACTCTCTGGAGATGGATGGGAAAATCCTTCCCCAATCATTTAGTTTCGTTAGAAAACTGTCTACAACCCACCAACTACTTACGAGTAGTTGAAATGATCACTGGGGGATTCTCTGAGAAAATGCACACGGCTCTCTTTCTAGACATTGAAAAGGCTTTTGATAGAGTCTGGATTAAGGGTTGGTTGGTTGGTTGGTTGGTGTTTAATGGCGCAAGAGCCAGTCATGGCTAAGCTGCGCCAAACAATGGTTTAATTACGAAACCTTACGGATTAAATATGGTTTATTAAACCGACGTCTCGAAGAAATAAAAACAAGTTCGGGTGAGGTACATCACTCAGCAAGTCAGTCAATAAAGGATTATTAGTACCAAAATGGCTTAGTCTTTTGTTATTAAAATTAGGACATATACACAAAAAATGCTTAACAGAAAAGAGACAATTACATAGCGCACAAATTGGTGGTGGTTCAGCGAATAAAATATGTCTGTGAGTCAGCCGTGTATGTCCTATTCGTAATCTAGTTAGAATGACGTCAATATGTCTACTGTAAGATGTGGTTTCAAAAGGTTTGATACCGGGTTTTACAGAGAATAATTTATTGTTGATCTGATTCTTCCATTTGTGTTCCCACAATTTGTCTTGTGCTGTTTTCGTGGCTAGTTTGGCATCACCACCTACAACAAAATTATCCCATACAATTCTTGTGTTTTTTGCTTTATTGTCAGCTTGATCATTGCCTTTTATACCCACATGACTTGGTATCCAACAAAACATTACATCATAAAATTTTTCTTTGAGCTTGTCGCAATTGTCTACAATTTGTAAAACCAATGGATGACTTTGATATGAAATATTTTGAAGGGCTTCAATACAGCTCCTAGAATCTGTATATATTATGAACTTTTTGTATGAATAGCTGTGTATTTTTGTTATGGCCATGAAAATAGCATATATTTCTGAAGTAAAAACTGAACAAAATTTGTGTAAGCTACTTGAGACTGTTAGGTTACAAAAAACAGCTGCTGACCCTACATGATCATTAAACTTAGACCCATCAGTAAAAACAGGGTGGTAGTCTTGATATACATGTCTGTGCTGTAAAAATAGTCGACTAAAAACAATATGAGGTGTTGATGGTTTATGATACTGGGTGAATTCATTAATGAATGATAAGTTATCATCACTCCAAGGTGGAGGTTCGTCCCCTGTGAATAAAACAGGAAAATCATCAACATCATAAAATTCTAAAATTTGTCCTATTCTAAATCCAAAAGTCGGGATACAAGATGGCCGGAATATAAACAGGTTGCTATAAATGGGGTTAATAATCTTATTAAGAAGTGGGTGGTGCTCGTTGCTTTTAGTCTTAAAATAATAATTCAGAGCTAATCTATGTCTTCTGTATTCCAACGAGGGTTCATGAGTGATACTGTACAAGCTTTCAATAGGGGAAGTTCTAAATGCTCCAGTAGATATGCGAATGCCTTGATGATGAATGGTATCGAGCGGTTTCAGATAAGATTTTGATGTGGACCCGTAAATCGCACATCCATAGTCGAGTTTTGATCGTATCAATGAGTTGTATATTTTCATCATGGATGTACGATCCGCACCCCATGAACAATGTGTTAATACTTTTAAAATATTCAAAGATGAAGAACATTTCCTTTTTATATGATTGATATGTGATTTAAAATTAAGTTTAGAATCGAAAATTAAACCTAAAAATTTTGTCTCCGAAACCATTGGTATTGGGTGTGCATTTAGTAGAATATCTGGATCAGGGTGCATCCCTCGTCTTCTACAAAAATGCACACCAACGGTCTTTTCTTCAGAAAACACAAACCCATTGCGTTCTGTCCAATTAGTAATGTTAGTGATGGCAGTGTCAAGTTGTCTTTTAATGAATTCCATGTCCTCTGCCGCGCAATGAATCTGAAAATCATCTACGAAGAGAGATCCATGGACATATGGAGGAAGCTGATGGATGATGCCGTTAATTTTTATAATAAACAAACTTACGCTTAATACGCTGCCTTGGGGAACGCCTTCGTCTTGAGTAAAATATTCAGATAAAACATTATTAATACGAACTTGAAAAATTCTTGTCTTGAGAAAATTTTCTAAAAAAATAGGTAGGTTGCCCTTTAGTCCAATTTGATAAATATCTCTCATAATGCCATACCGCCATGTTCGATCGTATGCTTTGGCCATATCAAAAAATATAGAAATCAGGTGTTTTTTAGAAACAAATGCCTCGCGTATAGCCGATTCTAATTTTAAGAGATTATCAAGAGTGCTCCTTCCCCGTCTGAACCCACTTTGAAAAGGTGAAAGCCATTTCATTTTTTCTAGGATATGTACCAATCTCGCATTCACCATTCTCTCCATCAGTTTACATAAGCAGCTGGTTAAGGCGATTGGACGATAATTATCAGGATTTTGAGGATCCTTTCCTGGCTTAGGAATGGGAATTATGACAGCTTTTGTCCAAGCAGTTGGAAAAACCTGTTCATGCCAAATTCGGTTAAACAAGATCAAGATTATGCAAAGTGAAGGGTCATCAAGATGGATTAACATATGGTAATGAATACGGTCTGGACCGGATGCAGTGGGGTGGGATTTGTTTAATGCATTTTTGAGTTCATGTAGTTTAAAATCAATATTGTAGATTTCTGGTGTAGATTGCCTGAAATCTAAAGTCTTTTGTTCCTCCCTATGCTTATAAATAATGAAATCATGTGGATATGAAGTCTCAGATGAAACATTAGCGAAAGCTTCTGCGAGAGTATCAGCAATGTCTTTTGGGTCAGAAATGACTTGTCCAGTATGATTTAAAAAAGATACATTTTGTTCAGCTTTGTAGCTGCCAGTGATTCTCCGAACCTTATTCCAAACTGATTTGGCGGAGACGTTGCTGTTAATACCACTGACATACTGCATCCATGATTCTTTTTGACTTTGTCGCCTTATTCGGCGAGCAACAGCTTTAGCACGTTTAAAAGAGATTAAGTTTACTTGTGTAGGGTATCTTCTAAACTTGTTCCATGCTTTCTTTTGGGCTTTGAAGGCTTCGGAGCATTTTTCATTCCACCAAGGCTTACATAGTTTTGGAACCTTCCCAGATGTTTTTGGGATTGCTATGTCAGCAGCTCTGATGATAGAAGATACGACAGCCTCAACAGCCAAGTTAATGTCTGGCAGGTCAACCATGTTCTGATTGAGTTTAGATAATGTTTCAAATAGTGGCCAATTGGCTTTGTCGTATATAAAATTAATTGGTCGACTGGGAAAAGAAGCGTCCTTAGCAGAGTATGTCAATATGATAGGGAAGTGATCACTGTTGTGCAGATTATTGTCAACTCTAAAGTTCCATCTGGTAAAAATTGAAGGTGAACATATTGCCAGGTCTAATGTGTGAAAACTTCGAGTCGGAATGTGAAAATATGTACTGCTAGTACCATTAAAAAGACACAAGTCGTGATCTGTAATTAGCTTTTCAATTTGCTGCCCTCGTGAGTTGTTATCTGGGCTGCCCCAGAGCACATTGTGGCCGTTCCAGTCACCGACGATTATAAAGGGTGCTGGAAGTTGGACCACGAGTTCGTTTAACTCTTTTTGCTGAATGGTTACACTTGGAGGGAGGTAAATTGAGCATACTGTAATCAAAAATTTAATATGAATCTGTATTGCTATTGCTTGTAGGGATGTAGTTAGAGATATAGGCTTGGATGGAAAAGCCTGGGAGTGCATCAACGCAACTCCACCAACTGCTCGCGTATTTTGGACAATATCTTTTCTTGTAAATGTATATCTCTTAATATTTGTTTTTACTAATGGAGCTAAATATGTCTCTTGGAGTCCTATACAGACAGGCTGATATTTGTTAACTAGGTTTTTTACATCCTCCGTATGGCTACGATACCCGTGACAATTCCAACTTACAATATTTATGGCCATTTTGTGCGCTTAAGGTCTTAGGGGGCCCTTGAAGAATTTCGATCTCGGAGAGAGGTTTGGGGGAATCTCCAATCCCTTCTCAACCTCCATGGCTCCGTTGTCTGAGAATTCCTCACTGCTATCTTCACTACTGACATCGAACTTTTTATTTGCTTTACCTTTGTCTTCCATTATTTTTTGTTTTTTGACAAATATGTCTTCGGCTCGCCCTGTTCTTGATAGGGGGCCCGGTTTTCTCACTTTTGACATGATTTGCGGTTTTGGAGCACTTAGGATTGGTGGTTCAGATTTATTTTTATTTGATCTTTTTGCCGTTTGTGCAGTCGACTTGCTGGATGTAGAATTACTGCCAGTTGATTTGTTTAAAGAGGTACTTGCAATAAGCGGAAGAATAGCTGGGATTTTAGTCTGGTTAGTTGCATTTTTGGTTTGCTGGGTTTGGGTAGGTGTGATTACATGAGTTTCTGTTTGTGTAATTGCAGTTTCGATATTTTCAGTTTGTGTGTTGACTGATTTGAAGGTTTTAACTGCAGCTGCGTAGGAAATGCCTGATCGTGGGGATCGGTTTTCAACTATTTTCCTTGCTTCGGGGAATGAAATATTTTGATTGGTTTTGACTGTTTGAACTTCCTTTTCGAATATAAATTTAGGGCAACGTCTTGAATATGCTGGGTGGTCGTCATGGCAATTTGCGCAACATTCTGCATTTGTACAATTGTTACTTTCATGATCAGGTTCTCCACAACGGGCACAGATTGGCACTCGAGAGCGGCATGCGAACTTCGAGTGACCAAACTTCTGGCAACGGAAGCAGCGCAGCGGATTTGGTACGAAAGGTCTTACTTCGCATCTGATATATCCAGCTGTAATTTGTTTGGGCAATATTGGGGTGTCAAAAGTGAGTATAACATGGTTGGTTGGTAAGATATTGCCATCGCGTTTGATGTTTATTCGCGTGGCATCACATACCTTTTGAGATCTTAGCTCACATTTAAATTCTTCGTCAGAAACCATTCTCAGATCAGGGTTAGAAATGACGCCTTTGGTGTAGTTAAGGGTCTTATGCCCTGAGGCCTGAACTTCCACTTCACCAAACTTTTTGATAGCAAGTAAACTTGTGGCCTGTTTTTCATTTGCTGCTTCCACCAGCAAGTCACCGGATTTTTGTTTTTTTATGTCTTTTACAGTACCAGCATAATTCTGTATGTATTTATTTATAAGAAAAGGAGACATGTTTCGAAATTGATCGTTTTCGGTGTGCAAAACAATGAACAATGGCGTAGACTTTTCAAACACTGTATTTGTAATAGAAATGGTTGGGGTTGGTGGGTTTAAGGCCGTCACCAGGGCACACGTTTTAGAATCCATAAAGGAAAGGGAGTTCATCACGGTGGCCCCACACCCCCCATGGAGCCCCACACGGGAAGGCAGTTACCGGCTCTGGAAAAATAAACAAAAAGCACTAAAACAAAAATAAACCCAGCCTCGGCACACACCTTAAGGTACCACCGTGGTATAGTGCTACAGCTTCGGAGCGTGATCCGCCAGTTCACCCAGGGCACTCCTAACTGCAGCACTAACCCTTAAATGCAAAATTCCAGTGAAGTCCGGCACCACAAAAGAATATTGTGGTACCGGACTGCAGTGTCATTAGGCGAGCCGATTGACCGGAAGCGGGCTCACTCCGGCCGCTCGTCTACGGAGAAGCATGGACCAAAGGGCACGCAACAGCACCCCCAGGAACTTAACCCCGTCCTGATATGGGGCGCCGCAGGAACCCCAGGACTCCACTTTCCCCCGATACGAGTCGCCGCACACGGCAAACATGCGGGTCAATAAACGTGACACTGTAAATAATACAAAACAAACTCAAAAAGGGTTAACACTAATTCTTGTATATTGCAAATAAGAATACCAACGCAAAAAAAAACCAAAAGGAAGTAAAAGATCCATATAACGAAATGAGGAATTACGAAACGTATCATCAACAAAAACCTAACTAAAATTATACAAAATTAGGGCCGTCGCAAAAAGGAAAGAACGAAAAATGCTAGGCCCAGCTAGGGTACCTCGGGGTTGCCAAGCCCGTACTCACAAGATGTGAGCCCCCTGAGGGGGTCTGGATTAAGGGACTAATTCTAAAACTTATAAATATAGACGTGCCCGATTATTTAATTCCGCTATTGCATTCTTATTTAACTGAACGACTATTTGTCGTCCAAGTAGGGAGAAAGAGATATTCTGCTAGGTAAATTCTCGCGGGAACCCCCCAAGGGTCTGTGCTCGGACCAACATTATTTAATGTGTTCATTAATGACTTCCCTCAAAACCCACGAACCAAAATCGCACTATTTGCCGATGACACGGCCATACTTATATGCAGCACTGGTCCACATTCTTTATAAGGAAACTAATGCAAAGGTATATTAATAACGATGAATATCCAAAAGCTCTGCACTCACTGCTACGCTCACGTACTGAATTTAGTTTTAGCTCAAGGTATGAATGAAACATATTTTTTTCCACTTTAAATGGAATCGCAACATTTTCGTCACATTCCAGTAAGAGGTCCTTTGCGATTCAAGAACATCTTAAAAAAAGCTTTCCATCATTTGCACCCACAAGATGGTCGTTTACTTCTCGCCTAATCAACACAGTTGAAAATCATTGGAAGGCAATCGCCGATTTTTTTTCAACCATACATGAAAGCGCTGAGGGAAAGTGGACTGCACCAGACAAGTGTGTTGCTCATGGATACTTTGATTTCCTCAACACATTTGAAACAGTATTTCTACTAAATTTATTTTCGCCTTTGTTTTCACAATCTGACGTATTCTTTCAAATTTTACAGACTGAAAATGTTGACATTATGGCATGTTTAAATTACATAAAAGATTTCCATCAGCTTTTGAACCATTTTAGGAAAGGTTTTATTCATTGCAATGAGTGCGAGAAAAAAAATTAGAGAAAATTACATCCGAAGACGATAAATGTGATAAGTGTGAAACAGTGGGTTTTCAGCCACTTTGGGACAAAACAGTATCCGTGATGGGTTTACCAAATTAAGCTAGAAAAAAACGACAAAAAGATTCAAACAATTTGTCTCCGAAACAAAGATATCGTAAGTTATATTACGCAATCTTTGATAATTTGCTATGCCATTTAACATCCCGATTTTCTTCACTCTAAAAGTTAGCCTTTTTTTGAACTTTTGAATCCTAGAAAATATTTAAGTGTTTTCGCACAAGAACACTTTTCCAGAGTACCTTTTAAAGGATCTAGGAAGCATTTATCCAAATACTTTTGATTTGGTTCTATTAAGGTTGGTTGGTTGGTTATATGGGGTTTAATGGCGCAAGGGCCAAGTATGGCCAAGCTGCGCCAAACACTAGGTAGTTTAGACCAACATTAAAATTCTAAAAATACACACAAACAAAAATTAAATTCAAAGAAGTGGTAAAAATCCTGTGTAATTTAAAAAGATAAATAGTGATGAATGATGTGGATGATTTAATAAATACGACAAAGTGGGAGATGATGAATTAAAAAAGAGATTATATAAAAATCGAAGACGAGGACAAGAAGTTAAAATATGACGGATGGTGAGAGGTTGTTGGCAATACTGACACGGCGGGGTGATTTCATTTATCAATAAATGCCTGTGGGTCGCTCTTGAATGTCCTATGCGGAGACGGGTCAGTAAAACATCCAACCGTCTAGATGATAAGGACGGTAGAAGTGAGGTAGTTGGAAATATAGAAGCTAGTTTGTTGCTGGTTTGTAGCTTCCAACCTTCACTCCATTCGTTCCGCACTAGGTCCCGCAGAACATTGCGTAGGTCGTCATATGGGATTCTGATATTAAGCTGGGATGTGGCATTTTTGGCAGCTTGATCTGCCACTTCATTGCCAGTAATGCCAACATGCCCAGGAATCCAGCATAATATGACGCCATAGCCCCGTCGGATAAGCTTATTATATAATTTTAAAACATCAGAAGCTAGAGGGTGGTTAAAATTATCCGATGCGAGAGATTCTACAACGCTTTTTGAGTCAGTATAAATTATAAAATTGCCAACGATTTGGTGAGAAATATGTTTGAGTGCTTTGTACAGAGCTAAAAATTCAGAAGTAAAAACAGAAATGAAATATGGTAATGCGTAACTAAAAATATCTGAACCGCACACAAATGCACAGCCAGCATGATTAGTAAATTTAGATCCATCTGTGTAAACAGCAGTGTAATTAATAAAATTATGACGATGATCATTAAAAAGTTGGTTATATACAATAGGATTGGTATTGTATTTATCATGGTCAACAAATAAATTAAATATCGAGATATTGGAAGTTTGCCATGGAATATTGTCAAAAAGAGGGCGTTCGGCAACTTCTATTGAAGAGAGTGGTGAGCCGCTCAGTATGTTTCTCATGCGAAAACCAAACGATGGAATGCAAGATGGACGATTCCTGAAATTGACGTCCTTTGAACTATCCAGATTAGTTAGTTAGTCTTTTTATGGCACAAAGGCGACTGTGGCCATTCTGCGCCAGGCACAAGGTCTATCTTTTAAAACATTAAAAATATGATAAAGTATAAACATTAAGTGAAAGTTTCTAAATAAGGTGGTAAAATCCGATACTTTTCAGAAAAGGAAATAAATTTGGATGGGTTGGCCTAGATAAAATATAATTAATTGTTGGGTACAAAATTCCAAAGTGTAAAAGTCTATAAATGGTAAAAGCTGGACATTCAATTAAAATATGTTTTACAGTTAGTACTACATCACACATTATACATAATGGCACATCTTCCGCCAGCAGAAGATGTACGTGCGTCGGTCTAGTGTGGCCGATGAAGAGGCGTGTCAACACGACCTCCCGTTTTCTACTTTCTTCTGATATTGCGGGAAATTTTATGGATGTGTGAATCAAATGCAATTTGTTGGTTATTTGCATATCCCATTCAACTTGCCACATTAACTCAATTGCTTTTGCACATGCCAATTTTGCATCGGGAAAGTTGAGAATGATATTACCCCCTTGGGAGGCTGTTTTAGCGGCAAGGTCGGCTGCCTCATTTCCATGGATGCCGACATGGCTTGGGATCCAACAAAAAGATATTTTAAAGCTTCTGTTTTTTAGTTGAAAGCACTTTTCCAGAATTTTTTTAACTAAGGGATGGGAGTGAACAGAGTAATTTCCTAGTGCTTCAAGCCCACTTTTCGAGTCTGTATACACTATCCATGATTTGTCTGTTTGAGTAAATATGTGGTTTATGGCAAGATATATAGCATATAATTCGGAGGTAAAAACTGAACTCAGAGGATGTAGTGTCTCGGATATAATGGTGTTTGTAAAAACTGCAGCTGAACCAACATGGTTATTTGATTTTGACCCGTCAGTATAAACTGTTTTATGAGATGAATAAAAGAACCGATGTTCGTTAAAATATTGTACAAAAACTGAATCCGATGTTGATGATTTTTTACAGTGAGAGAATTGAACAACTGAAAATGGACGTCCATTCCATGGTGGAAAGATATCATTAAAAGGTAACATGTTAAAATCGTCAATGTTTAAAAAAACAAGAAGTTGCTTCATTCGAATACCAAACGTTGGTATAAACGATCTTTTGGAAGCAAATAAAGTCTGATGAGATGGATTTAAAATCTGTGAATATAAAGGGTGATTCAAATTGCTTTTAATTTTAAAATAGTAAACAAGAGAAAGTTTTGCACGACGATGCTCAAGTGATGGTTCTTGACAAATAACATAGAGACTTGTAACTGGAGAAGTCCTAAATGCTCCAGAGGCCAGCCTCAGACCCTGATGGTGGATTGTTTCTAAATATTTCAGATAGGACTTTCTCGTCGATCCATAGATTGCTACGCCATAATCCAGTTTAGAACGAATTAGACATCGGTAGATTCGCAGCATGGACGTGATATCCGCTCCCCAAGCTGTATTGCATAGTACTTTTAAAATATTCATAGATTTGCTACATTTCTGCCGCAAATGACGAATATGTGGACGGAAGGTCAGCTTTGAATCAAAAATAATACCCAAGAACTTTGTCTCGTTTACTACGGGGATGATTGTACCGTCTAAGCGGATCTCTGGCTCAGGGTGGAGCCCCCTTTTTTTGCAGAAATGCATGCACACTGTTTTTTGCGGGGAGATAACAAAGCCATTTCGATTGGCCCAGTTTGAAATGTTTTTAATAGCCAACTGCATTTGTCTCTCGATCGCATGCATGCTTGTCAATGCACAGGAAATTTGGAAATCATCGACAAACAGTGTACCACGAACTGCGGGTGGCAGTTGATTTACAATACCATCAATTTTCAAAATGAACAAAACCACACTGAGAACACTTCCTTGGGGAACACCTTCTTCTTGAATAAATTCATCCGACAAGGTTGTCCCAACACGAACTTGAAATCTGCGACATTTGAGGAAGTTTCGGATAAAAATTGGTAAATTACCACGAAAGTTTAAATTGTGCAGGTCTTTTAGAATGCCGTATCTCCAGGTTCGGTCATAAGCCTTTTCCATGTCGAAAAAAATCGACACGAGGTGTTGGTTTCGGACAAAAGCTTCACGAACGGAGGTTTCAAGCGACAATATGTTGTCAAATGTGCTTCGACTGTGGCGAAATCCACTTTGAGATGGTGAAAGAGCTTTCTTCATCTCTAGGCAATAAATTAAACGAATGTTAACCATCCTCTCTAAAAGTTTGCAAAGGCAATTAGTTAGCGCTATAGGTCTATAATTACTTGCAATTTGGGGGTCCTTCCCAGGTTTTGCAATAGGGATAACTATTGCCCTTTGCCAGGAAGTAGGAAATACCATTTCACACCATATTCTATTAAAAAGTTTTAAAATACACGATAATGATTTGTGAGATAGGTGCTGCAACATGTCATTATGAATAAGGTCAGGCCCTGGAGCAGTGCTTTTGCATTTACGCAAGGCTTTTAAAAGTTCTTCCATAGTAAAATCAGAATTGTAATCTTCCAGTGTATATGGCTGAAAGTTTAGAGGTATGCGTTCTTCACGCTGTTTGAAGGGTAAAAAAGCTGTATTAAAATTGTTAGATTTGGAGACTGCTGAAAAATTTGCTCCAAGCGCATCAGCAATATCTTTGTTGTCACACAGCATTTGTCCGTTCATATTAAGGATGGATCGAGGTCGGTTTTCAACATAACGACCAGAAATGCATTTTATTTTTTTCCATATTGTTTTGGAGGATGTGTGACAATTGATGGTGTTGAGATAATTTTGCCAAGATGTTCTTTGGCTATTTCGGCGTATTCTACGAGAGTTAGCTCGAGCTTTCTTAAAGTTGATAAGATTTGCTTCTGTAGGGTATCGTCGAAATATACCCCAAGCTCGCTTACGATTCTTTTCAGCTAAGGAATAGTCGTGATTCCACCAAGGTCTGGGAAATCTGTGACGTCTGGTTGACGATTTTGGAATAGAGAGATCAGCAGCATTGATAATAGCTTGAGTAATATTGAAGACAGCTGAATCAATGTCCCCAATGTTCACCATCTCTTCCTCGAGGTCGGCATATTCAGAAAAGCTCTCCCAATCAGCTTTCTCCATTTTAAATTTTACTGTACGAACAAGATCTTGTATGCGATCCGAAGTTGATAGGAGTACAGGAAAGTGATCACTGTCGTAGGAGTCTTCACCAATTTCACACGACCAATCAAGGGAGAGAGTTGGGGTACAAATGGCGAGATCTACAATATGGAACGTACGTGTCGGAGAATGAAACAAAGTGGGTGCTCCAGTATTTAAAACATTCAGCCGATATGTATCGATCATCTGTTCAATAACATTACCTCTCGCGTTTGTGACTGGACTACCCCAGATAACATTGTGACCGTTGAAATCTCCAGTAATAAGAAAAGGTGTCGGAAGTTGATCAACCAAACATTTTAGATCCTGTAAACTGACATATTCATTTGGTGGTAAATAGATACAGCATATTGTCAAGAGATTTTTAAGTTTTATTCTTATTGCCACAGCTTGTAAGTTGACATTCAGTTTCAGCATGGTCGCTGGGTAACTATTTGAAAATAAAATAGCGACACCACCACAGGCTCTTGCACCTCCTGTGAAATCTTTTCTGGTGAAACAGAATGTAGGAAGTGAAACTATGTCTCCAGGCCTCAGAAGAGTCTCTTGGAGACAAATCACTTTTGCTCTATGGTTTTCAGTAAGAGACTTTATTGAATGACAGTTATGGTAGAATCCACGACAGTTCCATGATATTATGTCACTGAATGTTTCGTAAATGCGGCGCCGAGGCCGACTTTTTTAGTAACGGGGGGATCAGGGGGACGTGACTCAATGTCCATGTCAGAAAGGTCCGAAATGTAATCGGTTAAACCAGATTCATTTTCTGAAGAATTACCGGACTGTTGAAGTTTATTTTTTTCTTTTTGTTTTGTCTTAATTTTTTCCTTTAGATGGACCACTGGTTTGGGTGTTTTTTTGAAGGTCTCGAGATTTTTTTTACTAGCCTCAAATTGTGGTTTGTTTTTCGATTTAGCAAAGATTTCCTTTCCTGACGTTCCAGGAATTGGGTCTGTTTGAGAAAGACTGGTTTTTTGTTTGTTTGGGGGTGAGAAGTACTGTTGTGAATTGGCGGGAGACAAAATAGAGGTGGCTGGGATAGTAATTTGGGTTTGGACACCTACGTCAGTTGTAGACTTTTTGACGACAGTTGCATATGTTTTAGCTACAGGTACAGATTGATTATACATTTTTTTTGCTTCAGGATAGGTAGTGTTGTTATTAACTTTAAGTTCTTGAATTTTTTTTTCTTGTTGCCAAATTTTGCATGATCTGGAGTATGCAGGGTGGTGTTCTGAGCAATTAACACATACGGGGTCTTTACGACAACCTGCTTCACAGGATTGATCCGTGCTACCACAGTTTGCACACGTTTTATGACCCCTACATGTGTTTGTCGAGTGCCCGTATCTTTGGCACTTGAAACAGCGTAACGGATTTGGAATGTATGGACGGACAGGGCAAATTAAGTAGCCTGCAATAATTCTTGTTGGAAGTTTTGGAACATTAAAAGTCAAAATAATATGTTTGGTTTTGAGTATATTGCCGTCTCTCTTCATCGTAATTCTCTTTGCTTTCACCACACCTTCTGCAGAAAGTTCTCTCTCTAACTCAGATTCATCCACATCAAGTAAATCAGATTCTGAAATTACTCCCTGGGATGAATTGAGTGATTTATGAGGGGTGATTTCGACTGGTATGCCAGCTAAAGATACTGTATTAAGAAGAGCACGCGATTGGTTAAAGTCTTTAGTCTCAATGAATAGGTCGCCAGATTTGAGTTTTTTTATTTGCTTTGGGTCATCGCCACATATGCCTTTTAGTGCTTTTTGAATAAGAAATGGGGAAGATTTTTTTAGTTGTTCAGAATCGGAATGTACTATCAAGAAAGAGGGTTTATCGTATATAAATCTTTTTGCATTTGTTTCACTTTGATCATCGAAAGCTCGCTTTGTTTGAGGATTTAGGCCTCCAGTTACAGTGGTCGGGTTGGTGGATACAACGCCTCCACCTGGGCAATTTAAATTATCCATAAAAAGGGGGGGAGTTCATCCCGGTTCGCCCCCGCCCTCCATCGAGCCCAACTAGGGGAAGCAGCGGTAGACTGCCTCGAAGGTCGAACCAGGATATAGCGCTACAGTTTCGGCGTGTGGATCCGCAAGGGCACTCCTAGCTGCAGAACTAACCCTTAAATACCAAATAACAGTGGGGTCCAACACGTCAGGAGATAAATTCACTGGCGTATTGAACCACAGTGATATTAGGTGAGCCGGTTGACCAGAAGCGGGCTCCCTCCTGGCCTCTCGTTTACGTTGAAGCATGGACCAAAGGGAACGCAACGACGTCTTCAAGAAACTTAAACCCTGTCCTGAAACAAGACGTCGCAGGATCCCCAGGACTCCACTTTCCCACGGTACGAGTCACCGCACACGGCAAACGTGCAGGTCAGAAAATCCGACAAAAATAATAGAGGTAATTGAAATGAAAAAAGACAATGTAATTCAGATTTAACACAAGTCAATTTTAAAAATGTAGATTTTCTTGAAAAGAAACAAACTGAAATTAGGGCGAGTATAATGAAAAACAACTTTCAAACCACAAACAATACTTGATCAAAAGGAAAAAAACCCAACAGAAACTGAACAAAATAAAGTAGGAACCAAGTAAAATTGAAAGAAAAATCGTGCACAAGGTAGGGCCTTCGCATAAAAAGGAAAGAACGAAAAAAGCTCAGGCCCAGCTAGGGTACCTCGGGGTTGCCAAGCCCGTACTCACAAGTTGTGAGCCCCCTGAGGGGTGAACTATCCAGAAGGCAATTTTGCAAAGGATGGTCAGGATGTGATAAAATGCGAAAATAAAGTCGCAAAGACAACAAACTACGTGTGGAGGCTAGTGGCAATTCATTGCACACAACATAAAGGCTTTCGACGGGTGATGTGCGAAAAGCTCCAGAGCAGATTCTTAGTGCTGAATGATGTATCGTATCGAGCTTACGCAGCACAGATGGACGAGCTGAACCATAAACAGAGCAGCCATAGTCCAATCTGGAGCGAATTACAGCTCGATAGATATTCAGCATAGTGGTTGGTTGGTTGGTTGGTTGTATAGGGTTTAATGGCGCAAGGGCCAAAATATGGCCAAGCTGCGCCAAACACAAGGTAATTCAAACCAACATTAAAATTCTAAAAAACACATAAACATAATTATATTTCAAAGAAGAGATAAAAATCCTGTGTAATTTAAAAAGATAAACAGTGATGAATGAGGTGGATGATTTAATAAATAGGACAATGTGGGAGATGATGTATTAAAAAAGCGATTATATACAAGACTAAGACGAGGACAAGAAGTTAAAATATGACGGATAGTGAGAGGTTGTTGGCAAAGATGACAAGGCGGGGTGGTTTCATTTTGCAGCAAGTGCCTATGCGTCGCTCTTGAATGTCCTATGCGGAGACGAGTCAAAAGTACATCAGGCCGTCTAGATGGTAAGGACGGTAGGGGCGAGATAGCTGGAAAAATTGAAGCAAGTTTATTACTTGTTTGCAGCCTCCAATGTTCACACCACTCGTTCCGCACAAGGTCTCGCAAGGCATTGCAAAGGTCGCCATAGGGGATTCTGATTTTTAACTGGGATGTGGCATTTTTGGCTGCTTGATCAGCCAGTTCATTTCCAATTATGCCGACATGCCCAGGAATCCAACACAATACGACACCATAACCCCTTTTGATAAGCTTTTCATAAACATATACAACATCATTTGCAAGTGGGTGTCTAAATGCACCTGATGATAAAGCTTCTAAAATACTTGTAGAATCAGTATAAATAATAAAGTTGCCAACGGTTTGATGAGTGATGTATTTTAAAGCTTTATAGAGGGCTAAAAATTCAGATGTAAAAACAGAGATGAAATGTGGTAATGCGAAACTAAAAATTTCGGATCCGCATACAAATGCGCAACCAACGTGATTAGGTGATTTTGATCCGTCAGTAAATATAGCTGTATGAGAATTAAAATTATGGCGATGATGATTAAAAATGTGTTTATATACAAATGCACAAGTGCTAGATTTATCGTACCCAGAGAACAAATGCAAAAAGGTGAATATGGAAGAAATCCAAGGTATATTAGAAAACATAGGACGTTCTGCAACTTCCATTGAAAGAAGAGGCGAGCCACTCAGGGTATTTCGAATTCGCAGTCCAAAGGATGGTATGCAGGACGGGCGATTCCTGAAAAGGACATCCTTAGATCTGTCCAGGATTAAATTTTGTAACGGATGATCTGGATGTGACAAAATGCGATAGTAAAGTCGCAAAGACAAGAGACTACGAGTGGAGGCTAATGGCAATTCATTGCACACAACGTAAAGGCTTTCGACGGGTGATGTGCGAAAAGCTCCAGAGCAGATTCTTAGTGCCGAATGATGAATCGTATCGAGCTTACGCAGCACAGATGGACGGGCTGAACCATATACAGCACAGCCATAGTCCAATCTGGAGCGAATTACAGCTCGATAGACATTCAGCATAGTGAATCGCTCTGCTCCCCAAAAAGTATTGGATAGAACTTTCAACAAATTGAGCTTTTTCATGCATGACACCCGCAAGTCCTTAATGTGAGGCAAGAATGTCAACTTCTTGTCAAAAATAACTCCTAGAAACCTTGCTTCGTCTACTACTGCAATCCTATTACCACCCAGAAAAATATCTGGGTCAGGATGCAGATTTCGTAGACGGCAAAAGTGTACACAAGAGGTCTTTTGAACTGAGAAGTTAAAACCATTTTCCACATTCCACTTCGTCAAACGTGAAACTGTCGTTTGCAGTTGTCGCTCGACAAATCGCATGTCTTTTCCCTGGCAAAAAATGCTCAGGTCATCCACATATAAATTACCCTGGACAGAAGGAGGCAACTCATTCAGGATATCGTTGATCTTAATAGCGAATAGGGTAACACTGAGTACGCTACCCTGAGGAACGCCCTCTTCTTGGATAAAAGTATCCGAAAATGCAGAGCCAATGCGAACGCTGAATTCTCGCAATGCCAAAAAGTTCTTAATAAATATCGGTAGATGTCCTCGAAACCCAAGGGAATACAGATCTTTAAGAATACCATATCGCCATGTCCGATCGTACGCCTTCTCCATATCGAAGAAAATAGCGACGAGATGGTTTCGGCGCAGAAAGGCATGGCGTATTTGGGTTTCGAGGTACAGGATGTTATCTACCGTAGAGCGGCCGACCCTAAAACCGCTTTGAAATGGTGTTAGAGCATCGGTCGTCTCTAAGACGTGAACAAGGCGAGAATTGACCATCTTTTCTAAAAGTTTACAAAGACAGCTGGTCAGTGCAATAGGCCTATAGTTATTCGGATCTTTAGGATCTTTTCCAGGTTTGGGAAAAGGAATAACTATGGCACGTTGCCAAGCCAAAGGAAAAGCATGTTCTTCCCATATGCGATTATAAAGTCGCAATAAATTACTCAGAGAGTGACTAGATAGATGTTTTAGCAAAGTGTAAGTAATGCCATCAGGACCCGGTGCTGTCATCCTGGTCTTCTGAAGGCATCGCGTCAACTCTCTTTCCGTAAAACGACAATTATAAGCAAGTTCGGTATCTCTATCAGGAGAAAAATTAATAGCATGGGATTCTGCGCGTTGTTTTATGCGCTGAAAATTGCCAGGATATGTGTTAGAACTTGACACGGCAGAAAATGATCTCGCAATAGAATTTGCGATCTCTACCGTGTCAGAAATCAACTGGCCATTTTCTTCCACGAGCGAGATGGAATGTGTGGAGTATAATCCCATGGCTTTCCGAACTCTGTTCCATAATTGCTTTGAGGAAATGGCAGATGTTATGCCAGAGACATACTTTTGCCATGATTCTCTTTGGCTTTGACGACGTATTCGGCGTGCATTGGCTTTTGCAAATTTGAGCTTGGTCAAATTTTCGGATGTGGGATACCTCCGAAACGTATCCCAGGCCTTCTTTCTCTTTTTGTGGGCAAGTTTGCAGGCTTGATTCCACCACGGTTTCGGTAACTTTGGTAATTTTGTTGAGACAGGAATACAAATGCGAGCTGCGTCCATTATAACATTAGTGACAGATTCTACACATTGATCAATGTCATCTTGATTCACCATCTCGTCTGACAAATCAGCAATTGACGCAAACAGATCCCAATTCGCCGCCTCGAATTTAAATCGAGGCAGGCGAGACACAGGGGCTGCAGCACTCCCCGGAAATGTAATAAACAAGGGGAAATGATCGCTATGATATGGATCATTTCCCACATGAAATGTCAGAGGAGAAAACAGAGATGGTGAACACAGGACAAGATCAATGGAATGGAAAGTCCTCGATGGGGCGTGGAAGTAAGTTGATTGCCCATTATTAAGAATACAAAGATTGTAGTCATCAATCAACTTTTCAATTTGGCTTCCACGACGATTTGTGTCTGGGCTTCCCCAAAGAGGATTGTGCCCATTGAAATCGCCACATAAGATATAAGGTGCCGGAAGCTGATCGCATAACCTGTCTAGATCTGCTTGATGGATGACATCATTAGGCGGTAGATATATAGAGCACACTGTAATGAGAGTATTTACAGTGACTCTCACTGCGATGGCTTGCAGATTAGTTGCGAGATTCAGTGGGGTGAAAGGAGCGCTATTGGATATAAATATAGCAACTCCACCACTGGCTCTATCACCGCTAATGTAGTCCTTTCTAATGGGATTATAACCCTTAACAAGAGAGCTCTGGGATGGTTTGAGCAGAGTCTCTTGTAAACAAAAGCAGATTGGAAAGTGTTCATCGACAAGATGTTTTATGTCTACCGAGTTGTGGTGAAATCCGCGGCAATTCCACGAAAAAACGCAGGCCATTATGGGAAAGTTATGGGTGTTGACAGTTTCGGAGGTTTCGGTTTAGGAAGGAGATTATTAGGAACCTCCATTCCAGGCTCAACTTCCATATCAGCAGCGTCAGATGAGTCTGACGGGATATTGTGAGAAATGGAAGCTCTTTGTTTAAGTTTTGGCTTTTTACTATTGGCATTTTCTGATAGATCTTTTCTATTTTTAAGGGATTTATTCAGAGCAGTCAGTGGAGATACAACTTCAACTGCTTTATTTGTAAAATTGGTACTTTTTATTCCTTTGGAGGCTATAGTCGTAGTTGTGGCGGCATTACTTTTACTTTTTGTAATATTGCTCGAGGAAGGCTGGTCTATGGATATTTCGCATTGAATAGCGATTGATGATGTTGATACTTTTGCTGCCGTTGCATATGAAAGATTAGGTTTTGGAACCCTGTTCGAGACAAGTTTTCTAGCGTCCGCGTAAGAAAGTTGTTGTGTGGCTCGGATAGTCTGAATCTCTTTTTCCTCTTTCCATTTAGGACAACCTCTAAAGTTGGCAGAGTGGTCGCCGTTGCAATTTGTGCACTTAAATGGAAGTTCACAAGAGGAAAAAGAGTGGCCAATAGCGGAGCATCTTGAACAAGTTTCAGGTGAACGGCATGTTGCAGTTGAGTGTCCGAACCTCTGGCAGTTGAAACACCGCAGAGGATTCGGGATGTAGGGTCGAATGGGACAATTAAGGTAACCAGCGGTAATATGATTTGGCAAGTTAGGGCTATTGAAGCTGAGGATCAGATGCTTTGTATTGATGATTTCTTCTCCTCGCTTTAGTGTTATTCTACGCACTTGAGTTACATTTTGTTCTTGGAGTTCATCAAGTATTTCCTTCTCTGATACATGGATTAAGTCATTTTCGGAAATTACTCCTCTACAAGAATTTAGACTATTGTGGGGTGTGACAGTTATTGGGATGTTATTTATCGTTTTACCGGCTAGAAAAGATTTTGATTGGAGGGGATTGCAGGTTTCTATTAACAGATCACCGGAACGAAGTTTTTTTACGGTTTTGGGATTACCGCCGATACCAAGAAGGCCTTTCTGAATGACAAATGGAGAAGTTTTCGACAATTGTCCAGATGGTGAACTAACTATCAGAAATTTAGGGTATAGTATATGATTTGGTTGTTCATTAGCATTTGTAGTCGGTACACAGTTGGGGGTCGCCGGATACAAAGCCTCCGGCAGGGCATGGTTTGGGGGATCCATATGAGGTTTGGGTGTTCATCCCGGTTCAGCCCCGCCCACCACCGAGCCCTACGAGGGGAGGCAGTGCCACACTGCCACGGGGGTAAAACCGGGGTATAGTGCTACAGTTTCGAAGTGTGGATCCACGAGGGCACTCCTAGCTGCAGTACTAGCCCTTAAATGCCAAATAACAGTGGTGTCCAGCACGCCAGGGGAGAAATTCACTTGGCGTACTGAACCACAGTGATATTAGGCGAGCCGGTTGACCAAAAGCGGGCTCACTCCTGGCCTCTCGTTTACGTCGAAGCATGGACCAAAGGGAACGCAACGACGTCTCTAGGAAACAAAACCCCGTCCTAAAACGAGACGTCGCAGGATCCCCAGGACTCCACTTTCCTACGATACGAGTTACCGCACACGGCAAACGTGCAGGTCAGATATCTGACAGAAATTAAATGCAATTTCAGAACCAATACAATAAGTGAAACAACATAATTGAAACCACGAAACAATACTTAAATATAAATAAGGAAAACCCAACAATCATAAACAAAGGAATAAATGAATGTTCTAACAAAATACAACAACTAAAAATCGTGCACATGGTAGGGCCTTAACTAAAAAGGAAAGAACGAAAAAAGCTAAGGCCCAGCTAGGGTACCTCGGGGTTGCCAAGCCCGTACTCGCAAGATGCGAGCCCCCTGAGGGGATTCAGCATAGTGAATCGCTCTGCTCCCCAAAATGTATTAGATAGAACTTTTAACAAATTGAGCTTTTTCATGCATGATACCCGCAAATGCTTAATGTGAGGCAAAAATGTAAGCTTCTTGTCAAAAATAACACCCAAGAACCTTGCTTCGTCTACTACTGCTATCCTATTACCACCCAGAAAAATATCTGGTTCGGGATGCAGATTACGTAGACGGCAAAAGTGAACACATGATGTTTTTTGCACAGAGAAGTTGAAGCCATTTTCTGAACTCCACTTAGTCAAATGTGAAACAGTTGTTTGTAGTTGTCGCTCGACAAATCGCATATCCTTACCCTGGCAAAAAATGCTCAGGTCATCCACATATAAATTGCCCTGGACAGAAGGAGGTAACCGATTCAGGATATCGTTGATCTTTAGGGCGAAGAGAGTTACACTGAGGACGCTACCCTGAGGAACACCCTCTTCTTGAACAAAAGTATCCGAAAATGCAGTGCCAATGCGAACGCTAAATTCCCGCAATGCCAAAAAGTTCTTAATAAATATCGGTAGATGTCCTCGAAACCCAAGAGAGTACAGATCTTTAAGTATACCATATCGCCATGTCCGATCGTACGCCTTCTCCATATCGAAGAATATAGCAACGAAATGGTTTCGGCGCAGAAAGGCATGGCGTATTTGGGTTTCGAGGTTTAGGATGTTATCTACCGTAGAGCGGCCGACCCTAAAACCGCTTTGAAATGGTGTTAGAGCACCAGTCGTCTCTAAGACGTAGACAAGGCGAGAATTTACCATTTTTTCAAATAGCTTGCAAAGGCAGCTAGTCAGTGCAATAGGCCGATAGTTATTCGGATCTTTAGGATCTTTTCCGGGTTTAGGTTGGTTGGTTGATTGGAGTTTACTGGCACAAGGGCCAAATATGGCCAAGCTGCGCCAAACACTAGATTTTTTAAACCAACATTAAAATTCTAAAATATACACATAAACTAAATAAATTTCAAATTAAAGGCAAAAATCCTGTGTAATTTAAAAAGATAAATAGTGATGAATGAGGTGGATGATTCAATAAATAGGATAATGTGGGAGATGAAGTATTAAAAAAACGATTATATAAAATTCTAAGACGGGGACAAGAAGTTAAAATATGATGAATGGTAAGAGGTTGTTGGCAATGATTACACAGCGGGGCGGTTTCATTTAATAATAGATGTCGATGTGTTGCTCGCGTATGACCTATGCGGACACGAGTCAATAACACGTCACATCGTCGAGATGGCAAGGACGGTAGGAACGGGATGCTGGGAAATACAGAGGCTAATTTATTAGCCGTCTGTAACCTCCAGCCATCGCTCCAGTCCTTCCGCACAAAGTCCAGCAAAACACTTCGAAGATCATCATATGGTATTCGGATTTCTAACTGGGATGTGGCATTTTTGGCAGCATGATCGGCCAGTTCATTACCAATTATACCAACATGCCCAGGAATCCAACAAAATATGATACCATAACCCCGCCGGATAAGTCTATTGTGGACAATTAGAACATCATTTGTTAGTGGGTGAGATAACAAATTTGACGATAAAGATTCTAAAATACTCTTCGAATCAGTATAAACAATAAAGTTACCAACACCCTGATGAGAAATGTATTTGAGGGCTTTATACAGCGCTAAAAATTCAGAAGTAAAAACGGAAATGAAATGTGGTAATGAGTAACTAAAAATCTCGGATCCGCATACAAATGAGCAACCAACGTGATTTAAAGATTTTGATCCGTCAGTATATACAGCTGTATGTAAATTAAAATTATGAAGATGATGATTAAAAACTTGGTTATATACAACTGGACTAGTGTCAGATTTTTCAAGTCCAGTGAATAATTGTAGAATTGAGACGTTAGAAGTATGCCAGGGTATGTTCTCAAATAGTGGGCGCTCAGCAACTTCTATTGAATGAAGAGGAGTGCCACTCAGAGTATCTCTGATTCGCAGTCCAAAGGATGGTATGCAGGACGGGCGATTCCTGAAAAGTACATCCTTAGATCTGTCCAAGAGTAAATTTTGTAAAGGATGATCTGGATGCGACAAAATGCGATAATAAAGTCGCAGAGATAACAAGCTGCGAGTGGAGGCCAATGGTAATTCATTGCACACAACATAGAGGCTTTCGACGGGTGATGTGCGAAAAGCTCCAGAGCAGATTCTTAGTGCTGAATGATGTATCGTATCGAGCTTACGCAGCACAGATGGACGAGCTGAACCATAAACGGCGCAGCCATAGTCCAATCTGGAGCGAATTACAGCTCGATAGATATTCAGCATAGTTAATCGCTCTGCTCCCCAAAATGTATTAGAAAGTACTTTTAACAAATTGAGCTTTTTCATGCACGACAGCCGCAAGTCCTTAATGTGTGGCAGAAATGTAAGCTTCTTGTCAAAAATAACACCTAGAAATCTCGCTTCGTCTACTACTGCAATCCTATTCCCACCCAGAAAAATGTCTGGGTCAGGATGCAGGTTTCGTAGACGGCAGAAATGTACACAGGATGTTTTTTGGACAGAGAAGTTGAAACCATTTTCTGCGCTCCACTTTGTCAACCGTGTAACAGTTGTTTGCAGTTGTCTCTCTACAAATCGCATGTCCTTTCCTTGGCAAAAAATACTCAAGTCATCCACATATAAATTGCCTTGGACAGAAGGAGGTAGCTGTTTCAGGATATCATTGATCTTGATAGCGAATAGAGTAACGCTGAGTACGCTACCCTGAGGAACGCCCTCTTCTTGGATAAAAGTATCCGAAAATGCAGAGCCAATGCGTACGCTGAATTCTCGCAATGCCAAAAAGTTCTTAATAAATATTGGTAGATTACCTCGAAACCCAAGGGAATACAGATCTCGGAGTATACCATATCGCCATGTCCGATCATACGCCTTCTCCATATCGAAGAAAATAGCAACGAGATGGTTTCGGCGCAGAAAGGCATGGCGTATTTGAGTTTCGAGGTACAGGATATTGTCTACCGTAGAGCGGCCGACCCTAAATCCGCTTTGAAACGGTGTTAAAGCCTTAGTCTTCTCTAACATGTGGACAAGGCGAGAATTCACCATCTTTTCCAAAAGCTTGCACAGGCAGCTGGTCAGTGCAATTGGCCGATAGTTATTTGGATCTTTGGGATCTTTTCCGGGTTTCGGAAAAGGAATAACTATGGCACGTCGCCAAGACAAAGGAAAAGCATGTTCTTGCCATATGCGATTATAAAGGCGCAATAAATTCCTCAGAGAGTGACTAGACAGATGTTTTAGCATACTGTAAGCGATGCCATCAGGACCCGGTGCTGTCATCCTGGTCTTCTGAAGGCATCGCGTCAACTCTCTTTCCGTAAAACGGCAATTATAAGCAAGTTCGGTATCTCTATCAGGAGAAAAATTAATAGCATGGGATTCTGCGCGTTGTTTTATGCGCTGAAAATTGCCAGGATATGTGTTAGAACTTGACACGGCAGAAAAAGATCTCGCAATAGAATTTGCGATCTCTACCGTGTCAGAAATCAACTGGCCATTTTCTTCCACCAACGAGATAGAATGTGTGGAGTATAATCCCATGGCTTTCCGAACTTTGTTCCATAATTGTTTTGAGGAAATGGCAGATGTTATACTAGAGACATACTTTTGCCATGATTCTCTTTGGCTTTGACGACGTATACGGCGCGCATTGGCTTTTGCATATTTTAACTTAGTTAAATTTTCGGATGTGGGATACCTCCGAAATGTATCCCAGGCCTTTTTTCGCTTTTTGTGGGCAATTTTGCAGGCTTGATTCCACCACGGTTTCGGTAGTTTGGGTAATTTTGATGAGACAGGAATAGAAATGCGAGCAGCATCCATTATAACATTAGTGACAGATTCTACACATTGATCAATGTCATCTTGGTTCACCATCTCGTCTGACAAATCAGCAATTGATACAAACAAATCCCAATTCGCCGCCTCATATTTAAATCTAGGCAGGCGAGATACATGGGTTGTAGCACTCCCTGGAAATGTAACAAACAAGGGGAAATGATCACTGTGAAATGGATCATTTCCTACTTGAAACGTCAGGAGAGAAAACAGAGAGGGTGAACACAAGACAAGATCAATGGAATGGAAAGTCCTCGATGGGGCGTGGAAGTATGTTGGTTGCCCATTATTGAGTACACATAGATTTTGATCGTGTATCAATTTCTCAATTTGACTTCCACGACGATTTGTGTCTGGGCTTCCCCAAAGAGGATTGTGCCCATTAAAATCGCCACATAAGATATAAGGAACTGGAAGCTGGTCGCATAACCTGTCTAAATCTGCTTGATGGATAATATCATTAGGCGGTAGATAAATTGAGCACACTGTAACGAGAGATTTTACAGTGACTCTAACTGCGATAGCTTGCAGATTTGTTGTGAGACTCAGTGGGGTGAAGGGAGCGCTATTAGATATAAAAATAGCAACTCCACCACTGGCTCTATCTCCGCTAACGTAATCCTTTCTAAGGGGACTATAACCATTAACAAGAGAGCTCTGAGTTGGTTTTAACAGAGTTTCTTGTAGACAAAAGCAGATTGGATGGTATTCATCAATAATATTTTTAACGTCTACCGAGTTCTGGTGAAAACCGCGGCAATTCCACAAAAAGACACAGGCCATTATGGGAAGGTTATGGGGTTTGAGGGCTGCTTTATTGGTTTTGGTTTCGGAGCGAGATTACCTGGCGTCTCCATACCAGGCTCTACCTCCATATCAGCAGCATCAGAGGAGTCTGAAGGGATATTGTGTGATATGGGGGTTCTAACTTTTTTTGGTTTTTTAGCATTGGCGTTTTCTGTTAGTTCTTTTTTATTTTTAAGGGATTTATTGAGAGCTGTAAGAGGAGATACAACTTCAACAACATTATTTTTGTTATTTGTAGTTGTACCTTTGGAAAAAACAGGAGTGGGTGGAGTTTTAGTAGTAATTTGACGACTATTGCTAGTAGTTGGCTGATCTATTGAAATTTCGCATTGAATTGCGATTGAGGATGTGGATTTTTTAGTGGCGGCTGCATATGATAAGTTAGGTTTGGGCAAAGAGATTGAGACTTGCTTTTTGGCTTCCATGTAAGAAAGTTTCTGGGTTGTTCTCACAACCTGAATTTCTTTTTCTTCCTTCCACTTTGGGCAGATGCGAGAGTTGGCAGAATGCTCACCCTCGCAGTTTGTGCATTTAAGTGGAAGGGTGCAATTCTGGAAGGAATGGCCAGTATTGGAGCATCTAGAACAAGTCTCTACTCCTCTACATGTGTTAATAGAATGACCGAACCTTTGGCACTTAAAGCAGCGCAAAGGATTCGGTATATAGGGTCGGACTGGGCAATTAAGATACCCAGCTTTAATATTTGTTGGTAGATCAGGGGTATTAAAGGTAAGAATTAAATGCTTGGTTTGAATAATGGCGTCATCTCTTTTCATCGTGATCCTGTGAACGTTAGTCACGCCTTGCGATGAAAGCTCGGCTTCAATTTCCTTTTCAGGAACAGTCAGGAGATCAGATTCTGAGATGACACCTCTAGAGGAATTTAGACTATTGTGAGGTGATACAGAGATGGTTAAGTTTCCCATCTTAGTAGCTGAGAGTAAGTTTTTGGTTTGATTTGCTGATGTAGTTTCGATTAAATAGTCGCCAGATTTAAGTTTTTTGACTGATTTAGGATTTCCACAGATGCCTTGTAAACCTTTCTGAATAAAGAATGGAGACATGGTACCGAGAATATGGTCAGGGGAGGTAATCATAAGAAATTTTGCATTTTGTATAGTTTGAGATAAATTGTCAATAGAAGTTGTAGTAATAGTAACACTGGATGGGGTCGCCGGATACAAAGCCTCCGGCAGGGCATAGGTTTTAGGATCCATATGAGTTTAGGTGTTCATCCCGGTTCAGCCCCGCCCACCACCGAGCCCTACAAGGGGAGACAGTGCCACACTGCCACGGGGGTAAAACCGGGGTATAGTGCTACAGTTTCGAAGTGTGGATCCACAAGGGCACTCCTAGCTGCAGTACTAGCCCTTAAATGCCAAATAACAGTGGTGTCCAGCACGCCAGGGGAGAAATTCACATGGCGTACTGAACCACAGTGATATTAGGCGAGCCGGTTGACCAAAAGCGGGCTCACTCCTGGCCTCTCGTTTACGTCGAAGCATGGACCAAAGGGAACGCAACGACGTCTCTAGGAAACAAAACCCCGTCCTAAACGAGACGTCGCAGGATCCCCAGGACTCCACTTTCCTACGATACGAGTTACCGCACACGGCAAACGTGCAGGTCAGATAATCTGACAGAAACCAATATAAACTGTCAGAATTAATACAAAAAGTGAAACAACTAAATTGAACCCACGAAACAATACTGAAATATAAGTAAGGAAAACCCAACAATCATAAACAGATGAAAAACTGAACGATAGAACAAAATATAAAAACTAAAAATCGTGCACTTGGTAGGGCCTTCGCTAAAAAAGGAAAGAACGAAAAAAGCTAAGGCCCAGCTAGGGTACCTCGGGGTTGCCAAGCCCGTACTCGCAAGATGCGAGCCCCCTGAGGGGTTTCCGGGTTTAGGAAAAGGAATAACTATGGCACGTCGCCAAGCCAAAGGAAAAGCATGTTCCATCCAAATGCGATTGAATAGTCGCAATAAGTTCCTCAGAGAGTGACTAGAAAGATGTTTCAGCATAATATATGCGATACCATCAGGACCTGGTGCTGTCATCCTGGTCCTGTGAAGGCATCGTGTCAACTCCCTTTCCGTAAAACGGCAATTATAGGCAAGTTCGGTATCTCCATCAGTAGAAAAAGTAATAACATGGGATTCTGCGCGTTGTTTTATGCGCTGAAAATTGCCAGGATATGTGTATGAAAATGCTCTCGCAATAGAATTTGCGATTTCTACCGTGTCAGTAACCAACTGGCCATTTTCTTCCACGAGTGAGATGGAATGTGTGGAATATAATCCCATGGCTTTCCGAACTTTGTTCCATAATTGCTTTGAGGAAATGGCAGATGTTATGCCAGAGACATACTTTTGCCATGATTCTCTTTGGCTTTGACGACGTATTCGGCGTGCATTGGCTTTTGCGAATTTGAGCTTGATCAAATTTTCGGATGTGGGATACCTCCGAAACGTATCCCAGGCCTTTTTCCTCTTTTTGTGGGCAAGTTTGCAGGCTTGATTCCACCACGGTTTCGGTTACTTTGGTAATTTTGTTGAGACAGGAATACAAATGCGAGCTGCGTCCATTATACCATTAGTGACGGATTCTACACATTGATCAATGTCATCTTGATTCACCATCTCGTCTGACAAATCAGCAATTGACGCAAACAGATCCCAATTCGCCGCCTCAAATTTAAATCGAGGCAGGCGAGACACAGGGGCTGCAGCACTCCCCGGAAATGTAATAAACAAGGGGAAATGATCGCTATGATATGGATCATTTCCCACATGAAATGTCAGAGGAGAAAACAGAGATGGTGAACACAGGACAAGGTCAATGGAATGGAAAGTCCTCGATGGGGCGTGGAAGTAAGTTGATTGCCCATTATTAAGAATACAAAGATTGTAGTCATTAATCAACTTTTCAATTTGGTTTCCACGACGATTTGTGTCTGGGCTTCCCCAAAGAGGATTGTGCCCATTAAAATCGCCACATAAGATATAAGGAGCTGGAAGCTGATCGCATAACCTGTCTAAATCTGCTTGATGGATAATATCATTAGGCGGTAGATAAATTGAGCACACTGTAACGAGAGATTTTAATGCGACTCTCACTGCGATGGCTTGCAGATTTGTTGCGAGATTCAGTGGGGTGAAAGGAGCGCTATTGGATATAAATATAGCAACTCCACCACTGGCTCTATCTCCGCTAATGTAATCCTTTCTAAGGGGGCTATAACCCTTTACAAGAGAGCTCTGAGTTGGTTTGAGCAGAGTCTCTTGTAGGCAAAAGCAGATTGGATGGTGTTCATCGACAAGATGTTTTATGTCTACCGAGTTGTGGTGAAATCCGCGGCAATTCCACGAAAAGACACCGGCCATTATGGGAAAGTTATGGGTGTTGAAGGCTGTTTCGGAGGTTTGGGTTTTGGAAGGAGATTATTTGGAGCCTCCATTCCAGGCTCAACTTCCATATCCGCTGCATCCGAAGAATCGGATGGTATGTTATGAGATATGGAGGTTCTGGTTTTTTTAGGTTTTTTGGTATTGGCGTTTTCTTTTAGATCTTTTTTATTTTTCAGAGATTTATTAAGTGCTGTGAGAGGAGAAATCAATTCGATGGTATTATTTTTTATATTTGGAGTTATTGTTCCTTTTGAGGAAAGGATAGTAGATTGAAGTTTAGCTTTGGGCTGTTGACTATTGCTGGTTGAGGGAAGGTCTATTGAAATATCGCATTGAATAGCGATAGATGCGGTTGTTTTTTTTGCTGCAGCTGCATAAGAGAGGTTGGGAGTTGGTTGTCTATTTGATACGAGTTTTCGAGCTTCCGGGTAAGATAGTTGTAGGGTGGCTAGGATAGTTTGAATCTCTTTTTCCTCTTGCCATTTAGGGCAACCTCTAAAGTTGGCAGAGTGGTCGCCATTGCAATTGATGCATTTAAATGGAAGTTCACAAGAGGAAAAAGAGTGGAAAATCGCGGAACATCTCGAACAGGTTTCAGGTGAGCGGCATGTGGTAGTTGAATGGCCGAACCTCTGGCAGTTGAAACACCGCAGAGGATTCGGGATATAGGGCCTGATAGGACAATTTAAATAACCAGCTATGATATGAGTCGGTAATTTAGGGCTATTAAAAGTTAGGATAAGATGTTTGGTATTAATAATTTGTTCTCCTCGTTTTATTGTGATTCTGCGGACTTGAGTAACATTTTGTGATTTAAGTTCTTCTAAGATTTCATTTTCTGGTAAGTTAACGAGGTCATTTTCAGAAATGACTCCTCGGCAAGAATTAAGACTATTGTGGGGTGTTACAGTGATTGAAATATTGTTGATAGATTTACCTGCTAGAAATGATTTAGATTGGAGAGGGTTCGTTGTTTCTATTAATAAATCACCTGAGCGAAGTTTTTTCACAGATTTTGGATTTCCGCCAATACCAAGAAGGCCTTTTTGGATTATGAATGGAGAAGTTTTTGCTAGTTGACCAGACGGTGAGCTAATTACAAGAAATTTAGGATATATATTGTGCGATTGATCAGATACATTTGTTGAATTCGTTACACTATTGGGGGTCGCCGGATACAAAGCCTCCGGCAGGGCATGGGTTTTAGGATCCATATGAGTTTAGGTGTTCATCCCGGTTCAGCCCCGCCCACCACCGAGCCCTACAAGGGGAGGCAGTGCCACACTGCCACGGGGGTAAAACCGGGGTATAGTGCTACAGTTTCGAAGTGTGGATCCACAAGGGCACTCCTAGCTGCAGTACTAGCCCTTAAATGCCAAATAACAGTGGTGTCCAGCACGCCAGGGGAGAAATTCACCTGGCGTACTGAACCACAGTGATATTAGGCGAGCCGGTTGACCAAAAGCGGGCTCACTCCTGGCCTCTCGTTTACGTCGAAGCATGGACCAAAGGGAACGCAACGACGTCTCTAGGAAACTAAACCCCGTCCTAAAACGAGACGTCGCAGGATCCCCAGGACTCCACTTTCCTACGATACGAGTTACCGCACACGGCAAACGTGCAGGTCAGACAATCTGACAGAAAACCAATAAAAACTGTCGGAATTAATACAAAAAGTGAAACAACAAAATTGAACCTACGAAATAATACTTGAATACAATTAAGGAAAACCCAACAATCATAAACAGAGGAGAAAATGAACGGTTGGTTGGTTGGTTGGTTGGTTGGTTGTTTGGGGTTTATTGGCACAAGGGCCAAAAATGGCCAAGCTGCGCCAAACACTAGATTTTTAAACCAACATTAAAATTCTAAAATATACACATAAACAAACTAAAATTCAAAGCAAAGGTAAAAATCTTGTGTAGTTTAAAAAGATAAATAGTGATGAATGATGTGGATGATTCAATAAATAGGACAATGAGGGAGATGAAGTGTTAAAAAAGCGATTATATACATGTCTAAGACGAGGACAAGAAGTTAAAATATGACTTATGGACAGAGGTTGTTGGCAATGATGGCACGGAGGGGCAGTTTCACCGAGCAATAAATATCTATGCGTTGCTCGCGTATGACCTATACGGAGACGTGTCAATAAGACATCACATCGTCGGGATGGCAAGGACGGTAGGAACGGGATGCTGGGAAATACAGAGGCTAATTTATTAGCCGTCTGTAACCTCCAGCCATCGCTCCAGTCCTTCCGTACAAGGTCTCGCAAAACATTGCGTAGGTCGTCATATGGGATTCTGATATTAAGCTGGGATGTGGCATTTTTGGCAGCATGATCTGCCACTTCATTGCCAGTTATGCCTACATGCCCAGGAATCCAGCACAATATGACGCCATAGCCCCGTCGGATAAGTTTGTTATAGATATTTAAAACATCAGAAGCCAGAGGATGGTTAATGGTATCTGATGAGAGAGATTCTAATATACTCCGAGAATCCGTATAAATAATGAAATTACCAACATTCTGATAAGAAATGAACTTGAGGGCTTTGTACAAAGCTAAAAATTCGGATGTAAAAATAGAAATAAAATATGGTAATGAATAGCTTAAAATCTCTGAACCGCATACAAAGGCACAACCGACATGATTGTTGGATTTTGATCCATCGGTGTATACGGCAGTGTGAGAATTAAAATTATGACGATGATAGTTAAAAATTTGATTATAAATAACTGGACTAGTCATTGCTTTATCATGTCCTCCAAACAAGTTTAAAATTGAAAGATTTGAAGTCCTCCAAGGTACCAGGTCGAAGAGGGGACGTTCGGCAACTTCAATTGAATGAAGGACAGTGCCACTCAGGGTTTCTCTCATTCGCATCCCAAAAGATGGAATACAGGATGGTCGATTCCTGAAAAGGACATCTCGAGATCTGTCCAGAAGGCAATTCTGCAAAGGATGGTCAGGATGTGACAAAATGCGATAATAAAGTCGAAGAGACAATAAACTGCGTGTGGAGGCCAATGGTAATTCATTGCACACAACATAAAGGCTTTCAACGGGTGATGTGCGAAAAGCTCCAGAGCAGATTCTTAGTGCTGAATGATGTATCGTATCGAGCTTACGCAGCACAGATGGACGAGCTGAACCATAAACAGCACAGCCATAGTCCAATCTGGAGCGAATTACAGCTCGATAGATATTCAGCATAGTGAATCGCTCTGCTCCCCAAAATGTATTAGATAGAACTTTTAACAAATTGAGCTTTTTCATGCATGACACCCGCAAATGCTTAATGTGAGGCAAAAATGTCAGCTTCTTGTCAAAAATGACTCCTAAAAACCTTGCTTCGTCTACTACTGCAATCCTATTACCACCCAGAAAAATGTCTGGGTCAGGATGCAGGATTCGTAGACGGCAAAAGTGAACGCAGGATGTTTTTTGGACAGAGAAGTTGAAACCATTTTCTGCACTCCACTTGGTCAACCTTGAAACGGTTGATTGCAGTTGTCGTTCGACAAATCGCATGTCCTTTCCCTGGCAAAAAATGCTCAGGTCATCCACATATAAATTGCCTTGGACAGAAGGAGGTAACTGATTCAGGATATCGTTGATCTTAATAGCGAATAGAGTAACGCTGAGTACGCTACCCTGAGGAACGCCCTCTTCTTGGATAAATGTATCCGAAAATGCAGAGCCAATGCGTACGCTGAATTCTCGCAATGCCAAAAAGTTCTTAATAAATATTGGTAGATGACCTCGAAACCCAATGGAATACAGATCTCGGAGTATACCATATCGCCATGTCCGATCATACGCCTTCTCCATATCGAAGAAAATAGCAACGAGATGGTTTCGGCGCAGAAAGGCATGGCGTATTTGAGTTTCGAGATACAAGATATTATCTACCGTAGAGCGGCCGACCCTAAAACCGCTTTGAAAGGGTGTTAGAGCGTTGGTCGTCTCTAACATGTGGACAAGGCGAGAATTTACCATTTTTTCCAAAAGCTTGCACAGGCAGCTGGTCAGTGCAATAGGCCGATAGTTATTTGGATCTTTGGGATCTTTTCCGGGTTTCGGAAAAGGAATAACTATGGCACGTCGCCAAGACAAAGGAAAAGCATGTTCAACCCAAATGCGATTGTAAAGTCGCAATAGATTCCTCAGAGAGTGACTAGACAGATGTTTCAACATAGTATACGTGATGCCATCAGGACCTGGTGCTGTCATCCGGGTCTTCTGAAGACATCGTGTCAACTCCCTTCCTGTGAAATAACAATTATAGTCAAGATCGGTGTCTCTCTCAGGAGTAAAATTAATGTCATGGGATTCGGCGCGTTGTTTTATGCGCTGAAAATTGCCAGGATATGTGGTAGAACTGGACACGGCAGAAAATTTTCTCGCAATAGAATTTGCGATTTCTACCGTGTCAGTTACCAACTGGCCATTTTCTTCCACAACCGAGATGGAATTTGTGGAATACAATCCCATGGCTTTCCGAACTTTGATCCATAATTGTTTTGAGGAAATGGCAGATGTTATGCCAGAAACATACTTTTCCCATGATTCTCTTTGGCTTTGACGACGTATTCGTCGCGCATTGGCTTTTGCGAATTTGAACTTAGTCAAATTTTCGGAAGTGGGATACCTACGAAACGTATCCCAGGCCTTCTTTCTCTTTTTGTGGGCAATCTTGCACGCTTGATTCCACCACGGTTTAGGTTGTTTAGGTAGTTTTGACGAGACAGGAATAGATATGCGAGCAGCATCCATTATGGCTGTAGTGACAGATTCTACACATTGATTAATGTCGTTCTGGTTCACCATGTCGTCTGACAATTTTGCAGCAGAAGCAAACAAATCCCAATTCGCCGCCTCGAATTTAAATCGAGGAAGGCGGGACACTGGGGTTGTAGCATTCCCTGGAAATGTAACAAACAAGGGGAAATGATCGCTATGGTATGGATCATTTCCCACTTGAAACATCAGGGGAGAAAACAGAGACGGTGAACAAAGAACAAGATCAATGGAATGGAAAGTCCTCGATGGGGCGTGGAAGTATGTTGGTTGCCCATTATTGAGTACACATAGATTTTGATCGTGTATCAATTTCTCAATCTGACTTCCACGACGATTTATGTCTGGGCTTCCCCAAAGAGGATTGTGCCCATTAAAATCGCCACATAAGACATAGGGAGCTGGTAGCTGATCACATAACCTGTCTAAATCTGCTTGTCGAATTATATTATTAGGCGGTAGATAAATAGAGCACACTGTAATGAGAGTTTTTACAGTGACTCTAACTGCGATAGCTTGCAGATTTGTGTTGAGATTCAGTGGGGTGAAGGGAGCGCTATTGGATATAAATATAGCCACTCCACCACTGGCTCTATCTCCGCTAATATAATCTTTTCTAAGGGGAGTGTACCCTTTAACAAGAGAGCATTGAGTCGGTTTAAGCAAAGTCTCTTGTAGACAAAAGCAGATTGGATGGTATTCGTCAATTAGATGTTTAATATCTACCGAGTTGTGGTGAAAACCGCGGCAATTCCACGAAGAGACACAGGCCATTATGGGAAGGTAATTGGGGTGGAAGGCTGCTTCGTAGGCTTTAATTTGGGTTGGAGATTTCCTGGCATCTCCATGCCAGGTTCCACATCCATCTCAGTACCTTCCGAGGAGTCTGAGGGGATATTGTGGGGTATGGGGGTTCTGACTTTTTTGGGCTTTTTGCTATTGGCATTATCATTTGCTTCTTTTTTATTTTTTAGAGATTTGTTTAAAGCTGACAGAGGAGAGATAACTTCGGCTGCATTATTATTTTTTTATTTATGGAGGTTCCTTTTGAGAAAAGGGGAGCAGATGAAACCTTAGTAGTTTGCTGACTATTGTGTTTAGAAGGCTGGTCTATTGTTATATCGCATTGTATTGCGATAGAGGCAGTTGATTTTTTGGTAGCGGCTGCATAGGATATGTTGGGTTTGGGTAGAGTGATCGAGACTTGCTTTTTGGCTTCGAGGTACGAAAGTTTCTGTGTTGTTCTCACAACTTGAATTTCTTTCTCCTCTTTCCATTTAGGGCAAACACGAGAATTTGCAGAATGCACACCCTCACAGTTTAAGCATTTAAGCGGGAGGGTGCAGTTCTCGTATGAATGGCCAATGGCAGAGCATCTCGAACAAGTCTCAACGCCTCTACATGTGCTTACAGAATGGCCGAACCTTTGGCACTTAAAGCAGCGCAAAGGATTCGGAATGTAGGGTCGGACTGGGCAGTTAAGATACCCAGCTTTAATGTTTATAGGTAAATCGGGAGTATTAAATGTAAGTACAAGGTGTTTGGTTTGAATAATTGTGTCATCTCTTTTCATGGTTATTCTATGGACTTTAGTCACTCCTTGAGATGCGAGCTCGGATTCGATCTCGCTCTCAGGAACGGCTAAGAGGTCCGATTCGGAGATGACACCTCTAGAGGAATTTAAACTATTGTGCGGTGATACTGAGATTGTTATGTTTCCCATTTTGGTTGCAGAAAGTAAGTTTTTGGATTGTGCAGTCGAAGTAGTTTCAATTAAATAATCGCCTGATTTAAGTTTTTTTACTGATTTGGGATTTCCACAGAGTCCTTGTAAGCCTTTTTGTATAAAAAACGGAGACATGGTACCGAGAATTTTATCTGGTGAAGTAATCATTAAAAATTTAGCGTTTGTTATATTTGAAGTTTGACTGTCATTTGTTGGTTGATTTAGTTTCAATTGAGAATTCGTTGCACTGGTTGGGGTCGCCGGATACAAAGCCTCCGGCAGGGCATGGTTTGGGGGATCCATATAGGGTTCAGGTGTTCATCCCGGTTCAGCCCCGCCCACCACCGAGCCCTACAAGGGGAGGCAGTGCCACACTGCCACGGGGGTAAAACCGGGGTATAGTGCTACAGTTTCGGGGTGTGGATCCACGAGGGCACTCCTAGCTGCAGTACTAGCCCTTAAATGCCAAATAACAGTGGTGTCCAGCACGCCAGGGGAGAAATTCACTAACGTACTGAACCACAGTGGTATTAGGCGAGCCGGTTGACCAAAAGCGGGCTCACTCCTGGCCTCTCGTTTACGTTGAAGCATGGACCAAAGGGAACGCAACGACGTCTCTAGGAACTAAACCCCGTCCTGAAACGAGACGTCGCAGGATCCCCAGGACTCCACTTTCCTACGATACGAGTCACCGCACACGGCAAACGTGCAGGTCAGATAATCTGACAAAAACCAAATTTAATGGGAATTAATACAATAAGTGAAACAACTAATTTGAATCCAAGAAATAATACTTGAATACAATTAAGGAAAACCCAACAATCATAAACAGAGGAGAAAATGAACGATAGAACAAAATATAAAAACTAAAAATCGTGCACTTGGTAGGGCCTTCGCTAAAAAGGAAAGAACGAAAAAAGCTAAGGCCCAGCTAGGGTACCTCGGGGTTGCCAAGCCCGTACTCACAAGATGTGAGCCCCCTGAGGGGGTTGGTTGGTTGATTGGAGTTTACTGGCACAAGGGCCAAATATGGCCAAGCTGCGCCAAACACTAGATTTTTAAACCAACATTAAAATTCTAAAATATACACAGACAAACTAAATTTCAAAACAAAGGTAAAAATCCTGTGTAATTTAAAAAGATAAATAGTGATGGATGATGTGGATGACTCAATAAATAGGGCAATGTGAAGGATGATGTATTAAAAAAACGATTATATAAAAGCCTAAGACGAGGACAAGAAGTTAAAATATGATGAATGGTGAGAGGTTGTTGGCAATGATGACACAGCGGGGGAGTTTCGTTGAGCAACAAATATCGATGCGTTGCTCGCGTGTGACCTATGCGGAGACGTGTCAATAAGACATCACATCGTCGAGATGACAAGGACGGTAGGAGCGGGATGCTGGGAAATACAGAGGCTAATTTATTAGCCGTCTGTAACCTCCAGCCATCGCTCCAGTCCTTTCGCACAAGGTCCCGCAAAACATTACGCAGGTCGTCATACGGGATTCGGATATTAAGCTGGGATGTGGCATTTTTGGCAGCTTGATCTGCCACTTCATTGCCAGTTATGCCAACATGCCCAGGAATCCAGCATAGTATGACGCCGTAACCCCGTCGGAGAAGTTTGTCAAAAATAGTTTGCACCTCAAAAGCTAACGGATGTTTATAAGAATCCGATGACAGTGATTCTAATGTGCTTTTAGAATCGGTGTAAACTATGAAGTTGCCAACGCATTGATGAGAAATGTATTTGAGGGCTTTATACAAGGCTAAAAATTCAGATGTAAAAACAGATATTAAAAGTGGTAATGAGTAGCTAATATTTTCAGAGCCGCATACAAAGGCGCAGCCAACGTGATTACTGGATTTTGACCCATCTGTATATACGGCTCTGTGAGATTTAAAATTATTACGATGATCATAAAAAATCTGATTAAAAATAACTGGATTAGTACAAGATTTCTCATATCCAGGAAACAAGTTTAAGATTAAAAGATTTGAATTTCTCCAGGGTATACTATCAAAGAGAGGACGTTCCGCAACTTCTATTGAATCAAGGGAAGTGCCACTCAGGGTTTCTCTCATTCGCATCCCAAAAGATGGGATACAAGATGGTCGATTCCTGAAAAGGACATCCCGAGATCTGTCCAAAAGGCAATTCTGCAGTGGATGGTTAGGATGTGACAAAATGCGATAATAAAGTCGCAGAGACAACAAACTGCGTGTGGAGGCTAATGGTAATTCATTGCACACAACATAGAGGCTTTCGACGGGTGATGTGCGAAAAGCTCCAGAGCAGATTCTTAGTGCTGAATGATGTATCGTATCGAGCTTACGCAGCACAGATGGACGAGCTGAACCATAAACAGCACAGCCATAGTCCAATCTGGAGCGAATTACAGCTCGATAGATATTCAGCATAGTGAATCGCTCTGCTCCCCAAAATGTATTAGATAGAACTTTCAACAAATTGAGCTTTTTCATGCATGACACCCGCAAATGCTTAATGTGAGGCAGAAATGTAAGCTTCTTGTCAAAAATGACACCTAGAAATCTCGCTTCGTCTACTACTGCAATCCTATTCCCACCCAGAAAAATGTCTGGGTCAGGATGCAGGTTTCGTAGACGGCAGAAATGTACACAGGATGTTTTTTGAATAGAGAAGTTGAAACCATTTTCTGCGCTCCACTTTGTCAACCGTGTAACAGTTGTTTGCAGTTGTCTCTCTACGAATCGCATGTCCTTTCCTTGGCAAAAAATGCTCAAGTCATCCACATATAAATTGCCTTGGACAGAAGGAGGTAACTGTTTCAGGATATCGTTTATTTTCAAGGCGAAAAGAGTCACGCTGAGTACACTACCCTGAGGAACGCCCTCTTCTTGGATAAAAGTATCCGAAAATGCAGAGCCAATGCGAACGCTGAATTCTCGCAATGCCAAAAAGTTCTTAATAAATATCGGTAGATGTCCTCGAAACCCAAGGCAATACAGATCTTTAAGAATACCATATCGCCATGTCCGATCGTACGCCTTCTCCATATCGAAGAATATAGCAACGAGATGGTTTCGGCGCAGAAAGGCATGGCGTATTTGAGTTTCGAGGTACAAGATATTATCTACCGTAGAGCGGCCAACCCTAAAACCACTTTGAAAGGGCGTTAGAGCTTTGGTCGTCTCTAACATATGTACAAGGCGAGAATTAACCATTTTTTCCAAAAGCTTGCACAGGCAGCTGGTAAGTGCAATTGGCCGATAGTTATTTGGATCTTTAGGATCTTTTCCAGGTTTAGGAAAAGGAATAACTATGGCCCGTCGCCAAGACAAAGGAAAAGCATGCTCTTGCCATATGCGATTATAAAGGCGCAATAAATTCCTCAGAGAGTGACTAGACAGATGTTTTAGTATACTGTAAGTGATGCCATCAGGACCCGGTGCTGTCATCCGGGTCTTCTGAAGGCATCGTGTCAACTCCCTTTCAGTAAAACTGCAATTATAGACAAGTGCGGCATCTCTCTCAGGAGTAAAATTAATACCATGGGATTCCGCGCGTTGTTTGATGCGCTGAAAATTGCCAGGATATGTGGTAGAACTGGACACGGCAGAAAATGCTCTCGCAATAGAATTTGCGATTTCTACCGTGTCAGTTACCAACTGGCCATTTTCTTCCACCAACGAGATAGAATGAGTGGAATATAATCCCATGGCTTTCCGAACTTTGTTCCATAATTGCTTTGAGGAAATGGCAGATGTTATACTAGAGACATACTTTTGCCATGATTCTCTTTGGCTCTGACGACGTATTCGTCGCGCATTGGCTTTTGCAAATTTAAACCGAGTCAAATTTTCGGTTGTGGGATACCTTCGAAATTTATCCCAGGCCTTTTTTCTCTTTTTGTGGGCTATCTTACAGGCTTGATTCCACCGCGGTTTCGGTAGTTTCGGTAACTTTGATGAGACAGGTATAGATATACGAGCAGCATCCATTATAACATTAGTGACAGATTCTACACATTGATCAATGTCATCTTGATTCACCACCTCGTCTGACAAATCAGCAATTGACGCAAACAAATCCCAATTCGCCGCCTCAAATTTAAATCGAGGCGGACGAGATACATGGGCTGCAGCACTCCCCGGAAATGTAACAAACAAGGGGAAATGATCGCTATGAAATGGATCATTTCCCACATGAAACGTCAGGGGAGAAAACAGAGAGGGTGAACACAGGACAAGATCAATGGCATGGAAGGTCCTCGATGGGGCGTGGAAGTACGTTGGTTGCCCATTATTAAGTACACAAAGATTTTGATCGTGTATCAATTTCTCAATTTGACTTCCACGACGATTTGTATCTGGGCTTCCCCAAAGAGGATTGTGCCCATTAAAATCGCCACATAAGATATAAGGCACCGGAAGCTGGTCGCATAACCTGTCTAGATCTGCTTGTCGAATTATATCATTAGGCGGTAGATAAATAGAGCACACTGTAATGAGAGATTTTACAGTGACTCTAACTGCGATAGCTTGCAGGTTTGTGTTGAGACTCAGTGGGGTGAAGGGAGCGCTATTATATATAAATATAGCAACTCCACCACTGGCTCTATCTCCGCTAATGTAATCCTTTCTAAGGGGAGTGTACCCTTTAACAAGAGAGCTCTGAGTTGGTTTTAACAGAGTTTCTTGTAGACAAAAGCAGATGGGATGGTATTCATCAATAATATTTTTAACGTCTACCGAGTTCTGGTGAAAACCGCGGCAATTCCACAAAAAGACACAGGCCATTAGGGGAAGGTTATGGGATTTGAAGGCTGCTTTATCGGTTTTATTTTAGGAGCGAGATTACCTGGTGTCTCCATACCAGGCTCTACCTCCATATCAGCAGCATCAGAGGAGTCTGAAGGGATATTGTGTGATATGGGGGTTCTGGGTTTCTTTGGTTTTTTAGTGTTGTTGTTTTCGGATTGTGCTTTTTTATTTTTAAGGGATTTATTGAAAGATGTTAAAGGAGATACAACTTCAACAACATTATTTTTGTTAGTTGTAGTTGTACCTTTGGATAAAACAGGAGTGGGTGGAGTTTTAGAAATAGTTTGACGACTATTGCTTGTAGTTGGCTGATCTATTGATATTTCGCATTGAATTGCGATAGAGGATGTGGATTTTTTAGTGGCGGCTGCATATGATAAGTTAGGTTTGGGCAAAGTGATAGAGACTTGCTTTTTGGCATCCATGTAAGAAAGTTTCTGGGTTGTTCTCACAACCTGAATTTCTTTTTCTTCCTTCCACTTTGGGCAGATGCGAGAGTTGGCAGAATGCTCGCCCTCGCAATTTGTGCATTTAAGTGGAAGGGTGCAATTCTGGAAGGAATGGCCAATATTGGAGCATCTAGAACAAGTCTCTACTCCTCTACATGTGTTTATTGAGTGGCCGAACCTTTGGCACTTGAAGCAGCGCAAAGGATTCGGTATGTAGGGACGGACTGGGCAATTAAGATACCCAGCTTTAATATTTGTTGGTAGATCAGGGGTGTTAAAGGTAAGAATTAAATGCTTGGTTTGAATAATGGCGTCATCTCTTTTCATCGTGATCCGGTGGACGTTAGTCACACCTTGCGATGACAGCTCGGCTTCAATTTCCTTTTCAGGAACAGCCAAGAGATCTGATTCAGAGATGACACCTCTAGATGAATTAAGACTATTGTGAGGGGATACGGAGATGGTTATATTTCCCATCTTAGTAGCCGATAGCAAGTTTTTGGATTGAGCTGCTGAGGTAGTTTCTATTAAATAGTCGCCAGATTTTAATTTTTTAACCGATTTTGGATTGCCACAGATACCTTGTAGGCCTTTTTGAATAAAAAATGGAGACATGGTACCGAGAATATGGTCAGGGGAGGTAATCATGAGAAATTTAGCATTTTGAATAGTTTTTGATGGATTGTCAATAGAAGTTGCGGAATTTGTTTCACTGGATGGGGACGCCGGATACAAAGCCTCCGGCAGGGCATGGGTTTTAGGATCCATATGAGTTTAGGTGTTCATCCCGGTTCAGCCCCGCCCACCACCGAGCCCTACAAGGGGAGACAGTGCCACACTGCCACGGGGGTAAAACCGGGGTATAGTGCTACAGTTTCAGAGTGTGGATCCACGAGGGCACTCCTAGCTGCAGTACTAGCCCTTAAATGCCAAAAACCAATGGTGCCCAGCACGTCAGGGGAGAAATTCACCTGGCGTACTGAACCACAGTGATATTAGGCGAGCCGGTTGACCAAAAGCGGGCTCACTCCTGGCCTCTCGTTTACGTCGAAGCATGGACCAAAGGGAACGCAACGACGTCTCTAGGAAACAAAACCCCGTCCTAAACGAGACGTCGCAGGATCCCCAGGACTCCACTTTCCTACGATACGAGTTACCGCACACGGCAAACGTGCAGGTCAGATATCTGACAAAAATTAAATGCAATTTCAGAACCAATACAGTAAGTGAAACAACATAATTGAAACCACGAAACAATACTTAAATATAAATAAGGAAAACCCAACAATCATAAACAAAGGAAAAAATGAATGTTATAACAAAATACAACAACCAAAAATCGTGCACATGGTAGGACCTTAACTAAAAAGGAAAGAACGAAAAAAGCTAAGGCCCAGCTAGGGTACCTCGGGGTTGCCAAGCCCGTACTCACAAGATGTGAGCCCCCTGAGGGGGAGAGAATGAACGATAGAACAAAATATAAAAACTAAAAATCGTGCACTTGGTAGGGCCTTCGCTAAAAAGGAAAGAACGAAAAAAGCTAAGGCCCAGCTAGGGTACCTCGGGGTTGCCAAGCCCGTACTCACGAGATGTGAGCCCCCTGAGGGGGGTTCTATTAAGGAATGAATTGAGCGTCTTTTACAGAACAAGTACTTTCAAAGGAAAATCCCCACAAGCCCTAATTAAATTTTTAAAATATGAACATTTGGATCAGCCGTTCAAAGAAATATTTCGATTGTCAAAATTAACTTCAACTATCCCTGCAGCAATTATCGCTTCAGTAGAAAGAAGTTTTTCCGCCTGAAAAAGAATCCATACATACAAAATATCAACACGAAGCGAGGATCGCATGAACAGCCCCCAATCTTATCAATTGAAAGAGAAGTGTTGGCAAACTTAAGAAAGAAAGAAGATTTTTACAGCACAATCACAGACAAATTTGCCAGAAAAACACAAAGACTCGAATACATCTTTAATAATAATGAATACAACCTTTTATTTAAACTTTTTACTTAAAACTAGAAGTAGTTTGTTAAAGGTTTACGACAAAAAAAAATTTAAGTTATAAGAGGGGTAAACATGCCTTGGGGGGGGGGGGGGGGTTACATGTCGGTGCGGTGACCAGGGCAAAAAGTCACGCCTCGCCACTGATGGTAATAGGTTGTTGGCAATGATGACACGGCGGGGTGGTTTCGTTTAGTAATAAATGTCTGTGGATGGCTCGTGAGTGCCCTGTGCGGAGACGAGTTTGCAAGACATCAAGCCGTCGAGATGACAATGACGGTAGGAAATACAGAAGCTAGTTTATTACTAGCCTGTAACTTCCAGTCATCCCTCCACTCGTTCCGCACAAGTTCCCGCAAAACATTACGTAGGTCGTCATATGGGATTCTGAGATTAAGCTGGGTAGTGGCACTTCTTGTGAATTCAATAAACTCATTTTTAAAAAAACTATACAGTGCATCACATTATTGAACCAGCGGCGGTACTATACCAGTACCTTTTATGGTCCGTCGAGCCGGAGTGTTTTGATTTTGCGGAAAGGTAACTTACAAATAACTTTGGAATTTATAACTAAAATGTTATTTTTTACGCAAGGACCTTAAACTTTTTCGTACGGATTTGGACTTTTTCACACGGACCTTGAACCTTTTAGTATAAACTTTGTGTTTTGATATGTCTGATTTAACAACATTAAATCGAAAATGCGGTCTCCTCAAAGGGCAAATACCAAAGCTCTTAACATTCGTAAAAGACGCAAGTTCCGCAAGCGAAGTTGGATTAACTGTTAAGCTAGAAAAAGTTTAGAAGATCGGCTGCCAGCTACAAGAATTACATCTGTAATATCACCAACTGATCCAACCAGGCCATCACGGACTGATCTTTTTTTTTATATATATTATTTATTAATGCCGTGTGGATTTCGCTTCTACAATCATTGTATATAAAACATAACGTGCTGTAAATAAACTGCTATTCTATCGTTGTGAATACTGAAATAGGAGTTCCATTAAACTCAAGTATTTCTTTTAAGTTTAAAGTTGAAATATATTCATTATACATGGCAGCTATCTATAACAAAAACTGAGCTTTTAATTGCTTTGCTTGTGTGCAAAGCAATTATTTCTATAACACTTCCTATTTCCAAGGCACTCCAGCAAATAAATTTAGACCTGAATGGTTGGTTGGTTGGTTGTATGGGTTTTAATGGCGCAAGAGCCAAATATGGCCAAGCTGCGCCAAACACTCGGTAATTCAAACCAACATTAAAAACAAAGCAAGCTGTGCCAAAAACAAGGTAATTTCAACCAACATTAAAATTCTAAAAGATATACATATAAACAAAATATAAATTCAAAGAAGAGGTAAAAATCCTGTGTAGTTTAAAAAGATAAATAGTGATGAATGAGGTGGATGATTCAATAAATACGACAAATGGGGAGATGAAGTATTAAAAAAGCGATTATATAAAAATCTGAGACGAGGACAAGAAGTTAAAATATGAAAAATAGTGAGAGGTTGTTGGCAATGATGACACGGTGGGGCGGTTTCATTGAGCAATAGGTGTCTATGTGTTGCTCTAGAATGACCTATGCGGAGACGGGTTAATATTACATCACACCGTCGAGATGACAAGGAAGGTAGGAGCGGGATGCTAGGAAATACAGAGGCTAATTTAATAGCCGTCTGTAACCTCCAGCCAACGCTCCAGTCCTTCCGCACAAGGTCCCGTAAAACATTACGCAGGTCGTCATATGGGATTCTGATATTAAGCTGGGATGTGGCATTTTTGGCAGCTTGATCTGCCAATTCATTGCCAGTAATGCCAACATGCCCAGGAATCCAGCACAATATGACGTCATAGCCCCGTCGTATAAGCTTGTTATATACTTTTATAACATCAGAAGTCAGTGGATGGTTGGTTGGTTGGTTGTTTGGGGTTTATTGGCACAAGGGCCAAAAATGGCCAAGCTGCGCCAAACACTAGATTTTTAAACCAACATTAAAATTCTAAAATATACACATAAACAAACTAAAATTCAAAGCAAAGGTAAAAATCTTGTGTAGTTTAAAAAGATAAATAGTGATGAATGATGTGGATGATTCAATAAATAGGACAATGAGGGAGATGAAGTGTTAAAAAAGCGATTATATACACGTCTAAGACGAGGACAAGAAGTTAAAATATGACTTATAGACAGAGGTTGTTGGCAATGATGGCACGGAGGGGCAGTTTCACCGAGCAATAAATATCTATGCGTTGCTCGCGTATGACCTATACGGAGACGTGTCAATAAGACATCACATCGTCGAGATGGCAAGGACGGTAGGAACGGGATGCTGGGAAATACAGAGGCTAATTTATTAGCCGTCTGTAACCTCCAGCCATCGCTCCAGTCCTTCCGTACAAGGTCTCGCAAAACATTGCGTAGGTCGTCATATGGGATTCTGATATTAAGCTGGGATGTGGCATTTTTGGCAGCATGATCTGCCACTTCATTGCCAGTTATGCCTACATGCCCAGGAATCCAGCACAATATGACGCCATAGCCCCGTCGGATAAGTTTGTTATAGATATTTAAAACATCAGAAGCCAGAGGATGGTTAATGGTATCTGATGAGAGAGATTCTAATATACTCCGAGAATCCGTATAAATAATGAAATTACCAACATTCTGATAAGAAATGAACTTGAGGGCTTTGTACAAAGCTAAAAATTCGGATGTAAAAATAGAAATAAAATATGGTAATGAATAGCTTAAAATCTCTGAACCGCATACAAAGGCACAACCGACATGATTGTTGGATTTTGATCCATCGGTGTATACGGCAGTGTGAGAATTAAAATTATAGCGATGATAGTTAAAAATTTGATTATAAATAACTGGACTAGTCATTGCTTTATCATGTCCTCCAAACAAGTTTAAAATTGAAAGATTTGAAGTCCTCCAAGGTACCAGGTCGAAGAGGGGACGTTCGGCAACTTCAATTGAATGAAGGACAGTGTCACTCAGGGTTTCTCTCATTCGCATCCCAAAAGATGGAATACAGGATGGTCGATTCCTGAAAAGGACATCTCGAGATCTGTCCAGAAGGCAATTCTGCAAAGGATGGTCAGGATGTGACAAAATGCGATAATAAAGTCGAAGAGACAATAAACTGCGTGTGGAGGCCAATGGTAATTCATTGCACACAACATAAAGGCTTTCAACGGGTGATGTGCAAAAAGCTCCAGAGCAGATTCTTAGTGCTGAATGATGTATCGTATCGAGCTTACGCAGCACAGATGGACGAGCTGAACCATAAACAGCACAGCCATAGTCCAATCTGGAGCGAATTACAGCTCGATAGATATTCAGCATAGTGAATCGCTCTGCTCCCCAAAATGTATTAGATAGAACTTTTAACAAATTGAGCTTTTTCATGCATGACACCCGCAAATGCAGGTTTCGTAGACGGCAAAAGTGAACGCAGGTTGTTTTTTGGACAGAGAAGTTGAAACCATTTTCTGCACTCCACTTGGTCAACCTTGAAACGGTTGATTGCAGTTGTCGTTCGACAAATCGCATGTCCTTTCCCTGGCAAAAAATGCTCAGGTCATCCACATATAAATTGCCCTGGACAGAAGGAGGCAACTGATTCAGGATATCGTTGATCTTAATAGCGAATAGAGTAACGCTGAGTACGCTACCCTGAGGAACGCCCTCTTCTTGGATAAAAGTATCCGAAAATGCTGAGCCAATGCGGACGCTGAATTCTCGCAATTCCAAAAAGTTCTTAATAAATATCGGTAGATGTCCTCGAAACCCAAGGGAATACAGATCTCGGAGTATACCATATCGCCATGTCCGATCGTACGCCTTCTCCATATCGAAGAAGATAGCCACGAGATGGTTTCGGCGCAGAAAGGCATGGCGTATTTGAGTTTCGAGGTACAGGATATTGTCTACCGTAGAGCGGCCGACCCTAAATCCGCTTTGAAATGGTGTTAGAGCGTTGTTAGTCTCTAACATGTAAACAAGGCGAGAATTCACCATCTTTTCTAAAAGCTTGCACAGGCAGCTGGTAAGTGCAATTGGCCGATAGTTATTCGGATCCTTAGGATCTTTTCCGGGTTTAGGAAAAGGAATAACTATGGCACGTCGCCAAGCCAAAGGAAAAGCATGTTCAACCCAAATGCGATTATAGAGTAGCAATAGATTCCTCAGAGAGTGACTAGATAGATGTTTCAACATAGTATATGTGATGCCATCAGGACCCGGTGCCGTCATCCGGGTCTTCTGAAGGCATCGTGTCAACTCTCTTTCAGTAAAACTGCAATTATAGGCAAGTTCGGCATCTCTCTCAGGAGTAAAATTAATGCCATGGGATTCCGCGCGGTGTTTGATGCGCTGAAAATTGCCAGGATATGTGGTAGAACTGGACACGGCAGAAAATGCTCTCGCAATAGAATTTGCGATTTCTACCGTGTCAGTTACCAACTGGCCATTTTCTTCCACAACCGAGATGGAATGTGTGGAATACAATCCCATGGCTTTCCGAACTTTGATCCATAATTGTTTTGAGGAAATGGCAGATGTTATGCCAGAAACATACTTTTCCCATGATTCTCTTTGGCTTTGACGACGTATTCGTCGCGCATTGGCTGTTGCGAATTTGAACTTAGTCAAATTTTCGGAAGTGGGTTGGTTGGTTGGTTGTATGAGGTTTAATGGCACAAGAGCCAAATATGGCTAAGCTGCGCCAAACACTAGGTAATTTAAACTAATATTTTCTTAAACCAACATTTTTAAAAAACGACATGTATAAAATACAAAGTGAAAGTTTAAAATGGGTAACAATGGATGGTTAAAATATACACTGACAATGAAAAATGTTATTAATGTGTTCATGATTTTAAAATAGATAAGTATGAGATTAAAAATCTCATGTGGTTTTAAGTAAATTAGCATTAAAACATTTGTTAAAAATGGTAACACGATATTATACATTTTAAAAAGTTTTTTTTAAGTGAAAATACATAGATCTTTAAGATTAGATGCTTTCATTTGGAGAGGATGGTTTCTCAACATCCATCTCCAAAGAGTCATTGGTATCGTAAAGTAACACGTCATCGTCTTCTTTTGATACAATTCGTTGACACTGATTTTTCATTTTTGCAATAAATTCGACACCCATGTCCTGCCAAAACTTTCGGTGGCGCATGGCAGAATCCGTTTCTATTTCTGGCAAGGGTTCAAATATTTCTGTATAATTTACTGGAGCTTTTTCGCATTGGACAATCACATCTACATTAGGTGGTTTTTCGGCTTCTTTACGGATATTAATTCGGGTTTTTGCTTTTAAGGCAGGATTCGATTTGGGTATAGGATAGTGGATTGCTTTGGGTACAATACAATTGTTAATTTCAACAGGTTTCGGTAGGAAATCGGGTTTCGGATTTGAAATTCTTTTTGTTATTCTTTCATTTTTTTTTACATTTGTCTTCAAGGTTTGTGATTTACTTTTAGGGGTAGGTTTAAATGATCGCAACACTTCTTTTTCATTTATTGTTTGGGAAGATGTGGAAACTTGTTTAGGTGGAACTTTGGAGTATTCATTAAACATTGTCTGGGTTGAGATAGATTTTGTAACTGGTTTTACTGCTGATGCGTATGAAAGGTTTAACTTTGGCAAGGAGTTGGATGCAAGTTTTTTGGCTTCAAAGTAAGAAATATTTTGTGCAGTTTTGAGTTCCTGGATGTTTTTCTCAAGTGTCCATTGAGGGCAAGATCTTGAGAAAGATGGATGTGAACCTGTACAATTAGAGCATTTTGGTGTGGATTTACAATTTAAGAAGTCGTGATGAGGATCGGTGGACGAACAGTAGGAACAAGTCTCACCTCCTTGACAATTAGCAGTAGTATGCCCAAACCTCTGGCACTTAAAGCACCTCAGAGGCTTGGGAATGTAGAGTCGGACTGGACATCTGAGATATCCAGCTAATACATGGGTAGGTATGGTAGGTCTATTGAAGGTAAGTATAATGTGTTTGGTAGTAACTATGTCTCTGCCTTTTTTTATTGTTATTTTTTTCACATTGATTACACCTTGGTCAGAAAGTCCAGTAAGTATTTCTGATTCGTCTACATATTGCAGATCCGATTCAGAAATAACTCCCTTACTGGTGTTTAGACTTCTATGAGGTGAAACACAAATAGAAACAGAACTAAGGGTTTTTGCCGAAAGAAAAGCTTGGGATTGTGGGTCGCTGTTTGTCTCAATTAGAAAATCTCCAGATTTAAGCTTTTTTATCATTTTGGGTTCGCCACCTATTGCCTGAATTCCTTTATGGATTAAGAAAGGCGACATTTTTCCAAGGACATGTTCGGATGATGTAATAATTAAGTATCTGGGGGACTTTAGTTCAGAGGGTGTCATTTTATTTTCAATTATCTCAGGTGCAAGTAATCGTTTCGTGTTCCTTTTCGAAAAGGGTTTCTTGGTTTTTTCTTGTGACGTAGATGGCAGTGAATTTAGGCCTTCACCGGGGCACAAGTTTAAATCCATAAAAAAAGAAAAAGTGTGCCACCGTGTACCCCACCCACCACGGAGTCCATCTAGGGTAGCAGCCACCGGACAACTGAGGAAACAGAAAAATAAACTATAAAAAATAATAAACCCAGGCACGGCGCTTACTAGAGGTTAACACGATGACAGCGTTCCATGAAAAATCACAGTCCTTGCCCTAGCAGTCAGCAACACAATTGTGTCCTGGTACCACCAGCCGATTGACAGAGGTGGGCCAGTCTCCGCCTCCCGTTTTGGACGAAGCGAGGGCCAAAGAGCACGCTGAGGAACTCCAGGATCCCCTTTTCCGCCCGCACGGGTCGCAGCACACGGCAAACGTGCAGGTTAGAAAATACTAACAATTTAAATCATAGAACCTAAATGTGAAAATACGAAAACATACGATTTATATAAAAAACCTAAACGTTGAAAAGACTAACGAACGCAACAAAAACAAATTATACGCAGTGCACATGGTAAGGCCGTCGCAAAAGGAAAAGAAGAATGCTAGGCCCGGCTAGGGTAAATCGGGCTCGCCACACCCATACTCTCAACAGAGAGCCCCCATAAAGGAGAAAAATAAGAAAAATAGATCACTAGGGCACCTCGGGGTTGTGAAGCCCGTGTTTACTTAAAGTAAGTAAACCCCCTGAGGGGCTGGGCAGTTGAGATACCCAGCTTTAATGTTTGCAGGTAAGTCAGGAATATTGAAAGTTAGAACAAGATGTTTTGTTTGGATTATAGTGTCATCTCTTTTCATGGTAATTCTATGGACTTTAGTCACTCCTTGAGAAGCGAGCTCGGATTCGATCTCGCTCTCAGGAACGGCTAAGAGGTCCGATTCAGAGATGACACCTCTGGATGAATTTAAACTATTGTGGGGTGTAACTGTGATGTTTATATTGCCCATTATAGTTGCAGAAAGTAAATTTTTGGATTGAGCAGCCGAAGTTGTTTCAATTAAATAATCGCCGGATTTGAGTTTTTTTACAGATTTTGGATTACCGCAGATACCTTGAAGTCCTTTTTGAATGAAAAACGGAGACATGGTTCCGAGGATTTTATCAGGAGATGTGATTATTAGGAATTTTGCATTGGGGATAATTGATACATTGACAATAGAATTATTAACACTAGACGGGGTCGCCGGATACAAAGCCTCCGGCAGGGCATGGGGTTTGGGATCCATATGGGGTTTGGGTGTTCATCCCGGTTCAGCCCCGCCCACCACCGAGCCCTACAAGGGGAGGCAGTGCCACACTGCCACGGGGGTAAAACCGGGGTATAGTGCTACAGTTTCGAAGCGTGGACCCACAAGGGCACTCCTAGCTGCAGTACTAGCCCTTAAATGCCAAATAACAGTGGTGTCCAGCACGCCAGGGGAGAAATTCACATGGCGTACTGAACCACAGTGATATTAGGCGAGCCGGTTGACCAAAAGCGGGCTCACTCCTGGCCTCTCGTTTACGTCGAAGCATGGACCAAAGGGAACGCAACGACGTCTCTAGGAAACAAAACCCCGTCCTAAACGAGACGTCGCAGGATCCCCAGGACTCCACTTTCCTACGATACGAGTTACCGCACACGGCAAACGTGCAGGTCAGATATCTGACAAAAATTAAATGCAATTTCAGAACCAATACAGTAAGTGAAACAACATAATTGAAACCACGAAACAATACTTAAATATAAATAAGGAAAACCCAACAATCATAAACAAAGGAAAAAATGAATGTTATAACAAAATACAACAACCAAAAATCGTGCACATGGTAGGACCTTAACTAAAAAGGAAAGAACGAAAAAAGCTAAGGCCCAGCTAGGGTACCTCGGGGTTGCCAAGCCCGTACTCACAAGATGTGAGCCCCCTGAGGGGGAGAGAATGAACGATAGAACAAAATATAAAAACTAAAAATCGTGCACTTGGTAGGGCCTTCGCTAAAAAGGAAAGAACGAAAAAAGCTAAGGCCCAGCTAGGGTACCTCGGGGTTGCCAAGCCCGTACTCACGAGATGTGAGCCCCCTGAGGGGGGTTCTATTAAGGAATGAATTGAGCGTCTTTTACAGAACAAGTACTTTCAAAGGAAAATCCCCACAAGCCCTAATTAAATTTTTAAAATATGAACATTTGGATCAGCCGTTCAAAGAAATATTTCGATTGTCAAAATTAACTTCAACTATCCCTGCAGCAATTATCGCTTCAGTAGAAAGAAGTTTTTCCGCCTGAAAAAGAATCCATACATACAAAATATCAACACGAAGCGAGGATCGCATGAACAGCCCCCAATCTTATCAATTGAAAGAGAAGTGTTGGCAAACTTAAGAAAGAAAGAAGATTTTTACAGCACAATCACAGACAAATTTGCCAGAAAAACACAAAGACTCGAATACATCTTTAATAATAATGAATACAACCTTTTATTTAAACTTTTTACTTAAAACTAGAAGTAGTTTGTTAAAGGTTTACGACAAAAAAAAATTTAAGTTATAAGAGGGGTAAACATGCCTTGGGGGGGGGGGGGGGGGTTACATGTCGGTGCGGTGACCAGGGCAAAAAGTCACGCCTCGCCACTGATGGTAATAGGTTGTTGGCAATGATGACACGGCGGGGTGGTTTCGTTTAGTAATAAATGTCTGTGGATGGCTCGTGAGTGCCCTGTGCGGAGACGAGTTTGCAAGACATCAAGCCGTCGAGATGACAATGACGGTAGGAAATACAGAAGCTAGTTTATTACTAGCCTGTAACTTCCAGTCATCCCTCCACTCGTTCCGCACAAGTTCCCGCAAAACATTACGTAGGTCGTCATATGGGATTCTGAGATTAAGCTGGGTAGTGGCACTTCTTGTGAATTCAATAAACTCATTTTTAAAAAAACTATACAGTGCATCACATTATTGAACCAGCGGCGGTACTATACCAGTACCTTTTATGGTCCGTCGAGCCGGAGTGTTTTGATTTTGCGGAAAGGTAACTTACAAATAACTTTGGAATTTATAACTAAAATGTTATTTTTTACGCAAGGACCTTAAACTTTTTCGTACGGATTTGGACTTTTTCACACGGACCTTGAACCTTTTAGTATAAACTTTGTGTTTTGATATGTCTGATTTAACAACATTAAATCGAAAATGCGGTCTCCTCAAAGGGCAAATACCAAAGCTCTTAACATTCGTAAAAGACGCAAGTTCCGCAAGCGAAGTTGGATTAACTGTTAAGCTAGAAAAAGTTTAGAAGATCGGCTGCCAGCTACAAGAATTACATCTGTAATATCACCAACTGATCCAACCAGGCCATCACGGACTGATCTTTTTTTTTATATATATTATTTATTAATGCCGTGTGGATTTCGCTTCTACAATCATTGTATATAAAACATAACGTGCTGTAAATAAACTGCTATTCTATCGTTGTGAATACTGAAATAGGAGTTCCATTAAACTCAAGTATTTCTTTTAAGTTTAAAGTTGAAATATATTCATTATACATGGCAGCTATCTATAACAAAAACTGAGCTTTTAATTGCTTTGCTTGTGTGCAAAGCAATTATTTCTATAACACTTCCTATTTCCAAGGCACTCCAGCAAATAAATTTAGACCTGAATGGTTGGTTGGTTGGTTGTATGGGTTTTAATGGCGCAAGAGCCAAATATGGCCAAGCTGCGCCAAACACTCGGTAATTCAAACCAACATTAAAAACAAAGCAAGCTGTGCCAAAAACAAGGTAATTTCAACCAACATTAAAATTCTAAAAGATATACATATAAACAAAATATAAATTCAAAGAAGAGGTAAAAATCCTGTGTAGTTTAAAAAGATAAATAGTGATGAATGAGGTGGATGATTCAATAAATACGACAAATGGGGAGATGAAGTATTAAAAAAGCGATTATATAAAAATCTGAGACGAGGACAAGAAGTTAAAATATGAAAAATAGTGAGAGGTTGTTGGCAATGATGACACGGTGGGGCGGTTTCATTGAGCAATAGGTGTCTATGTGTTGCTCTAGAATGACCTATGCGGAGACGGGTTAATATTACATCACACCGTCGAGATGACAAGGAAGGTAGGAGCGGGATGCTAGGAAATACAGAGGCTAATTTAATAGCCGTCTGTAACCTCCAGCCAACGCTCCAGTCCTTCCGCACAAGGTCCCGTAAAACATTACGCAGGTCGTCATATGGGATTCTGATATTAAGCTGGGATGTGGCATTTTTGGCAGCTTGATCTGCCAATTCATTGCCAGTAATGCCAACATGCCCAGGAATCCAGCACAATATGACGTCATAGCCCCGTCGTATAAGCTTGTTATATACTTTTATAACATCAGAAGTCAGTGGATGGTTGGTTGGTTGGTTGTTTGGGGTTTATTGGCACAAGGGCCAAAAATGGCCAAGCTGCGCCAAACACTAGATTTTTAAACCAACATTAAAATTCTAAAATATACACATAAACAAACTAAAATTCAAAGCAAAGGTAAAAATCTTGTGTAGTTTAAAAAGATAAATAGTGATGAATGATGTGGATGATTCAATAAATAGGACAATGAGGGAGATGAAGTGTTAAAAAAGCGATTATATACACGTCTAAGACGAGGACAAGAAGTTAAAATATGACTTATAGACAGAGGTTGTTGGCAATGATGGCACGGAGGGGCAGTTTCACCGAGCAATAAATATCTATGCGTTGCTCGCGTATGACCTATACGGAGACGTGTCAATAAGTTGGTTGGTTGGTTGTATGGTGTTTAATGGCGCAAGGGCCAAATGTGGCCAAGCTGCGCCAAACTCTAGATGTTTCAAACCAACATTAAAATTCTAGAAATTTACACAAAAACAAAATAAATTTCAAAGCAAATGTAAAAATCCTGTGTAATTTAAAAAGAGAAATAGTGATGGATGATGTGGATGATTCAATAAATAGGACAATGTGGGAGATGAAGTGTTAAAAAAGCGAATATATAAAAGTCTAAGACGAGGACAAGAAGTTAAAATATGGTGTATGGTAAGAGTTTGTTGGCAGTGGTGACACAGCGGGGCGGTTTGATTTAATAGTAAATGCCTGTGGGTAGCTCGTGAGTGCCCTATTCGGAGACGAGTTAGTAAAACATCGAGCCGTCTGGATGACAAAGACGGTAAGAGTGTGACGGTAGGAAAAACAGAGGCTAATTTGTTATTAGCTTGTAATTTCCAGTCATCACTCCACTCGTTCCGCACAAGTTCCCGCAAAACATTACGTAGGTCGTCATACGGGATTCTGATATTAAGCTGGGATGTGGCATTTTTGGCAGCTTGATCTGCCACTTCGTTGCCAGTTATGCCAACATGCCCAGGAATCCAGCAAAGTATGACGCCATAGCCCCGTCGGATAAGCTTGTTATACAATTTTAAAACATCGGAAGCTAGAGGGTGATTAAAAGAATCCGAAGACAAATTTTCTAAAATGCTCTTAGAGTCAGTATAAACAATAAAATTGCCAACACCCTTATGCGAAATGTATTTGAAGGCTTTATACAGGGCTAAAAATTCAGAAGTAAAAACGGAAATGAAAGATGGCAACGAATAGCTTAAAATCTCGGGTCCACATACCAATGCACAGCCGACGTGATTATCGGTTTTCGACCCATCCGTGTATACGGCTGTATGAGAATTAAAATGATGACGGTGATCTTTAAAAATTTGAATATATACAATTGGACTAGTGTTTGATTTATCATGTCCAGAAAACAAATGCAAAACAGATAATTTTGAAGACTTCCAAGGAATATTATCAAAAAGAGGACGTTCCGCAACTTCTATTGAATGAAGGGCAGTGCCACTCAGGGTTTCTCTCATTCGCAACCCAAAAGATGGGATACTAGATGGTCGATTCCTGAAAAGAACATCCCGAGATCTGTCCAGAAGGCAATTCTGCAATGGATGGTCAGGATGTGACAAAATGCGATAATAAAGTCGCAGAGATAACAAATTGCGAGTGGAGGCCAATGGTAATTCATTGCACACAACATAGAGGCTTTCGACGGGTGATGTGCGAAAAGCTCCAGAGCAGATTCTTAGTGCTGAATGATGTATCGTATCGAGCTTACGCAGCACCGATGGACGAGCTGAACCGTAAACGGCGCAGCCATAGTCCAATCTGGAGCGAATTACAGCTCGATAGATATTCAGCATAGTGAATCGCTCTGCTCCCCAAAATGTATTAGATAGAACTTTTAACAAATTGAGCTTTTTCATGCATGACACCCGCAAATGCTTAATGTGAGGCAAAAATGTAAGCTTCTTGTCAAAAATGACTCCTAGAAACCTTGCTTCGTCTACTACTGCAATCCTATTACCAGCCAGAAAAATGTCTGGGTCAGGATGCAGATTCCGTAGACGGCAAAAGTGTACGCAGGATGTTTTTTGGATAGAGAAGTTGAAACCATTTTCTGCACTCCACTTGGTCAACCTTGAAACGGTTGACTGCAGTTGTCGTTCGACAAATCGCATATCCTTTCCCTGGCAAAAAATGCTCAGGTCATCGACATATAAATTGCCCTGGACAGAAGGAGGCAACTGATTCAGGATATCGTTGATCTTGATAGCGAATAGAGTAACGCTGAGTACGCTACCCTGAGGAACGCCCTCTTCTTGGATAAAAGTATCCGAAAATGCTGAGCCAATGCGGACGCTGAATTCTCGCAATGCCAAAAAGTTCTTAATAAATATCGGTAGATGTCCTCGAAACCCAAGGGAATACAGATCTCGGAGTATACCATATCGCCATGTCCGATCGTACGCCTTCGCCATATCGAAGAAGATAGCCACGAGATGGTTTCGGCGCAGAAAGGCATGGCGTATTTGAGTTTCGAGGTACAGGATATTGTCTACCGTAGAGCGGCCGACCCTAAATCCGCTTTGAAATGGTGTTAGAGCGTTGTTAGTCTCTAACATGTAAACAAGGCGAGAATTCACCATCTTTTCTAAAAGCTTGCACAGGCAGCTGGTAAGTGCAAGACGTGTCAATAAGACATCACATCGTCGAGATGGCAAGGACGGTAGGAACGGGATGCTGGGAAATACAGAGGCTAATTTATTAGCCGTCTGTAACCTCCAGCCATCGCTCCAGTCCTTCCGTACAAGGTCTCGCAAAAACATTGCGTAGGTCGTCATATGGGATTCTGATATTAAGCTGGGATGTGGCATTTTTGGCAGCATGATCTGCCACTTCATTGCCAGTTATGCCTACATGCCCAGGAATCCAGCACAATATGACGCCATAGCCCCGTCGGATAAGTTTGTTATAGATATTTAAAACATCAGAAGCCAGAGGATGGTTAATGGTATCTGATGAGAGAGATTCTAATATACTCCGAGAATCCGTATAAATAATGAAATTACCAACATTCTGATAAGAAATGAACTTGAGGGCTTTGTACAAAGCTAAAAATTCGGATGTAAAAATAGAAATAAAATATGGTAATGAATAGCTTAAAATCTCTGAACCGCATACAAAGGCACAACCGACATGATTGTTGGATTTTGATCCATCGGTGTATACGGCAGTGTGAGAATTAAAATTATAGCGATGATAGTTAAAAATTTGATTATAAATAACTGGACTAGTCATTGCTTTATCATGTCCTCCAAACAAGTTTAAAATTGAAAGATTTGAAGTCCTCCAAGGTACCAGGTCGAAGAGGGGACGTTCGGCAACTTCAATTGAATGAAGGACAGTGTCACTCAGGGTTTCTCTCATTCGCATCCCAAAAGATGGAATACAGGATGGTCGATTCCTGAAAAGGACATCTCGAGATCTGTCCAGAAGGCAATTCTGCAAAGGATGGTCAGGATGTGACAAAATGCGATAATAAAGTCGAAGAGACAATAAACTGCGTGTGGAGGCCAATGGTAATTCATTGCACACAACATAAAGGCTTTCAACGGGTGATGTGCAAAAAGCTCCAGAGCAGATTCTTAGTGCTGAATGATGTATCGTATCGAGCTTACGCAGCACAGATGGACGAGCTGAACCATAAACAGCACAGCCATAGTCCAATCTGGAGCGAATTACAGCTCGATAGATATTCAGCATAGTGAATCGCTCTGCTCCCCAAAATGTATTAGATAGAACTTTTAACAAATTGAGCTTTTTCATGCATGACACCCGCAAATGCAGGTTTCGTAGACGGCAAAAGTGAACGCAGGTTGTTTTTTGGACAGAGAAGTTGAAACCATTTTCTGCACTCCACTTGGTCAACCTTGAAACGGTTGATTGCAGTTGTCGTTCGACAAATCGCATGTCCTTTCCCTGGCAAAAAATGCTCAGGTCATCCACATATAAATTGCCCTGGACAGAAGGAGGCAACTGATTCAGGATATCGTTGATCTTAATAGCGAATAGAGTAACGCTGAGTACGCTACCCTGAGGAACGCCCTCTTCTTGGATAAAAGTATCCGAAAATGCTGAGCCAATGCGGACGCTGAATTCTCGCAATTCCAAAAAGTTCTTAATAAATATCGGTAGATGTCCTCGAAACCCAAGGGAATACAGATCTCGGAGTATACCATATCGCCATGTCCGATCGTACGCCTTCTCCATATCGAAGAAGATAGCCACGAGATGGTTTCGGCGCAGAAAGGCATGGCGTATTTGAGTTTCGAGGTACAGGATATTGTCTACCGTAGAGCGGCCGACCCTAAATCCGCTTTGAAATGGTGTTAGAGCGTTGTTAGTCTCTAACATGTAAACAAGGCGAGAATTCACCATCTTTTCTAAAAGCTTGCACAGGCAGCTGGTAAGTGCAATTGGCCGATAGTTATTCGGATCCTTAGGATCTTTTCCGGGTTTAGGAAAAGGAATAACTATGGCACGTCGCCAAGCCAAAGGAAAAGCATGTTCAACCCAAATGCGATTATAGAGTAGCAATAGATTCCTCAGAGAGTGACTAGATAGATGTTTCAACATAGTATATGTGATGCCATCAGGACCCGGTGCCGTCATCCGGGTCTTCTGAAGGCATCGTGTCAACTCTCTTTCAGTAAAACTGCAATTATAGGCAAGTTCGGCATCTCTCTCAGGAGTAAAATTAATGCCATGGGATTCCGCGCGGTGTTTGATGCGCTGAAAATTGCCAGGATATGTGGTAGAACTGGACACGGCAGAAAATGCTCTCGCAATAGAATTTGCGATTTCTACCGTGTCAGTTACCAACTGGCCATTTTCTTCCACAACCGAGATGGAATGTGTGGAATACAATCCCATGGCTTTCCGAACTTTGATCCATAATTGTTTTGAGGAAATGGCAGATGTTATGCCAGAAACATACTTTTCCCATGATTCTCTTTGGCTTTGACGACGTATTCGTCGCGCATTGGCTGTTGCGAATTTGAACTTAGTCAAATTTTCGGAAGTGGGTTGGTTGGTTGGTTGTATGAGGTTTAATGGCACAAGAGCCAAATATGGCTAAGCTGCGCCAAACACTAGGTAATTTAAACTAATATTTTCTTAAACCAACATTTTTAAAAAACGACATGTATAAAATACAAAGTGAAAGTTTAAAATGGGTAACAATGGATGGTTAAAATATACACTGACAATGAAAAATGTTATTAATGTGTTCATGATTTTAAAATAGATAAGTATGAGATTAAAAATCTCATGTGGTTTTAAGTAAATTAGCATTAAAACATTTGTTAAAAATGGTAACACGATATTATACATTTTAAAAAGTTTTTTTTAAGTGAAAATACATAGATCTTTAAGATTAGATGCTTTCATTTGGAGAGGATGGTTTCTCAACATCCATCTCCAAAGAGTCATTGGTATCGTAAAGTAACACGTCATCGTCTTCTTTTGATACAATTCGTTGACACTGATTTTTCATTTTTGCAATAAATTCGACACCCATGTCCTGCCAAAACTTTCGGTGGCGCATGGCAGAATCCGTTTCTATTTCTGGCAAGGGTTCAAATATTTCTGTATAATTTACTGGAGCTTTTTCGCATTGGACAATCACATCTACATTAGGTGGTTTTTCGGCTTCTTTACGGATATTAATTCGGGTTTTTGCTTTTAAGGCAGGATTCGATTTGGGTATAGGATAGTGGATTGCTTTGGGTACAATACAATTGTTAATTTCAACAGGTTTCGGTAGGAAATCGGGTTTCGGATTTGAAATTCTTTTTGTTATTCTTTCATTTTTTTTTACATTTGTCTTCAAGGTTTGTGATTTACTTTTAGGGGTAGGTTTAAATGATCGCAACACTTCTTTTTCATTTATTGTTTGGGAAGATGTGGAAACTTGTTTAGGTGGAACTTTGGAGTATTCATTAAACATTGTCTGGGTTGAGATAGATTTTGTAACTGGTTTTACTGCTGATGCGTATGAAAGGTTTAACTTTGGCAAGGAGTTGGATGCAAGTTTTTTGGCTTCAAAGTAAGAAATATTTTGTGCAGTTTTGAGTTCCTGGATGTTTTTCTCAAGTGTCCATTGAGGGCAAGATCTTGAGAAAGATGGATGTGAACCTGTACAATTAGAGCATTTTGGTGTGGATTTACAATTTAAGAAGTCGTGATGAGGATCGGTGGACGAACAGTAGGAACAAGTCTCACCTCCTTGACAATTAGCAGTAGTATGCCCAAACCTCTGGCACTTAAAGCACCTCAGAGGCTTGGGAATGTAGAGTCGGACTGGACATCTGAGATATCCAGCTAATACATGGGTAGGTATGGTAGGTCTATTGAAGGTAAGTATAATGTGTTTGGTAGTAACTATGTCTCTGCCTTTTTTTATTGTTATTTTTTTCACATTGATTACACCTTGGTCAGAAAGTCCAGTAAGTATTTCTGATTCGTCTACATATTGCAGATCCGATTCAGAAATAACTCCCTTACTGGTGTTTAGACTTCTATGAGGTGAAACACAAATAGAAACAGAACTAAGGGTTTTTGCCGAAAGAAAAGCTTGGGATTGTGGGTCGCTGTTTGTCTCAATTAGAAAATCTCCAGATTTAAGCTTTTTTATCATTTTGGGTTCGCCACCTATTGCCTGAATTCCTTTATGGATTAAGAAAGGCGACATTTTTCCAAGGACATGTTCGGATGATGTAATAATTAAGTATCTGGGGGACTTTAGTTCAGAGGGTGTCATTTTATTTTCAATTATCTCAGGTGCAAGTAATCGTTTCGTGTTCCTTTTCGAAAAGGGTTTCTTGGTTTTTTCTTGTGACGTAGATGGCAGTGAATTTAGGCCTTCACCGGGGCACAAGTTTAAATCCATAAAAAAAGAAAAAGTGTGCCACCGTGTACCCCACCCACCACGGAGTCCATCTAGGGTAGCAGCCACCGGACAACTGAGGAAACAGAAAAATAAACTATAAAAAATAATAAACCCAGGCACGGCGCTTACTAGAGGTTAACACGATGACAGCGTTCCATGAAAAATCACAGTCCTTGCCCTAGCAGTCAGCAACACAATTGTGTCCTGGTACCACCAGCCGATTGACAGAGGTGGGCCAGTCTCCGCCTCCCGTTTTGGACGAAGCGAGGGCCAAAGAGCACGCTGAGGAACTCCAGGATCCCCTTTTCCGCCCGCACGGGTCGCAGCACACGGCAAACGTGCAGGTTAGAAAATACTAACAATTTAAATCATAGAACCTAAATGTGAAAATACGAAAACATACGATTTATATAAAAAACCTAAACGTTGAAAAGACTAACGAACGCAACAAAAACAAATTATACGCAGTGCACATGGTAAGGCCGTCGCAAAAGGAAAAGAAGAATGCTAGGCCCGGCTAGGGTAAATCGGGCTCGCCACACCCATACTCTCAACAGAGAGCCCCCATAAAGGAGAAAAATAAGAAAAATAGATCACTAGGGCACCTCGGGGTTGTGAAGCCCGTGTTTACTTAAAGTAAGTAAACCCCCTGAGGGGCTGGGCAGTTGAGATACCCAGCTTTAATGTTTGCAGGTAAGTCAGGAATATTGAAAGTTAGAACAAGATGTTTTGTTTGGATTATAGTGTCATCTCTTTTCATGGTAATTCTATGGACTTTAGTCACTCCTTGAGAAGCGAGCTCGGATTCGATCTCGCTCTCAGGAACGGCTAAGAGGTCCGATTCAGAGATGACACCTCTGGATGAATTTAAACTATTGTGGGGTGTAACTGTGATGTTTATATTGCCCATTATAGTTGCAGAAAGTAAATTTTTGGATTGAGCAGCCGAAGTTGTTTCAATTAAATAATCGCCGGATTTGAGTTTTTTTACAGATTTTGGATTACCGCAGATACCTTGAAGTCCTTTTTGAATGAAAAACGGAGACATGGTTCCGAGGATTTTATCAGGAGATGTGATTATTAGGAATTTTGCATTGGGGATAATTGATACATTGACAATAGAATTATTAACACTAGACGGGGTCGCCGGATACAAAGCCTCCGGCAGGGCATGGGGTTTGGGATCCATATGGGGTTTGGGTGTTCATCCCGGTTCAGCCCCGCCCACCACCGAGCCCTACAAGGGGAGGCAGTGCCACACTGCCACGGGGGTAAAACCGGGGTATAGTGCTACAGTTTCGAAGCGTGGACCCACAAGGGCACTCCTAGCTGCAGTACTAGCCCTTAAATGCCAAATAACAGTGGTGTCCAGCACGCCAGGGGAGAAATTCACATGGCGTACTGAACCACAGTGATATTAGGCGAGCCGGTTGACCAAAAGCGGGCTCACTCCTGGCCTCTCGTTTACGTTGAAGCATGGACCAAAGGGAACGCAACGACGTCTCTAGGAACTAAACCCCGTCCTGAAACGAGACGTCGCAGGATCCCCAGGACTCCACTTTCCCACGATACGAGTTACCGCACACGGCAAACGTGCAGGTCAGATAATCTGACAGAAACCAATATAAACTGTCAGAATTAATACAAAAATTGAAAAAACTAAATTGAACCCACGAAACAATACTGGAATATAAATAAGGAAAACCCAACAATCATAAACAGATGAAAAACTCAACGATAGAACAAAATATAAAAACTAAAAATCGTGCACTTGGTAGGGCCTTCGCTAAAAAGGAAAGAACGAAAAAAGCTACGGCCCAGCTAGGGTACCTCGGGGTTGCCAAGCCCGTACTCACAAGATGTGAGCCCCCTGAGGGGGGTCAGTGGATGGATAAAATTGTCTGATAAAAGTGATTCTAAAACACTCTTTGAATCAGTATAGACAATGAAATTGCCAACAGATTGATGGGAAATGTATTTAAGGGATTTGTACATGGCTAAAAATTCTGACGTAAAAACGGAAATGAAAGATGGTAACGAGTAATTAAAAGTATCTGATCCGCATACAAATGCGCAGCCGACGTGATCGCTGGATTTTGAGCCATCTGTATATACGGCTGTGTAATTACTAAAATTATGGCGATGATAATTAAAAATTTGATTATATACAATATGACTAGTATTAGATTTACTATGGTCAGTAAATAAATGTAATATGGAAATATTGGAAGTCTGCCAAGGAATGTTATCAAATAGTGGGCGCTCGGCAACTTCTATTGAATGAAGAGGAGTTGCACTCAGGGTATTTCTTATTCGCAGTCCAAAGGATGGTATGCAGGACGGGCGATTCCTGAAAAGTACATCCTTAGATCTCTCCAGAAGGCAATTCTGCAAAGGATGGTCAGGATGTGACAAAATGCGGTAATAAAGTCGCAGAGACAACAAACTGCGAGTGGAGGCTAATGGCAATTCATTGCACACAGCGTAAAGGCTTTCGACAGGTGATGTGCGAAAAGCTCCAGAGCAGATTCTTAGTGCTGAATGATGTATCGTATCGAGCTTACGCAGAACAGATGGACGGGCTGAACCATAAACAGCGCAGCCATAGTCCAATCTGGAGCGAATTACAGCTCGATAGATATTCAGCATAGTGAAACGCTCTGCTCCCCAAGATGTATTTGAAAGAACCTTTAGGAGATTTAGCTTTTTCATACACGACACCCGCAAGTCCTTAATGTGAGGCAAAAATGTCAACTTCTTGTCGAAAATAACTCCTAGAAACCTTGCCTCGTCTACTACTGCAATCCTATTACCACCCAGAAAAATATCTGGGTCAGGATGCAGATTTCGTAGACGGCAAAAGTGTATACAAGAGGTCTTTTGAACAGAGAAGCTAAAACCATTTTCCGCACTCCACTTGGTCAAACGTGAAACTGTCGTTTGCAGTTGTCGCTCGACAAATCGCATGTCTTTTCCCTGGCAAAAAATGCTCAGGTCATCCACATATAAATTTCCCTGGACAGAAGGAGGCAACTGATTCAGGATATCGTTGATCTTAATAGCGAATAGAGTAACACTGAGTACGCTACCCTGAGGAACGCCCTCTTCTTGGATAAAAGTATCCGAAAATGCAGTACCAATGCGAACGCTGAATTCTCGAAATGCCAAAAAGTTCTTAATAAACATCGGTAGATGTCCTCGAAATCCAAGATAGTACAGATCTTTAAGTATACCATATCGCCATGTCCGATCATACGCCTTCTCCATATCGAAGAATATACCCACGAGGTGGTTTCGGCGCAGAAAGGCATGGCGTATTTGGGTTTCGAGGTACAGGATGTTATCTACCGTAGAGCGGCCGACCCTAAAACCGCTTTGGAACGGTGTTAGAGCGTTGGTCGTCTCTAACATGTGAACAAGGCGAGAATTAACCATTTTTTCTAAAAGTTTGCACAGGCAGCTGGTAAGTGCAATTGGCCTATAGTTATTCGGATCTTTAGAATCTTTTCCGGGTTTCGGAAAGGGAATAACTATGGCACGTCGCCAAGCCAAAGGAAAAGTATGTTCTTCCCAAATGCGATTGTACAGACGCAATAAATTCCTCAGAGAGTGACTAGAAAGATGTTTAAGCATTGTGTAAGTGATGCCATCAGGACCTGGTGCTGTCATCCTGGTCTTCTGAAGGCATCGTGTCAACTCCCTTTCAGTAAATATGCAATTATAGGCAAGTTCGGTATCTCTGTCAGGAGAAAAATTAATAGCATGGGTTGGTTGGTTGGTTGTTTGGGGTTTATTGGCACAAGGGCCAAAATATGGCCAAGCTGCGCCAAACACTAGATTTTATACCAACAATAAAATTCTAAAAACACACATAAACAAAACTTAAATTTAAAGAAGAGGTAAAAATCCTGTGTAGTTTAAAAATATAAATAGTGATGAATGAGGTGGATGATTTAATAAATAGGGCAATGTGGGAGATGAAGTATTAAAAAGACGACGATATAAAAATCTAAGACGAGGACAAGAAGTTAAAATATGAATAATGGAGAGAGGTTGTTGGCAATGGTTACACAGCGGGGCAGTGTCATTGAGCAATAGATGTCTATGTGTTGCTCTCGAATGACCTATGCGGAGACGGGTCAATAAAACATCACACCGTCGAGATGACAAGGAAGGTAGGAACGGGATGCTGGGAAATACAGAGGCTAATTTATTAGCCGTCTGTAACCTCCAACCATCGCTCCAGTCCTTACGCACAAGGTCTCGCAAAACATTACGTAGGTCGTCATATGGGATTCTGATATTAAGCTGGGATGTGGCATTTTTGGCAGCTTGATCTGCCACTTCATTGCCAGTTATGCCGACATGCCCAGGAATCCAGCACAATATGACGCCATAGCCCCGTCGGATAAGTTTATTATGAATAGTCAACACCTCAAAAGCTAGAGGATGGCTTAGAGAATCAGATGACAGAGATTCTAATATGCTTTTGGAATCGGTGTAAACTATAAAATTGCCAACAGTCTGGTGAGAAATGTATTTTAATGCTTTATACAAGGCTAAAAATTCGGATGTAAAAACAGATATTAAAAGTGGTAATGAGTAACTAAAATTTTCGGAGCCGCATACAAATGCGCAGCCAACATGATCAATGGACTTTGATCCATCTGTATATATGGCTGTATGAGAGTTAAAAGTATTACGATGATCATTAAAAAGTTGATTAAAAATAACTGGATTAGTGCTACATTTCTCATATCCAGGGAACACGTTTAAAATTGAAATATTCAAAGTTCTCCAGGGTATATTATCAAACAGAGGACGTTCCGCAACTTCTATTGAATGGAGAGGAGTGCCACTCAGAGTATCTCTTATTCGCAGTCCAAAGGATGGTATGCAGGACGGGCGATTCCTGAAAAGTACATCCTTAGATCTGTCCAAGAGTAAATTTTGTAAAGGATGATCTGGATGCGACAAAATGCGATAATACAGTCGCAGAGATAACAAACTGCGTGTGGAGGCTAATGGTAATTCATTGCATACAACATAAAGGCTTTCGACGGGTGATGTGCGAAAAGCTCCAGAGCAGATTCTTAGTGCCGAATGATGAATCGTATCGAGCTTACGCAGCACAGATGGACGGGCTGAACCATAAACAGCACAGCCATAGTCCAATCTGGAGCGAATTACAGCTCGATAGACATTCAGCATAGTGAATCGCTCTGCTCCCCAAAAAGTATTGGATAGAACTTTCAACAAATTGAGCTTTTTCATGCATGACACCCGCAAGTCCTTAATGTGCGGCAGAAATGTAAGCTTCTTGTCAAAAATAACACCTAAAAATCTCGCTTCGTCTACTACTGTAATCCTACTCCCACCCAGAAAAAGGTCTGGGTCAGGATGCAGGTTTCGTAGACGGCAGAAATGTACACAGGATGTTTTTTGAATAGAGAAGTTGAAACCATTTTCTGCGCTCCACTTTGTCAACCGTGTAACAGTTGTTTGCAGTTGTCTCTCTACGAATCGCATGTCCTTTCCTTGGCAAAAAATGCTCAAGTCATCCACATATAAATTGCCTTGGACAGAAGGAGGTAGCTGTTTCAGGATATCGTTTATTTTCAAGGCGAAAAGAGTCACGCTGAGTACGCTACCCTGAGGAACGCCCTCTTCTTGAATAAAAGTATCCGAAAATGCAGAGCCAATGCGAACGCTGAATTCTCGCAATGCCAAAAAGTTCTTAATAAATATCGGTAGATGTCCTCGAAACCCAAGGGAATACAGATCTTTTAGAATACCATATCGCCATGTCCGATCGTACGCCTTCTCCATATCGAAGAATATAGCAACGAGATGGTTTCGGCGCAGAAAGGCATGGCGTATTTGAGTTTCGAGGTACAGGATGTTATCTACCGTAGAGCGGCCAACCCTAAAACCACTTTGAAAGGGCGTTAGAGCTTTGGTCGTCTCTAACATATGAACAAGGCGAGAATTCACCATCTTTTCTAAGAGCTTGCACAGGCAGCTGGTCAGTGCAATAGGCCGATAGTTATTTGGATCTTTAGAATCTTTTCCGGGTTTAGGAAAAGGAATAACTATGGCACGTCGCCAAGCCGAAGGAAAAGCATGTTCTTCCCATATGCGATTGTACAGTCGCAATAAATTACTCAGAGAGTGACTAGATAGATGTTTTAGCAAAGTGTAAGTGATGCCATCAGGACCCGGTGCTGTCATCCGAGTCTTCTGAAGGCATCGTGTCAACTCTCTTTCAGTAAAACTACAATTATAGTCAAGTTCGGTATCTCTATCAGGAGAAAAATTAATAACATGGGATTCTGCGCGTTGTTTGATGCGCTGAAAATTGCCAGGATATGTGGTAGAACTGGACACGGCAGAAAATGATCTCGCAATAGAATTTGCGATTTCTACCGTGTCAGTAACCAACTGGCCATTTTCTTCCACCAACGAGATAGAATGTGTGGAATATAATCCCATAGCTTTCCGAACTTTGATCCATAATTGTTTTGAGGAAATGGCAGATGTTATGCCAGAAACATACTTTTGCCATGATTCTCTTTGGCTTTGACGACGTATTCGTCGCGCATTGGCTTTTGCAAATTTGAACTTAGTCAAATTTTCGGATGTGGGATACCTTCGAAATGTATCCCAGGCCTTTTTTCTCTTTTTGTGGGCAATTTTGCAGGCTTGATTCCACCACGGTTTCGGTAGTTTTGGTAACTTTGATGAGACAAGAATAGATATACGAGCAGCATCCATTATAACATTAGTGACAGATTCTACACATTGGTCAATATCATCCCGGTTCACCATCTCGTCTGACAAATATGCCATTGATGCAAACAAATCCCAATTCGCCACCTCATATTTAAATCGAGGCAGGCGAGATACAGGGGTTGTCGCATTCCCCGGAAATGTAATAAACAAGGGGAAATGATCACTATGAAATGGATCATTTCCCACCTGAAACGTCAGGGAGGAAAACAGAGAGGGTGAACACAAGACAAGATCAATGGCATGGAAGGTCCTCGATGGGGCGTGGAAGTATGTTGGTTGCCCATTATTGAGTACACATAGATTTTGATCGTGTATCAATTTCTCAATTTGATTTCCACGACGATTTATGTCTGGGCTTCCCCAAAGAGGATTGTGCCCATTAAAATCGCCACATAAGATATAAGGAATTGGAAGCTGATCGCATAACCTGTCTAAATCTGCTTGATGGATAATATCATTAGGCGGTAGATAAATTGAGCACACTGTAATGAGAGATTTTACAGTGACTCTAACTGCGATAGCTTGCAGATTTGTTGTGAGACGCAGTGGGGTGAAGGGAGCGCTATTAGATATAAAAATAGCAACTCCACCACTGGCTCTATCTCCGCTAACGTAATCCTTTCTAAGGGGGGTATAACCCTTAACAAGAGAGCTCTGAGTTGGTTTTAACAGAGTTTCTTGTAGACAAAAGCAGATGGGATGGTATTCATCAATAATATTTTTAACGTCTACCGAGTTCTGGTGAAAACCGCGGCAATTCCACAAAAAGATACAGGCCATTATGGGAAGGTTATGGGGTTGGAAGGCTGCTTGATTGGTTTTATTTTCGGAGCGAGATTGCCTGGCGTCTCCATACCAGGCTCTACCTCCATATCAGCAGCATCAGAGGAGTCTGAAGGGATATTGTGTGATATGGGGGTTCTGGGTTTCTTTGGTTTTTTAGTATTGTTGTTTTCGGATTGTGCTTTTTTATTTTTAAGGGATTTATTGAGAGCTGTAAGAGGAGATACAACTTCATTAACATTATTTTTGTTATTTGTAGTTGTACCTTTGGAAAAAACAGGAGTGGGGAGAGTTTTAGCAGTAATTTGACGACTATTGCTTGTAGTTGGCTGATCTATTGAAATTTCGCATTGAATTGCGATAGAGGAGGTAGATTTTTTGGTTGCGGCTGCATAAGATAGATTAGGTTTGGGTAGAGTGATCGAGACTTGCTTTTTGGCATCCATGTAAGAAAGTTTCTGGGTTGTTCTCACAACCTGAATTTCTTTTTCTTCCTTCCACTTTGGGCAGATACGAGAGTTCGCAGAGTGCTCACCCTCGCAATTGGTGCACTTTAGTGGAAGGGCACAGTTCTGGAAAGAATGGCCAATATTGGAGCATCTGGAACAAGTCTCTACTCCTCTACATGTGTTTATTGAATGACCGAACCTTTGACACTTAAAGCAGCGCAAAGGGTTCGGAATGTAGGGTCGGACTGGGCAATTAAGATACCCAGCTTTAATGTTAGTTGGCAAATCGGGAGTATTAAAGGTCAGTACTAGATGTTTAGTTTGAATAATGGCGTCATCTCTTTTCATCGTGATCCGGTAGACGTTAGTCACACCTTGCGATGACAGCTCGGCTTCTATTTCCTTTTCAGGAACAGCCAGAAGATCAGATTCAGAGATGACACCTTTAGAAGAATTCAGGCTATTGTGAGTTGAGACGGACATGTTGATGTGTCCTATCTTAGTAGCTGAGAGTAAGTTTTTTGTTTGAGCAGCTGAGGTAGTTTCTATTAAATAGTCGCCAGATTTAAGTTTTTTAACGGATTTGGGATTGCCACAGATACCTTGTAGGCCTTTTTGAATAAAAAATGGAGACATGGTACCGAGAATATGGTCAGGGGAGGTAATGATAAGGAATTTTGCATTTTGTATAACGTTAGATAATTTTTCAGTTGAATTTGTAGTATTTGTAGAACTGGATGGGGTCGCCGGATACAAAGCCTCCGGCAGGGCATGGGTTTTAGGATCCATATGAGTTTAGGTGTTCATCCCGGTTCAGCCCCGCCCACCACCGAGCCCTACAAGGGGAGGCAGTGCCACACTGCCACGGGGGTAAAACCGGGGTATAGTGCTACAGTTTCGAAGTGTGGATCCACAAGGGCACTCCTAGCTGCAGTACTAGCCCTTAAATGCCAAATAACAGTGGTGTCCAGCACGCCAGGGGAGAAATTCACATGGCGTACTGAACCACAGTGATATTAGGCGAGCCGGTTGACCAAAAGCGGGCTCACTCCTGGCCTCTCGTTTACGTCGAAGCATGGACCAAAGGGAACGCAACGACGTCTCTAGGAAACTAAACCCCGTCCTAAACGAGACGTCGCAGGATCCCCAGGACTCCACTTTCCTACGATACGAGTTACCGCACACGGCAAACGTGCAGGTCAGATAATCTGACAGAAACCAATATAAACTGTCAGAATTAATACAAAAAGTGAAACAACTAAATTGAACCCACGAAACGATACTGAAATATAAATAAGGAAAACCCAACAATCATAAACAAAGGAAAAAATGAATGTTATAACAAAATACAACAACTAAAAATCGTGCACATGGTAGGGCCTTAACTAAAAAGGAAAGAACGAAAAAAGCTAAGGCCCAGCTAGGGTACCTCGGGGTTGCCAAGCCCGTACTCGCAAGATGCGAGCCCCCTGAGGGGTTAATAGCATGGGATTCTGCGCGTTGTTTTATACGGGAAAATTGCCAGGATATGTGGTAGAACTTGACACGGCAGAAAATGCTCTCGCAATAGAATTTGCGATTTCTACCGTGTCAGTAACCAACTGGCCATTTTCTTCCACAACCGAGATGGAATGTGTGGAATATAATCCCATGGCTTTCCGAACTTTGTTCCATAATTGCTTTGAGGAAATGGCAGATGTTATGCCAGAGACATACTGTTGCCACGATTCTCTTTGGCTTTGACGACGGATACGTCGCGCATTGGCTTTTGCGAATTTGAACTTAGTCAAATTTTCGGAAGTTGGATACCTACGAAAAGTATCCCAGGCCTTTTTTCTCTTCTTGTGGGCAATCTTGCAGGCTTGATTCCACCACGGTTTCGGTAACTTTGGTAATTTTGATGAAACAGGAATAGATATGCGAGCAGCATCCATTATAACACGAGTGACAGATTCTACACATTGATCAATGTCATCTTGATTCACCATCTCGTCTGACAAAACAGCAATGGATGCAAACAAATCCCAATTCGCCACCTCAAATTTAAATCGAGGCAGGCGAGACGCATGGGTTGTAGCATTCCCTGGAAATGTAATAAACAAGGGGAAATGATCGCTGTGAAACGGATCATTTCCCACATGAAACGTCAGGGAAGAAAACAGAGATGGTGAACACAGGACAAGATCAATGGAATGGAATGTCCTCGATGGGGCGTGGAAGTATGTGGGTTGCCCATCATTGAGTACACATAGATTTTGATCGTGTATTAATTTCTCAATTCGACTTCCACGACGATTTGTATCTGGGCTTCCCCAAAGAGGATTGTGCCCATTAAAATCGCCACATAGGATATAAGGTGCTGGAAGCTGATCGCATAACCCGTTTAGATCTGCTTGATGGATGATATCATTAGGCGGTAGATAAATAGAGCACACTGTAATGATAGATTTTACAGTGACTCTAACTGCGATAGCTTGCAGATTTGTTGCGAGACTCAGTGGGGTGAAGGGAGCGCTATTAGATTTAAATATAGCAACTCCACCACTGGCTCTATCTCCGCTAATGTAATCCTTTCTAAGGGGACTGTAACCCTTAATTAGAGAGCTCTGGGTTGGTTTGAGCAGAGTCTCTTGTAAACAAAAGCAGATTGGTAGGTGTTTATCGACAAGATGTTTTATGTCTACCGAGTTGTGGTGAAAACCGCGGCAATTCCACGAAGAGACACAGGCCATTATGGGAAGGTTATTGGTGTGGAGAGCTGTTTCGTAGGTTTTATTTTGGGTTGGAGATTTCCTGGCGTCTCCATGCCAGGTTCAATATCCATGTCAGCATCGTCAGACGAGTTAGACGGGATATTGTGAGATATTGGGGTTCTGGGTTTTTTAAGTTTTTTATTATTGGCATTTTCAGATTGTTCTTTTTTTGTTTTTAAAGATTTGTTTAGGGCAGTAAGAGGAGATATAATTTCATTTCCTTTTTTTTTTTGAATTTGCAGTTACTGTTCCTTTTGAAAAGAGTGGAGTGGATTTAATTTTGGTATTGGTGGTATTGGTTTGGTTGCTATTGCTTGTTGAGGGCAGGTCTATTGAAATATCGCATTGGATAGCGATAGATGCGGTTGTTTTTTTTGCTGCCGATGCATATGACAGGTTGGGAGTTGGTTGTCTGTTCGAGACAAGTTTTCGAGCTTCCGCGTACGATAGTTGTTGGGTGGCTCGGATAGTCTGAATCTCTTTTTCCTCTTTCCATTTGGGACAACCTCTAAAGTTGGCAGAGTGGTCGCCATTGCAATTGATGCATTTAAATGGAAGTTCGCAAGAGGAAAAAGAGTGGCCTATCGCGGAACATCTCGAACAGGCTTCAGATGAGCGGCAAGTTGTAGTAGAATGCCCGAACTTCTGGCAGTTGAAACACCGCAGAGGATTCGGGATATAAGGTCGGATGGGACAATTTAAGTAACCTGCAATAATATGAGTGGGTAATTTAGGGCTATTAAAGGTAAGGATTAGGTGTTCTGTATTCATGATATCTTCTCCTCTTTTTATTGTAATCCTTCGTACCTGGGTAACATTTTGAGATTTTAGTTCTTCGAGGATTTCCGTTTCTGATATATTAGCTAGATCAATTTCGGAAATGACTCCTCGGCAAGAGTTAAGGCTATTGTGAGGTGAGGTTGGTTGGTTGGTTATTTGGAGTTTATTGGCACAATAGCCAAAGATGGCCAAGCTGCGCCAAACACAAGGTAATTTCAACCAATTAAAATTCTAAAAGAAATACATATAAACAGAAATTAAATTCAAAGAAGAGGTAAAAATCCCGTGTAGTTTAAAAAGATAAATAGTGACGAATGATGTGGATGATTCAATAAATACGACAAATGGGGCGATGAAGTATTAAAAAAGCGATTATATAAAATTCGAAGACGAGGACAAGAAGTTAAAATATGATAAATGGTCAGAGGATGTTGGCAATGATGACAAGGTGGGGTGGTTTCATTTAATAATAAATGCCTGTGGGTAGCTCTTGAATGTCCTATGCGGAGACGAGTTAGCAAGACATCAAGCCGTCGAGATGACAAAGACGGTAGGAGCGTGACTGTAGGAAATACAGAGGCTAGTTTATTACTAGCTTGTAACTTCCAGTCATCACTCCACTCGTTCCGCACAAGGTCCCGCAGAACATTGCGAAGGTCGTCATAAGGGATTCGGATATTGAGCTGGGATGTGGCATTTTTGGCAGCTTGATCTGCCAGTTCATTGCCAGTTATGCCAACATGCCCAGGAATCCAGCAAAGTATGACGCCATAGCCCCGTCGGATAAGCTTGTCATAAATATTTAAAACATCAGAAGCAAGAGGGTGGTTAAAAGTATCCGATGAGACAGATTCCAATATACTCTTGGAATCGGTATAAACAATAAAATTGCCAACACTCTGATGAGAAATAAATTTGAGGGCTTTATAAATTGCTAAAAATTCAGAAGTAAAAACGGAAACGAAAGATGGTAATGAGTAATTAAATGTATTTGATTCGCATACAAATGCGCAGCCGACGTGATCGCTGGATTTAGATCCATCTGTATATACGGCTGTGTAACTATTAAAATTATGACGATGTTCATTAAAAATTTGATTATAAACAATATGGCTAGTATTTGATTTATTATGCTCAGCGAACAAATGAAGGATTGAAATATTATTAGTCAGCCAGGGTATATTGTCAAAAAGAGGGCGTTCGGCAACTTCCATAGAACAGAGAGGAGTGCCACTCAGGGTATCTCTTATTCGCAGTCCAAAGGATGGTATGCAGGACGGGCGATTCCTGAAAAGTACATCCTTAGATCTGTCCAAGAGTAAATTTTGTAACGGATGATCTGGATGCGACAAAATGCGATAATAAAGTCGCAGAGACAACAGACTACGAGTGGAGGCTAATGGCAATTCATTACACACAACATAGAGGCTTTCGACGGGTGATGTGCGAAAAGCTCCAGAGCAGATTCTTAGTGCTGAATGATGTATCGTATCGAGCTTACGCAGCACAGATGGACGAGCTGAACCATAAACAGCACAGCCATAGTCTAATCTGGAGCGAATTACAGCTCGATAGATATTCAGCATACTGAATCGCTCTGCTCCCCAAAATGTATTAGATAGTACTTTTAATAGATTGAGCTTTTTCATGCACGACACCCGCAAGTCCTTAATGTGAGGCAAAAATGTCAGCTTCTTGTCGAAAATAACTCCTAGAAACCTTGCCTCGTCTACAACTGCAATCCTATTACCACCCAGAAAAATGTCTGGGTCAGGATGCAGATTTCGCAGACGGCAAAAGTGTACACAAGAGGTTGGTTGGTTGGTTGTATGGTGTTTAATGGCGCAAGGGCCAAATGTGGCCAAGCTGCGCCAAACTCTAGATGTTTCAAACCAACATTAAAATTCTAGAAATTTACACAAAAACAAAATAAATTTCAAAGCAAATGTAAAAATCCTGTGTAATTTAAAAAGAGAAATAGTGATGGATGATGTGGATGATTCAATAAATAGGACAATGTGGGAGATGAAGTGTTAAAAAAGCGAATATATAAAAGTCTAAGACGAGGACAAGAAGTTAAAATATGGTGTATGGTAAGAGTTTGTTGGCAGTGGTGACACAGCGGGGCGGTTTGATTTAATAGTAAATGCCTGTGGGTAGCTCGTGAGTGCCCTATTCGGAGACGAGTTAGTAAAACATCGAGCCGTCTGGATGACAAAGACGGTAAGAGTGTGACGGTAGGAAAAACAGAGGCTAATTTGTTATTAGCTTGTAATTTCCAGTCATCACTCCACTCGTTCCGCACAAGTTCCCGCAAAACATTACGTAGGTCGTCATACGGGATTCTGATATTAAGCTGGGATGTGGCATTTTTGGCAGCTTGATCTGCCACTTCGTTGCCAGTTATGCCAACATGCCCAGGAATCCAGCAAAGTATGACGCCATAGCCCCGTCGGATAAGCTTGTTATACAATTTTAAAACATCGGAAGCTAGAGGGTGATTAAAAGAATCCGAAGACAAATTTTCTAAAATGCTCTTAGAGTCAGTATAAACAATAAAATTGCCAACACCCTTATGCGAAATGTATTTGAAGGCTTTATACAGGGCTAAAAATTCAGAAGTAAAAACGGAAATGAAAGATGGCAACGAATAGCTTAAAATCTCGGGTCCACATACCAATGCACAGCCGACGTGATTATCGGTTTTCGACCCATCCGTGTATACGGCTGTATGAGAATTAAAATGATGACGGTGATCTTTAAAAATTTGAATATATACAATTGGACTAGTGTTTGATTTATCATGTCCAGAAAACAAATGCAAAACAGATAATTTTGAAGACTTCCAAGGAATATTATCAAAAAGAGGACGTTCCGCAACTTCTATTGAATGAAGGGCAGTGCCACTCAGGGTTTCTCTCATTCGCAACCCAAAAGATGGGATACTAGATGGTCGATTCCTGAAAAGAACATCCCGAGATCTGTCCAGAAGGCAATTCTGCAATGGATGGTCAGGATGTGACAAAATGCGATAATAAAGTCGCAGAGATAACAAATTGCGAGTGGAGGCCAATGGTAATTCATTGCACACAACATAGAGGCTTTCGACGGGTGATGTGCGAAAAGCTCCAGAGCAGATTCTTAGTGCTGAATGATGTATCGTATCGAGCTTACGCAGCACCGATGGACGAGCTGAACCGTAAACGGCGCAGCCATAGTCCAATCTGGAGCGAATTACAGCTCGATAGATATTCAGCATAGTGAATCGCTCTGCTCCCCAAAATGTATTAGATAGAACTTTTAACAAATTGAGCTTTTTCATGCATGACACCCGCAAATGCTTAATGTGAGGCAAAAATGTAAGCTTCTTGTCAAAAATGACTCCTAGAAACCTTGCTTCGTCTACTACTGCAATCCTATTACCAGCCAGAAAAATGTCTGGGTCAGGATGCAGATTCCGTAGACGGCAAAAGTGTACGCAGGATGTTTTTTGGACAGAGAAGTTGAAACCATTTTCTGCACTCCACTTGGTCAACCTTGAAACGGTTGACTGCAGTTGTCGTTCGACAAATCGCATATCCTTTCCCTGGCAAAAAATGCTCAGGTCATCGACATATAAATTGCCCTGGACAGAAGGAGGCAACTGATTCAGGATATCGTTGATCTTGATAGCGAATAGAGTAACGCTGAGTACGCTACCCTGAGGAACGCCCTCTTCTTGGATAAAAGTATCCGAAAATGCTGAGCCAATGCGGACGCTGAATTCTCGCAATGCCAAAAAGTTCTTAATAAATATCGGTAGATGTCCTCGAAACCCAAGGGAATACAGATCTCGGAGTATACCATATCGCCATGTCCGATCGTACGCCTTCGCCATATCGAAGAAGATAGCCACGAGATGGTTTCGGCGCAGAAAGGCATGGCGTATTTGAGTTTCGAGGTACAGGATATTGTCTACCGTAGAGCGGCCGACCCTAAATCCGCTTTGAAATGGTGTTAGAGCGTTGTTAGTCTCTAACATGTAAACAAGGCGAGAATTCACCATCTTTTCTAAAAGCTTGCACAGGCAGCTGGTAAGTGCAATTGGCCGATAGTTATTCGGATCCTTAGGATCTTTTCCGGGTTTAGGAAAAGGAATAACTATGGCACGTCGCCAAGCCAAAGGAAAAGCATGTTCTTGCCATATGCGATTATACAGTAGCAATAAATTCCTCAGAGAGTGACTAGAAAGATATTTTAACATAATATACGTGATGCCATCAGGGCCCGGTGCTGTCATCCGGGTCTTCTGAAGGCATCGTGTCAACTCCCTTTCAGTAAAACTGCAATTATAGGCAAGTTCGGCATCTCTCTCAGGAGTAAAATTAATGCCATGGGATTCCGCGCGGTGTTTGATTCGCTGAAAATTGCCAGGATATGTGGTAGAACTGGACACGGCAGAAAATGCTCTCGCAATAGAATTTGCGATTTCTACCGTGTCAGTTACCAACTGGCCATTTTCTTCCACAACCGAGATGGAATGTGTGGAATACAATCCCATGGCTTTCCGAACTTTGATCCATAATTGCTTTGAGGAAATGGCAGATGTTATGCCAGAAACATACTTTTCCCATGATTCTCTTTGGCTTTGACGACGTATTCGTCGCGCATTGGCTTTTGCGAATTTGAACTTAGTCAAATTTTCGGAAGTGGGATACCTACGAAACGTATCCCAGGCCTTCTTTCTCTTTTTGTGGGCAATCTTGCACGCTTGATTCCACCACGGTTTCGGTTGTTTAGGTAGTTTTGACGAGACAGGAATAGAAATGCGAGCAGCATCCATTATGGCTGTAGTGACAGATTCTACACATTGATCAATGTCGTCCTGGTTCACCATGTCGTCTGACAAATTTGCAGCAGAAGCAAACAAATCCCAATTCGCCGCCTCGAATTTAAATCGAGGAAGGCGGGACACAGGGGTCGTAGCATTCCCTGGAAATGTAATAAACAAGGGGAAATGATCGCTGTGAAATGGATCATTTCCCACTTGAAACATCAGGGGAGAAAACAAAGATGGTGAACAAACAACAAGATCAATGGAATGGAAAGTCCTCGATGGGGCGTGGAAGTATGTTGGTTGCCCATTATTGAGTACACATAGATTTTGATCGTGTATCAATTTCTCAATCTGACTTCCACGACGATTTAAGTCTGGGCTTCCCCAAAGAGGATTGTGCCCATTAAAATCGCCACATAAGACATAGGGAACTGGTAACTGATCGCATAACCTGTCTAGATCTGCTTGTCGAATTATATCGTTAGGCGGGAGATAAATAGAGCACACTGTAATGAGAGTTTTTACAGTGACTCTAACTGCAATAGCTTGCAGGTTTGTTGAGAGATCCAGTGGGGTGAAAGGAGAGCTATTAGATATAAATATAGCAACTCCACCACTGGCTCTATCTCCGCTAATATAATCCTTTCTAAGGGGAGTATACCCTTTAACAAGAGAACTTTGTGTTGGTTTTAGCAAAGTCTCTTGTAGACAAAAGCAGATTGGATGGTATTCGTCAATTAGATGTTTAATATCTACCGAGTTGTGATGAAAACCGCGGCAATTCCACGAAGAGATACAGGCCATTATGGGAAGGTAATTGGGGTGGAAGGCGGCTTCGTAGGTTTTTTAGGATGGAGATTTCCTGGCGTCTCCATGCCAGGTTCAACATCCATCTCAGTACCTTCGGAGGAGTCTGAGGGGATATTGTGAGGTATGGGTGTTCTTACTTTTTTTGGTTTTTTGCTATTGCTATGATCATTTAGTTCTTTTTTATTTTTAAGAGATTTGTTTAGAGCTGTCAGAGGAGAGATAATTTCGACTGCATTATTATTTTTTGTATTTGTAGTTGTTCCTTTAGAAAAGAGAGGAGTGGGTGAAGTCTTAGTTTTAGTTTTAGTTTGCTGGCTATTGCTTGTGGAAGGTAGATCTATTGCAATATCGCATTGAATTGCGATGGAGGCAGTTGATTTTTTTGTTGCGGCTGCATAGGATATGTTGGGTTTGGGTAGAGAGACAGAGACTCGCTTTTTGGCATCGAGGTACGAAAGTTTCTGTGTTGTTCTCACAACTTGAATTTCTTTCTCCTCTTTCCATTTAGGGCAAACACGAGAATTTGCAGAATGCGCACCCTCACAGTTTAAGCATTTCAGCGGGAGGGTGCAGTTCTCGTAGGAATGGCCAATGGAAGAGCATCTAGAGCAAGTCTCTACTCCTCTACAAGTACTTACAGAATGGCCGAACCTTTGACACTTAAAGCAGCGCAAAGGATTCGGAATGTAGGGTCGGACTGGGCAGTTGAGATACCCAGCTTTAATGTTTGCAGGTAAGTCAGGAATATTGAAAGTTAGAACAAGATGTTTTGTTTGGATGATAGTGTCATCTCTTTTCATGGTAATTCTATGGACTTTAGTCACTCCTTGAGATGCGAGCTCGGATTCGATCTCGCTCTCAGGAACGGCTAAGAGGTCCGATTCAGAGATGACACCTCTGGATGAGTTTAAACTATTGTGGGGCGAGACTGAGATGTCTAAATTGCCCATTTTAGTAGCAGAAAGTAAATTTTTGGATTGTGCAGTCGAAATTGTTTCAATTAAATAATCACCGGATTTAAGTTTCTTTACAGATTTGGGATTTCCACAGATACCTTGAAGTCCTTTTTGAATGAAAAACGGAGACATGGTGCCGAGGATTTTATCAGGAGATGTTATTATCAGAAATTTTGCATTGGGAACTGTTAGTTGATTGACATTAGAATTGGTAACACTAGACGGGGTCGCCGGATACAAAGCCTCCGGCAGGGCATGGGTTTTAGGATCCATATGAGTTTAGGTGTTCATCCCGGTTCAGCCCCGCCCACCACCGAGCCCTACAAGGGGAGACAGTGCCACACTGCCACGGGGGTAAAACCGGGGTATAGTGCTACAGTTTCAGAGTGTGGATCCACGAGGGCACTCCTAGCTGCAGTACTAGCCCTTAAATGCCAAAAACCAATGGTGTCCAGCACGCCAGGGGAGAAATTCACCTGGCGTACTGAACCACAGTGATATTAGGCGAGCCGGTTGACCAAAAGCGGGCTCACTCCTGGCCTCTCGTTTACGTCGAAGCATGGACCAAAGGGAACGCAACGACGTCTCTAGGAAACTAAACCCCGTCCTAAACGAGACGTCGCAGGATCCCCAGGACTCCACTTTCCTACGATACGAGTTACCGCACACGGCAAACGTGCAGGTCAGACAATCTGACAGAGAACCAATAAAAACTGTCGGAATTAATACAAAAAGTGAAACAACAAAATTGAACCTACGAAATAATACTTGAATACAATTAAGGAAAACCCAACAATCATAAACAGAGGAGAAAATGAACGATAGAACAAAATATAAAAACTAAAAATCGTGCACTTGGTAGGGCCTTAACTAAAAAGGAAAGAACGAAAAAAGCTAAGGCCCAGCTAGGGTACCTCGGGGTTGCCAAGCCCGTACTCGCAAGATGCGAGCCCCCTGAGGGGTGTACACAAGAGGTCTTTTGAACAGAGAAGTTGAAACCATTATCTGCGCTCCACTTGGTCAAACGTGAAACTGTCGTTTGCAGTTGTCGCTCGACAAATCGCATGTCTTTTCCCTGGCAAAAAATGCTCAGGTCATCCACATATAAATTGCCCTGGACAGAAGGAGGCAACTGATTCAGGATATCGTTGATCTTAATAGCGAATAGAGTCACGCTAAGCACGCTACCCTGAGGAACACCCTCTTCTTGTATAAAAGAATCCGAAAACGCAGTACCAATGCGGACGCTGAATTCTCGCAATGTCAAAAAGTTCTTAATAAACATCGGTAGATGTCCTCGAAATCCAAGAGAGTACAGATCTTTAAGTATACCATATCGCCATGTCCGATCATACGCCTTCTCCATATCGAAGAATATACCCACGAGGTGGTTTCGGCGCAGAAAGGCATGGCGTATTTGGGTTTCGAGGTACAGGATGTTATCTACCGTAGAGCGGCCGACCCTAAAACCGCTTTGGAACGGTGTTAGAGCGTTGGTCGTCTCTAACATGTGAACAAGGCGAGAATTAACCATTTTTTCTAAAAGTTTGCACAGGCAGCTGGTAAGTGCAATTGGCCTATAGTTATTCGGATCTTTAGAATCTTTTCCGGGTTTCGGAAAGGGAATAACTATGGCACGTCGCCAAGCCAAAGGAAAAGTATGTTCTTCCCAAATGCGATTGTACAGACGCAATAAATTCCTCAGAGAGTGACTAGAAAGATGTTTAAGCATTGTGTAAGTGATGCCATCAGGACCTGGTGCTGTCATCCTGGTCTTCTGAAGGCATCGTGTCAACTCCCTTTCAGTAAATATGCAATTATAGGCAAGTTCGGTATCTCTGTCAGGAGAAAAATTAATAGCATGGGATTCTGCGCGTTGTTTTATACGGGAAAATTGCCAGGATATGTGGTAGAACTTGACACGGCAGAAAATGCTCTCGCAATAGAATTTGCGATTTCCACCGTGTCAGTAACCAACTGGCCATTTTCTTCCACAACCGAGATGGAATGTGTGGAATATAATCCCATGGCTTTCCGAACTTTGTTCCATAATTGCTTTGAGGAAATGGCAGATGTTATGCCAGAGACATACTGTTGCCACGATTCTCTTTGGCTTTGATGACGGATACGTCGCGCATTGGCTTTTGCGAATTTGAACTTAGTCAAATTTTCGGAAGTTGGATACCTACGAAAAGTATCCCAGGCCTTTTTTCTCTTCTTGTGGGCAATCTTGCAGGCTTGATTCCACCACGGTTTCGGTAACTTTGGTAATTTTGATGAAACAGGAATAGATATGCGAGCAGCATCCATTATAACACGAGTGACAGATTCTACACATTGATCAATGTCATCTTGATTCACCATCTCGTCTGACAAAACAGCAATGGATGCAAACAAATCCCAATTCGCCACCTCAAATTTAAATCGAGGCAGGCGAGACGCATGGGTTGTAGCATTCCCTGGAAATGTAATAAACAAGGGGTTGGTTGGTTGGTTGGTTGGCGTTTTATGGCACAAGAGCCAGAAATGGCTAAGCTGCGCCAAACACATGACTTCTGGGTTCTAATTTGTGTTGCATGGTAATTTTAAAAAGTAAAAACGTTGTAAAGGATAAAAATATAAAGTTATTACAACTGTGAAAGTTGACATTTTTTTTATAAAAAGCTAAAAGATCAGAATATGTACAAATATGGACAAGACAGGACGATAAAAACTAAAATCGTATAACTTTGGGGTTTGTTGTCTGGGTTTTGTACCACAAATATATATACATTAAATATGGTTAATTAAACCAACATCTCGGAGGAACAAAAACAAATTAGGATGGGGTTCATCGCCCAGCAGGTCTTTAATTAAAATATTATTAACACCAAAATGGTTGAATCTTTCATTGTTAAAATTTGGACATACACACATAAAATGCTTTACAGAAAAAGGACAATTACATAGAGAACAAATAGGTGGTGGTTCAGCGAGTAAGAGATGTCTATGTGTCAGCCGTGTATGGCCTATGCGCAATCTGTTTAAAATAACATCCATACGTCTATTGTAAGAGGTGGTTTTAAAAGGTTTAATACTTGGCTTTATACAAAATAGTTTATTGTCGGTATGTTGATTCAAATCCCACATAGACTGCCAATGTAGAGATAAAACGTTTCTAGACATTTTTTTTACATCGCAAAGAAAAAGAAAATTACTCTTATGACCACGAACTGAACGAGCGATAAGATCAGCTCTGTCGTTCCCACTGATCCCAACGTGACTTGGGATCCAACAAAAAAATACTCTAAAATTTCTTTTTAAAAGTTTAGCATGAATTTTTAAAATATGAATGATGAGGGAATGACTTTGAGATAACGGATTTTGTAAGGCTTCAATGCAACTATTGGAATCTGTGTATACTATCCAGAGTTTACTATCTTGTTGCGATATAAAATTTAAAGCCAGGAGAATGGCCTGGGCTTCAGCGGTAAAAACAGAGCATGAAGGATGTAGCTCGTTTGATAAGATGGTGTCATCAAAAACAGCCGCTGAACCCACGTGGCCTGGGCTTTTCGATCCGTCTGTGTAGATGGCATTAAAATTCGAATAATTTGATCTGTGACAATAAAAAAGACTTGTAAAAACAATGTTCGGAGTATCAGATTTTTTAAAATTATTAAATAGGTTTAAAACAATGATATCGTGAGAAAACCAAGGAGGGATGAAAGTGAGAGGACGCACTAAAACCGTATCAATGCCATAAAATGAGAATAGGTTCTTTATGCGTAATGCAAAAGATGGAATACATGATGGTCTTGCGTTAAAAAGTCTTTGATGTGATGGGTTAAAAATATGATTTAAAACGGGATGCAAGGTATTACATTTAATATTAAAAAACATTTGTAAACAAAGTTGGTCCCTTCTCAGTCCGAGAGGGGGTTCCGTGCATATCGCGTAGAGACTTTCAACTGGTGAGGTACGAAAAGCTCCCAATGAGATCCGGAGACCTTGATGGTGAATCGGATCTAGGAGCCTTAACGCCGATTTTCTGGCCGAACCGTACACCACCGAACCATAGTCCAGTTTTGAACGAGTAAGGCATCTGTAGACCCTTAACATGGAGAAAGTGTCTGCACCCCAAGAGGTATTGGAGAGCACTCTCAGAAGGTTTAAAACTTTGTTGCACTTGATCTTGAGGTTTTTTATGTGAGGCAGGAAAGTTAGCTTAGAGTCTAGAGTGATTCCTAGAAATTTAGTTTCGGAAACAATAGGAATTTCATGACCATTTAGATGAATTTGAGGATCTGGATGAATACCACGTTTCCTGCAAAAGTGCATAGCAACGGTCTTTTGGGATGAAAAAGTAAATCCGTTTTTATTGGACCAGTCTGTAATCCTTCTGATAGCGATTTGGAGTTGTCGTTCAATGAGAGACATGTTTATAGAGGAGCACGACATTTGAAAATCATCAACAAATAAACAAGAAGACACTGCAGGTGGAAGGCAGGTCAAAATGCCGTTAACTTTAATAATAAACAGTGCGCAGCTTAACACACTACCTTGGGGGACTCCCTGCTCCTGAATGACTTCTTCTGAAAGAGTTGAATTGATTCGTACTTGAAAAATTCTCCGCTGGAGGAAATTCTGAATGAACATCGGTAAGTTTCCTCGAAGTTCCATGTTAAACAAGTCTCTCATGATACCGTATCTCCAAGTGCGATCATACGCCTTCTCCATGTCAAAGAACACAGCTACCATATGGTTCCGTTTGACGAATGCTTCTCGAATTGAAGTTTCAAGAAGCAGGAGATTGTCAATTGTACTACGTCCGCGACGGAACCCACTCTGAAACCGAGAGAGGTAATTGTTGTCTTCTAGATAGTAAAGAAGACGGGAATTGACCATTTTTTCGAATAACTTACAAAAACAGCTAGTTAAAGCAATCGGTCGGTAACTAGAGGGACTCTTAGGGTCTTTTCCTGGTTTAACTATCGGCAAGACTATTGCCTTTTGCCAAATAATTGGAAATTTATTTTCATTCCAGATACGGTTAAAAAGTTTCAGAATAAGTTTGAGATGGAGAGGATGCAGATGTTTGAGCATACTGTAATGAATTTTATCGGGGCCAGAAACAGAATTTGAAGTTTTTGAAATGGCTTTCTTTAATTCGGCCATAGAGAAATTAGCATTGTAGTTTTCCGTATTATCGGAAGAAAAATTAAGATGGATATTTTCAGATCTAAGCCTATAAGAGGCAAAAGGCTCTTCATAGTTAGTATTACTTGAAACTTTAGCAAAAGCAACGGCAAGAGTATCGGCGATATGTTTAGGATCTGAAATTAGTCCTTGAGTAGTCTCCAGAATGGAAAGAGAGCTATTTGGATACCGACCCTTAATTTTATTGATTTTATTCCACACCTTTTTGGACGATGTTGAGGATGTTATAGTGTCTAGGTATGTTCTCCAAGAATCCCTCTGGCTTCGCCGACGAATTCTTCGAGCTTCAGCTCGAGCACATTTGAATTGTACGAGATTGGCCTCACACGGATATCTTCGAAAAATGCCCCACGCTTTCTTTTGCTTTTTGTGTGCCATTTTACATTCATTGTTCCACCATGGTTTCGGTAGTTTTGGGATATTATTTGATGACATTGGTATTGACGACCGAGCAGCTTCCAAAATAGCGTGATTTATAGATTCTAAGGCTTCATCTATGTTGTCCCGGCTCACCATCTCATCAGAAATATGGACAATGGACGAGAATAAATCCCAGTCTGCAGCCTCGTATATGAATCGAGGCGTACGAAAAGGAGCAGGAGAGGGGGTTGCAATTTCCAGGTGAATAGGAAAGTGGTCACTCTGAAAGAGGTCATTTCCCACATTAAATGTCCATAAATGCAAAAGAGACGGCGAACACAAGGCAAGATCGATTGCATGGAATGTCCTCGTAGGGGTGTGGAAGAATGTATTTTGCCCATTATTCAAGAGACAGATATTATGGTCTTCGAGTAATTTTTCGATTTGTCTTCCACGGTTATTAATATCTGGGCTACCCCAAAGAGGATTATGGCCATTAAAATCTCCGACTATAATGAAAGGTGCTGGTAATTGGTCACACAATTTGTTTAAATCTGCCTTCTGTATGCTATCATTAGGGGGTAAATAAACGCAACAGACTGTAGTTAGAACATTTAAATTTACTCGGACGGCGACAGCTTGTAGGTTGGTAGTAAGTGAAAGCTGTGTAGAAGGTCTACTATTAGTGGTAAAAATAGCGACACCTCCACTAGCTCTACCGCCAGTGGTACAGTCCTTGCGATTAGGGCTGTATCCCTTAATGAGTGAGCTTTGGAAGGGTTTTAAAAGTGTCTCTTGGAGACAAATACAGACAGGTTGTTTTTTGTCAATAATGTGCTTAATATCCACCGAATTGATATGGAATCCGCGGCAGTTCCACGATACAAGGCAAGCCATATTGGAGTTTTGTGTGGAAACTAATTGGGCCATTTTTTTTTTTTTTTATTTTTTTTTTTTATTATTATTATTTATTTTAAGAGGGGAAAAAACTAGGTGGGAGCAGTTTGAATTGGTGGAGGTGCTTCTTCATATTCATCGTCGGTCAGCATTTCGTTCTCGGGTGATAGATGAAGAATATCAGAGTTTTTATTTATTTTATGTTCTTTGGTTGTTTGCGAAATCGGCCGATTTTTGAAAAAGTCATGTTTACTGAGGGGGGTTTTATGCTTTATTGCAGGTGGGGTTGTTAGCTTGGTAGTATTTAAACGTTGTTTTCTTTTTGACTTTGCAAGTGTGAAATCATCTATTTCCTCAGAGTTGATAGTAGTTTGGGAACTTGTAGAGGGTGAACTTTTATCGGGTTGTTGTAATGAGAAATATTGCGTATGAGGTCTTTTTAAGTTAGTGTCTGTTTGCGTTGAGACGCTTACCATTTTTTTTGTTGTGCTCACAGTTGAAGAGTATGAGACTCCAACACGAGGTGTACGGGCGTCTACTATTTTTTTTGCTTCTGGATATGAAATTTTGTTGTTTGTACGGACTGTCTGGATTTCTTTTTCAGTTTGCCATTTAGGACACGAGCGAGAGTAGGCAGGATGGTCGCCTTGGCAGTTCACGCAGTTGTGATTTGCGGAACACTGCTCGCTGTTATGTCCTGCAATACCGCACCTTGCACATGTAGGGGTTCCACGGCAGGTTTGTTTTGTGTGGCCATAACGTTGGCATTCAAAACAACGCATTGGATTGGGAACATATGGCCTTACAGGGCATTTAAGATATCCGGCAGTGATATAGGTTGGTAATGTTGGAGTAGCAAAGGTCAGAATTAGGTGTATGGTTGGGAAAAGGTTGCCATCTCTGCGAGTTTTAATACGAGAAACAAAGATGACATTTTGGTCGTTTAGGTTTTCTAGAATTTCTGTATCATCAATATGTTGCAAGTCTGGTTCGGAGATAACTCCTCGAGAAACGTTTAAATGTTTGTGAGCTGACACAGTTACGGGGAGTGAACCAAACTGCGTTACGAGCATGATGTTGATTGCCTGTTGAGTGTTGGAAACTTCTACTAGAAGATCACCCGATCTCAATTTTTTAACTGATTTGACAGTTCCTACTAAGGATTGTAAAGACTTTTGAATGAGGAAAGGAGAAACATTTTGGAAACTATCTTGATTGCGATGAACGATAAAGAAACGGTTTTCAGCATTATTCAATAGAGCATTTTGAGCATTTAGTGTGGTCATGTCATTTGTCGAGTTTGGCGGGTTTATAGAGCCTCCGCCAGGGCTCGAGTTGGGATCCATAAAAAAGGGAAATTGTTCGTCATGGTGCATCCACACCCACCACGGAGTCCAACACGGGAAGGCAGTTACCGGCTCTGGACAAATTATAAAAAATGAACAAAAACAAAAGAAACCCAGCCTCGGCACACACCTCAAGGTAACACCATGATATAGTGGTACAGCTTCGGGATGTGATCCGCCAGTTCACCCAGGGCATCCCTAACTGCACCACTCTCTCGGTATAGCTTCGGCCAGAGAGTATACCGCTAAAAAAAAGCAATTTACCCTGTAGCGGAAGGTACGAGCCGATTGATGAAGATCGAGATAGATCCTCACCACCCGTCTACAGTGAATCCTGGGCCAAAGGGCACGCATAAGGTACCCCAGATCACCATTCTCCCCCTTACGGGACGCCACACACGGCAAACGTGTGGGTTGGAAAATACCAACATTTCAAACAAGGAGCAACTAAAATTTCTGAAATAAATGTAAAATAAAGTCTGTTATAATGAAATATAAAACAATCAAACCATACAATTAATGAGAAAAATAAATCTGTACATATGGTAGGGCCTTCGCAAAAAAAAAAAAAAGGAAAGAACGAAAAGTGCTAAGGCCCAGCTAGGGTACCTCGGGGTTGCCAAGCCCGTACTCGCAAGATGCGAGCCCCCTGAGGGGGATAGAGGAGGTAGATTTTTTGGTTGCGGCTGCATAAGATAGATTAGGTTTGGGTAGAGTGATCGAGACTTGCTTTTTGGCATCCATGTAAGAAAGTTTCTGGGTTGTTCTCACAACCTGAATTTCTTTTTCTTCCTTCCACTTTGGGCAGATACGAGAGTTCGCAGAGTGCTCACCCTCGCAATTGGTGCACTTTAGTGGAAGGGCACAGTTCTGGAAAGAATGGCCAATATTGGAGCATCTGGAACAAGTCTCTACTCCTCTACATGTGTTTATTGAATGACCGAACCTTTGACACTTAAAGCAGCGCAAAGGGTTCGGAATGTAGGGTCGGACTGGGCAATTAAGATACCCAGCTTTAATGTTAGTTGGCAAATCGGGAGTATTAAAGGTCAGTACTAGATGTTTAGTTTGAATAATGGCGTCATCTCTTTTCATCGTGATCCGGTAGACGTTAGTCACACCTTGCGATGACAGCTCGGCTTCTATTTCCTTTTCAGGAACAGCCAGAAGATCAGATTCAGAGATGACACCTTTAGAAGAATTCAGGCTATTGTGAGTTGAGACGGACATGTTGATGTGTCCTATCTTAGTAGCTGAGAGTAAGTTTTTTGTTTGAGCAGCTGAGGTAGTTTCTATTAAATAGTCGCCAGATTTAAGTTTTTTAACGGATTTGGGATTGCCACAGATACCTTGTAGGCCTTTTTGAATAAAAAATGGAGACATGGTACCGAGAATATGGTCAGGGGAGGTAATGATAAGGAATTTTGCATTTTGTATAACGTTAGATAATTTTTCAGTTGAATTTGTAGTATTTGTAGAACTGGATGGGGTCGCCGGATACAAAGCCTCCGGCAGGGCATGGGTTTTAGGATCCATATGAGTTTAGGTGTTCATCCCGGTTCAGCCCCGCCCACCACCGAGCCCTACAAGGGGAGGCAGTGCCACACTGCCACGGGGGTAAAACCGGGGTATAGTGCTACAGTTTCGAAGTGTGGATCCACAAGGGCACTCCTAGCTGCAGTACTAGCCCTTAAATGCCAAATAACAGTGGTGTCCAGCACGCCAGGGGAGAAATTCACATGGCGTACTGAACCACAGTGATATTAGGCGAGCCGGTTGACCAAAAGCGGGCTCACTCCTGGCCTCTCGTTTACGTCGAAGCATGGACCAAAGGGAACGCAACGACGTCTCTAGGAAACTAAACCCCGTCCTAAACGAGACGTCGCAGGATCCCCAGGACTCCACTTTCCTACGATACGAGTTACCGCACACGGCAAACGTGCAGGTCAGATAATCTGACAGAAACCAATATAAACTGTCAGAATTAATACAAAAAGTGAAACAACTAAATTGAACCCACGAAACGATACTGAAATATAAATAAGGAAAACCCAACAATCATAAACAAAGGAAAAAATGAATGTTATAACAAAATACAACAACTAAAAATCGTGCACATGGTAGGGCCTTAACTAAAAAGGAAAGAACGAAAAAAGCTAAGGCCCAGCTAGGGTACCTCGGGGTTGCCAAGCCCGTACTCGCAAGATGCGAGCCCCCTGAGGGGTTAATAGCATGGGATTCTGCGCGTTGTTTTATACGGGAAAATTGCCAGGATATGTGGTAGAACTTGACACGGCAGAAAATGCTCTCGCAATAGAATTTGCGATTTCTACCGTGTCAGTAACCAACTGGCCATTTTCTTCCACAACCGAGATGGAATGTGTGGAATATAATCCCATGGCTTTCCGAACTTTGTTCCATAATTGCTTTGAGGAAATGGCAGATGTTATGCCAGAGACATACTGTTGCCACGATTCTCTTTGGCTTTGACGACGGATACGTCGCGCATTGGCTTTTGCGAATTTGAACTTAGTCAAATTTTCGGAAGTTGGATACCTACGAAAAGTATCCCAGGCCTTTTTTCTCTTCTTGTGGGCAATCTTGCAGGCTTGATTCCACCACGGTTTCGGTAACTTTGGTAATTTTGATGAAACAGGAATAGATATGCGAGCAGCATCCATTATAACACGAGTGACAGATTCTACACATTGATCAATGTCATCTTGATTCACCATCTCGTCTGACAAAACAGCAATGGATGCAAACAAATCCCAATTCGCCACCTCAAATTTAAATCGAGGCAGGCGAGACGCATGGGTTGTAGCATTCCCTGGAAATGTAATAAACAAGGGGAAATGATCGCTGTGAAACGGATCATTTCCCACATGAAACGTCAGGGAAGAAAACAGAGATGGTGAACACAGGACAAGATCAATGGAATGGAATGTCCTCGATGGGGCGTGGAAGTATGTGGGTTGCCCATCATTGAGTACACATAGATTTTGATCGTGTATTAATTTCTCAATTCGACTTCCACGACGATTTGTATCTGGGCTTCCCCAAAGAGGATTGTGCCCATTAAAATCGCCACATAGGATATAAGGTGCTGGAAGCTGATCGCATAACCCGTTTAGATCTGCTTGATGGATGATATCATTAGGCGGTAGATAAATAGAGCACACTGTAATGATAGATTTTACAGTGACTCTAACTGCGATAGCTTGCAGATTTGTTGCGAGACTCAGTGGGGTGAAGGGAGCGCTATTAGATTTAAATATAGCAACTCCACCACTGGCTCTATCTCCGCTAATGTAATCCTTTCTAAGGGGACTGTAACCCTTAATTAGAGAGCTCTGGGTTGGTTTGAGCAGAGTCTCTTGTAAACAAAAGCAGATTGGTAGGTGTTTATCGACAAGATGTTTTATGTCTACCGAGTTGTGGTGAAAACCGCGGCAATTCCACGAAGAGACACAGGCCATTATGGGAAGGTTATTGGTGTGGAGAGCTGTTTCGTAGGTTTTATTTTGGGTTGGAGATTTCCTGGCGTCTCCATGCCAGGTTCAATATCCATGTCAGCATCGTCAGACGAGTTAGACGGGATATTGTGAGATATTGGGGTTCTGGGTTTTTTAAGTTTTTTATTATTGGCATTTTCAGATTGTTCTTTTTTTGTTTTTAAAGATTTGTTTAGGGCAGTAAGAGGAGATATAATTTCATTTCCTTTTTTTTTTTGAATTTGCAGTTACTGTTCCTTTTGAAAAGAGTGGAGTGGATTTAATTTTGGTATTGGTGGTATTGGTTTGGTTGCTATTGCTTGTTGAGGGCAGGTCTATTGAAATATCGCATTGGATAGCGATAGATGCGGTTGTTTTTTTTGCTGCCGATGCATATGACAGGTTGGGAGTTGGTTGTCTGTTCGAGACAAGTTTTCGAGCTTCCGCGTACGATAGTTGTTGGGTGGCTCGGATAGTCTGAATCTCTTTTTCCTCTTTCCATTTGGGACAACCTCTAAAGTTGGCAGAGTGGTCGCCATTGCAATTGATGCATTTAAATGGAAGTTCGCAAGAGGAAAAAGAGTGGCCTATCGCGGAACATCTCGAACAGGCTTCAGATGAGCGGCAAGTTGTAGTAGAATGCCCGAACTTCTGGCAGTTGAAACACCGCAGAGGATTCGGGATATAAGGTCGGATGGGACAATTTAAGTAACCTGCAATAATATGAGTGGGTAATTTAGGGCTATTAAAGGTAAGGATTAGGTGTTCTGTATTCATGATATCTTCTCCTCTTTTTATTGTAATCCTTCGTACCTGGGTAACATTTTGAGATTTTAGTTCTTCGAGGATTTCCGTTTCTGATATATTAGCTAGATCAATTTCGGAAATGACTCCTCGGCAAGAGTTAAGGCTATTGTGATGTGAGACATTGATTGGGATGGTGTTTATTGTTTTGCCAGCTAGAAATGATTTAGATTGCAGATGGGTGTATGTTTCGATTAGCAGGTCACCTGAGCGAAGTTTTTTGACAGATTTTGGATTACCGCCAATACCAAGAAGGCCTTTTTGTATTATAAATGGAGATGTTTTTGATAACTGTCCAGAAGGTGAGGTAATGACAAGAAATTTTGGATACAATACATTGATTGATTGGTCTGTAGATTCTATATTATTCGTTGCACTTGATGGGGTCGCCGGATACAAAGCCTCCGGCAGGGCATGGGGTTTGGGATCCATATAGGGTTCAGGTGTTCAACCCGGTTCAGCCCCGCCCACCACCGAGCCCTACAAGGGGAGGCAGTGCCACACTGCCACGGGGGTAAAGCCGGGGTATAGTGCTACAGTTTCGAAGTGTGGACCCACAAGGGCACTCCTAGCTGCAGTACTAGCCCTTAAATGCCAAATAACAGTGGTGTCCAGCACGCCAGGGGAGAAATTCACCTGGCGTACTGAACCACAGTGATATTAGGCGAGCCGGTTGACCAAAAGCGGGCTCACTCCTGGCCTCTCGTTTACGTCGAAGCATGGACCAAAGGGAACGCAACGTCTCTAGGAAACTAAACCCCGTCCTAAAACGAGACGTCGCAGGATCCCCAGGACTCCACTTTCCTACGATACGAGTTACCGCACACGGCAAACGTGCAGGTCAGATAATCTGACAGAAAACCAATAAAAACTGTCGGAATTAATACGATAAGCGAAACAACATAATTGAAACCACGAAACAATACTTAAATATAAATAAGAAAAACCCAACAATCATAAACAAAGGAAAAACTCAACGATAGAACAAAATATAACAACTAAAAATCGTGCACTTGGTAGGGCCTTCGCTAAAAAGGAAAGAACGAAAAACGCTAAGGCCCAGCTAGGGTACCTCGGGGTTGCCAAGCCCGTACTCACAAGATGTGAGCCCCCTGAGGGGTAGACCTGAATGGAGCCTTACAACATATCCAATCTATTCTAAACACAGTAAAAAGAAAAAATGCAGACAACGAATTTAAAAAGCTTTACTCTGAACTTTGCGATACGTTCAAATATATGGGTTTGGATATTAAACTACCTAGGTTAACATCAAAACCATCGTGACAAAACTAATCATCAGGATACCCAGCACTTTTGCCAAACGATATATATTCCTTTCTTAGCCTATTTCATATCTCAGATGAGGGAGAGGTTTTCAAAGCACAAAGATACCCTGGCCTCCCTTAGTCAAGTACTTACGAAGCCCTATGAAAACACTGAATTCGACACTAGCATTATCAGTATGTATTCACAGTTTCTTGAAATTGATAATTTAGAAGGGGTTGGTTGGTTGGTTGTTTGGGGTTTATTGGCACAAGGGCCAAATATGGCCAAGCTGCGCCAAACACTAGATTTTTTTTCCAACATTAAAATTCTAAAATATACACATAAACTAAATAAATGTCAAATTAAAGGCAAAAATCCCGTGTAGTTTAAAAAGATAAATAGTGATGGATGATGTGGATGATTCAATAAATAGGACAATGTGGGAGATGAAGTGTTAAAAAAGCGATTATATACAAGTCTAAGACGGGGACAAGAAGTTAAAATATGAATTATGGAGAGAGGTTGTTGGCAATGATGACATGGCGGGGCAGTTTCACCGAGCAATAAATATCTATGAGTTGCTCGCGAATGACCTATACGGAGACGGGTCAATAAAACATCACACCGTCGAGATGACAAGGACGGTAGGAGCGGGATGCTGGGAAATACAGAGGCTAATTTATTAGCCGTCTGTAACTTCCAGCCATCGCTCCAGTCCTTCCGTACAAGGTCCCGCAAAACATTACGCAGGTCGTCATATGGGATTCTGATATTGAGCTGGGATGTGGCATTTTTGGCAGCATGATCTGCCAACTCATTGCCAGTTATGCCAACATGCCCAGGAATCCAGCACAATATGACGCCGTAACCCCGTCGTAGAAGTTTGTCATAAACAGTTTGCACCTCAAAAGCTAACGGATGTTTATAAGAATCCGATGACAGTGATTCTAATGTGCTTTTGGAATCGGTGTAAACTATGAAATTGCCAACAGTCTGGTGAGAAATGTGTTTTAATGCTTTATACAAGGCTAAAAATTCAGATGTAAAAACAGATATTAAAAGTGGTAATGAGAAACTAAAATTTTCGGAGCCACATACAAATGCGCAGCCAACATGATCAATGTACTTGGATCCATCTGTATATATGGCTTTATTAGAATTAAAATTATTACGATGATCTTTAAAAAGTTGATTAAAAATAACTGGATCAGTGCTACATTTCTCATATCCAGGGAACAAGTTTAAAATTGAAATAGTCGAAGTCCTCCAAGGTACATTATAAAACAGAGGACGTTCCGCCACTTCTATTGATTGGAGAGGAGTGCCACTCAGAGTATCTCTTATTCGCAGTCCAAAGGATGGTATGCAATACGGGCGATTCCTGAAAAGTACATCCTTAGATCTGTCCAAGAGTAAATTTTGTAAAGGATGATCTGGATGCGACAAAATGCGATAATACAGTCGCAGAGATAACAAACTGCGTGTGGAGGCCAATGGTAATTCATTGCATACAACATAAAGGCTTTCGACGGGTGATGTGCGAAAAGCTCCAGAGCAGATTCTTAGTGCCGAATGATGAATCGTATCGAGCTTACGCAGCACAGATGGACGGGCTGAACCATAAACAGCACAGCCATAGTCCAATCTGGAGCGAATTACAGCTCGATAGACATTCAGCATAGTGAACCGCTCTGCTCCCCAAAAAGTATTGGATAGAACTTTCAACAAATTGAGCCTTTTCATGCATGACACCCGCAAGTCCTTAATGTGCGGCAAAAATGTAAGCTTCTTGTCAAAAATAACACCTAGAAATCTCGCTTCGTCTACTACTGCAATCCTATTCCCATCCAGAAAAATGTCTGGGTCAGGATGCAGGTTTCGTAGACGGCAGAAATGTACACAGGATGTTTTTTGAATAGAGAAGTTGAAACCATTTTCTGCGCTCCACTTTGTCAACCGTGTAACAGTTGTTTGCAGTTGTCTCTCTACGAATCGCATGTCCTTTCCTTGGCAAAAAATGCTCAAGTCATCCACATATAAATTGCCTTGGACAGAAGGAGGTAGCTGTTTCAGGATATCGTTTATTTTTAAGGCGAAAAGAGTCACGCTGAGTACGCTACCCTGAGGAACGCCCTCTTCTTGGATAAAAGTATCCGAAAATGCAGAGCCAATGCGAACGCTGAATTCTCGCAATGCCAAAAAGTTCTTAATAAATATCGGTAGATGTCCTCGAAACCCAAGGGAATACAGATCTCGGAGTATACCATATCGCCATGTCCGATCGTACGCCTTCTCCATATCGAAGAAAATAGCTACGAGATGGTTTCGGCGCAGAAAGGCATGGCGTATTTGAGTTTCGAGGTACAAGATATTGTCTACTGTAGAGCGACCGACCCTAAAACCACTTTGGAAGGGTGTTAGAGCGTTGGTCGTCTCTAACATATGAACAAGGCGAGAATTGACCATCTTTTCTAAAAGTTTACAAAGACAGCTGGTCAGTGCAATAGGCCTATAGTTATTCGGATCTTTAGGATCTTTTCCAGGTTTGGGAAAAGGAATAACTATGGCACGTCGCCAAGCCAAAGGAAAAGCATGTTCTTCCCATATGCGATTATAAAGTCGCAATAAATTACTCAGAGAGTGACTAGATAGATGTTTTAACAAAGTGTAAGTGATGCCATCAGGACCCGGTGCTGTCATCCTGGTCTTCTGAAGGCATCGCGTCAACTCCCTTTCAGTAAAATTACAATTATAGTCAAGTTCGGCATCTCTATCAGAAGAAAAATTAACTGCATGGGACTCTGCGCGGTGTTTGATGCGCTGAAAATTGCCAGGATATGTGGTAGAACTGGACACGGCAGAAAATGCTCTCGCAATAGAATTTGCGATTTCTACCGTGTCAGTAACCAACTGGCCATTTTCTTCCACCAACGAGATAGAATGAGTGGAATATAGTCCCATGGCTTTCCGAACTTTGATCCATAACTGTTTTGAGGAAATGGCAGATGTTATGCCAGAAACATACTTTTGCCATGATTCTCTTTGGCTTTGACGACGTATACGGCGCGCATTGGTTTTTGCATATTTAAACTTAATTAAGTTTTCGGATGTGGGATACCGCCGAAATGTATCCCAGGCCTTTTTTCTTTTCTTGTGGGCAATTTTGCAGGCTTGATTCCACCACGGTTTCGGTAGTTTTGGTAATTTTGACGAGACAGGAATAGATATGCGAGCAGCATCCATTATAACATTAGTGACAGATTCTACACATTGATCAATGTCACCTTCATTCACCACCTCATCTGACAAATCAGCAATTGATGCAAACAGATCCCAATTCGCCGCCTCAAATTTAAATCGAGGTAGGCGAGATACATGGGTTGTAGCACTCCCTGGAAATGTAATAAACAGGGGGAAATGATCGCTATGAAATGGATCATTTCCCACCTGAAACGTCAGAGGAGAAAACAGAGATGGTGAACACAGGACAAGGTCAATGGAATGGAATGTCCTCGATGGGGCGTGGAAGTACGTTGGTTGCCCATTATTGAGTACACATAGATTTTGATCGTGTATCAATTTCTCAATTTGACTTCCACGACGATTTGTGTCTGGGCTTCCCCAAAGAGGATTGTGCCCATTAAAATCGCCACATAACATATAAGGAGCTGGAAGCTGATCGCATAACCTGTCTAAATCTGCTTGTAGAATTATATCATTTGGCGGTAGATAAACAGAGCACACTGTAATAAGATTTTTTACAACAGTGACTCTCACTGCGATAGCTTGCAGTTTAGTTGTGAGACTCAGTGGGGTGAAGGGAGCGCTATTAGATATAAATATAGCAACTCCACCACTGGCTCTATCTCCGCTAATGCAATCCTTTCTAAGGGGATTATAACCCTTAACAAGAGAGCTCTGAGTTGGTTTGAGCAGAGTTTCTTGTAGACAAAAGCAGATTGGATGATATTCGTCAACAATATGTTTTACGTCAACCGAGTTTTGGTGAAATCCGCGGCAATTCCACGAAAAGACACAGGCCATTATGGGAATGTTATTGGTGTCGAGGGCTGCTTCTGAGGTTTGGTTTTAGGAAGCAGATTGCTTGGAGCCTCCAAACCAGGCTCGACATCCATTTCGGCAGCGTCGGAGGAATCCGACGGGATATTATGTGATATTGAGGTTCTGGTTTTTTTTGGTTTTTTACTATTGGTTGTTTCGGATAGTTCCTTTTTGGTTTTCAAAGATTTATTTAGAGCAGTCAGAGGAGATACTATTTCTTGTCCTTTATTGATGTTTGAAGTTATTGTCCCTTTTGAAAATAGTGGTTTGGATGGAATATTAGTTTTAGTTGGGCTACTATTACTTGTTGAAGGTTGATCTATTGTTATTTCGCATTGTATTGCGATAGAGGTAGTTGTTTTTTTAGTTGCAGCTGCATAGGATATATTTGGTTTGGGTAGAGTGATGGAGACTTGCTTTTTGGCGTCCAGGTATGAAAGTTTCTGGGTTGTTCTCACAACCTGGATTTCTTTCTCCTCCTTCCATTTGGGGCACATGCGAGAATTTGCAGAATGTGAACCTTCGCAGTTTAAACATTTCAATGGAAGGATACAGTTCTCGAAAGAATGGCCAATGTTAGAGCATCTTGAGCAAGTCTCTACTCCTCTGCATGTTTTTATTGAATGACCGAACCTTTGACACTTAAAGCAGCGCAAAGGATTCGGAATGTAGGGTCGGACTGGGCAGTTGAGATACCCAGCTTTAATATTTGCAGGTAGATCAGGGCTATTAAAGGTAAGTATAAGGTGTTTGGTTTGAATAATGGTGTCGTCTCTTTTTATAGTGATTCTATGGACGTTGGTTACTCCTTGAGATGAGAGCTCGGTTTCGATCTCCTTCTCAGGAACAGCCAAGAGGTCAGATTCTGAGATTACAACTTTGCATGAATTTAAGCTATTGTGAGGTGAGACTTATGTTTATATATCCCATTTTCGTTGCAGAAAGAAGGGATTTGGATTGGTTGGCAGAAATGGTTTCAATTAAATAATCTCCGGATTTTAGTTTTTTTACTGATTTTGGGTTTCCGCAGATTCCTTGTAGACCTTTTTGAATGTAAAATGGGGACATGGTACCTAGAATGTGTTCAGGGGAAGTAATGATCAAAAATTTTGCATTTAGATTTGTTGTTGATGTATTGTCAGAATTCGTAGTACTGGATGGGGTCGCCGGATACAAAGCCTCCGGCAGGGCATGGTTTGGGGGATCCATATGAGTTTAGGTGTTCATCCCGGTTCAGCCCCGCCCACCACCGAGCCCTACAAGGGGAGGCAGTGCCACACTGCCACGGGGGTAAAACCGGGGTATAGTGCTACAGTTTCGAAGTGTGGATCCACAAGGGCACTCCTAGCTGCAGTACTAGCCCTTAAATGCCAAATAACAGTGGTGTCCAGCACGCCAGGGGAGAAATTCACATGGCGTACTGAACCACAGTGATATTAGGCGAGCCGGTTGACCAAAAGCGGGCTCACTCCTGGCCTCTCGTTTACGTCGAAGCATGGACCAAAGGGAACGCAACGACGTCTCTAGGAAACAAAACCCCGTCCTAAAACGAGACGTCGCAGGATCCCCAGGACTCCACTTTCCTACGATACGAGTTACCGCACACGGCAAACGTGCAGGTCAGATAATCTGACAGAAACCAATATAAACTGTCAGAATTAATACAATAAGTGAAACAAATAAATTGAACCCACGAAACAATAGTGAAAGATAAATAAGGAAAACCCAACAATCATAAACAAAGGAATAAATGAATGTTATAACAAAATACAACAACTAAAAATCGTGCACATGGTAGGGCCTTAACTAAAAAGGAAAGAACGAAAAAAGCTAAGGCCCAGCTAGGGTACCTCGGGGTTGCCAAGCCCGTACTCGCAAGATGCGAGCCCCCTGAGGGGAATTTAGAAGGGGAATTATATGTCTGGAAATCGAAGTGGGATCAATACAATTCTCTCGGCAAAACGAACAAAGATTTTTCGGCACTGGAACACTACGACAAAGACTTTTTTTTCTGAATGTTTATTGTTTGATCTCAATATCGACAACATTTCCAATCACTACTGCAGAGAGAACATTATCCGCCCTTTAGCAGGTAAAAACTGCTTCAAGGAACTTTTACAAAAGAGTAACAGGATTACGCTTTTAATTGCTTTGCTTGTGTGCAAAGCAATTATTTCTATAACAGTTCCTATTTCCAAGGCACTCCAGCAAATAAATTTAGACTTGATTGGAGCCTTGCAACATATCCAATCTATTCTAAACACAGTAAAAAAAAATCCAGACAACGAATTTAAAAAGCTTTACACTGAATTTCGGGATATTCCTGTTTGCCCAGAAAATGTTCTTGGAAATTTTTCTGAAACTTCATCCTGTTGCGATAGGTAGTATTCTGTAAGTGGTTGTTAAATGTATTTGCATTAAAAAGTATTCAGCAAGTCAAAGACGTACTACGAGTTTGAGTCTCTTCTTCATTTCGAAAAATTACTGAGGAAAAAAGTGTCAACAATGCAAATTAAAACTTCCACCATAACCCCCAAAAAAATATCTTGGCTAGGGCCTTGGTCGCTCTAATAGATATTAATACATATATGCTTACAATTCAAATAGCGAGAGGTTTCCTAGGAACATCACTGTACCTTTTACGACGCCAATAAACTAAGTGCAAAGAAAAATGCAACAACATAACCAAAACAAAAGAATCCATTGGGCAGTAAAGGATACCCTTCTATTCCTAAACGCAGTCACTGGACGCGACATCACATCTGCAATATTCAGGAAAGGGAAATATACAGCTTTCAAGTTGATAAAGAAAAATCGCGATCTTACAAGGGCAAGAACTGTTCGAATTAGGACACCTTGAACAATCAGAAGCAGACATTGCACATCCCGTAGTGTGCGTGGCAAAGAAAGACGCATCAATTAGAACGTGCGTAGACTATCAATCTCTAAATGCGGTAACAAAAGTTTCATCGTATATGATGAAAGATACGCAGAAACTAGTATTTACTGCGCGGACCACTAAGTGGTTAACTTGTCTGGATTCGCTATAGGGTGATTATCGAATAAGAATACAGGATGGAATCAAGGTTTTACAAGTATCCCAAGGAACATCACCTGATTCTGATGTGCAATCTGTTCCTAAACCCCGTCTAATACCTACACCTCCACTAGTTGCTGATGAACAAGCTGTTACTGATATTGTAATGAAACTCATAAAGTGACCTTGGAAAGGGTTCCCTCATCTTGACCTCGACCCAAACGTGTATGACTTTAAAGAAATTCTAAAGAACAGTAATTTGGAAGAACTTATGAATACAGAACAGATTGAGGAATTACAGAATGTTCTAAAAGAGTTAATAAAATGTCTTTCAAACGTTCCTGGCCTTACACATTTAATGGAACATGATATTGATTTAAGGGAGAAGAAAACTGTTCAATTAAAACCATATATGGCATCACCCAGACAAAACGAAATTTTAAAACATGAAATTAAGAAAATGCTAGAACTGCGGACAATTGAAGCTGCTGAAGCTGATTTCACATCTCCTATGATATTGGTGGAAGCTATAAATAAAATATCCTAGACCGTGTATCGACTACCGCCGTTTGAATGAGATCAGTATGACACAGTTCCATCCTTTGCCAAATATTGAGGACCGCATTGAGATTGTGGCATTAGCCCAATTTATAAAAGTTTTGGATCTATCAAAGGGATATTGGAAGAGATTCCATTAAGTCCAAATGCTCAAAGTCTCGCTGCTTTCGTGACAATCTTTGGAAGTTATCGTCCTCTACGTCTACCGCTTGTATTGAAAAATGAGCTCTACTGTTTTAGTAAGTTGATGGTCAAGGTACTGCGGGTGTTGGAAAAGTTTCCAGTTCAATATTTCCTCCCCTCTAGTTGGGGGCAGTTGTTTTGTTTTTTAGAAGGGAAAGACGGCCAGCTTCTGATCGGGAGAAGTCGCTTGGTCGATGCTCTCAAATCTTTAATTGTAACTTTAAACTTAATATGCCAATAAATTAAAATATCTAAATCTACTTTACGTTAGAGATGCTCCATGAAGTCACAATATGCAGCTGGTACCTGATGTGGTTTATGTTACTGATGTGCAATTACTTATGTATTCATTACCCATGGAAGATTTTGCAAAATCTCCCACCAGAGGTCAATATAAACGGAAAATTGAGAATTTGGCACTCACAATTGAAGAAGTTCTTCAACAAAAACTAAGAAGGTGTAATGACAAAATTAAAGATCTAAAATCGTTGCTGCGACATCCGCAGAAGAAAAATCCTATGGACGAAGATTCTCTCCAAGTTCTTGGCACAATATCTGACGCGAACAAAGAAATTTTTACTCGATTACTTTCAGATGATGCAAAAGCAAAACTAGCCAAGAAATATTATGAGGAGTTGAGTTCTTTTGCACTAACCTTGCATTTTTATTCCTCTAGAGCATATGAATATGTAAGGATAAGTTTTAATTTGACCCTACCACACCAGCGGACATTGAATCGCTGGTGTCAGCATATAGATGGTGTACCTGGATTAACCTGTACCTGGATTGTTTAAACAAAATATTTAACCCACAGAGTACCCTATGCTTTTTGCCTTAACAATGTATGAAATATCCATTCGTTAACAAATCGAATTCGATAGATATGAATGCCATAGATAATTATCCAAAGGGTCAAGTTGACGACGGCCTACCCATAGCAAAAGAGGCATTCGTCCTTCTGATTGTACGTGTGAACTATCATT
>OZ010678.1:20703460-20930960 GCA_963932185.1 Troglohyphantes excavatus
ATGAGACATCATTCCCGGGTCTTTTCTTCAAGAAAGGCCTCGAACCAAAGCGTCCTTGATGTAGTAAGTAAATACATACCAATAACCAATCAAGGGCGCTTTGCTTGAACCAACGCCAGTAGTTCAAAGTGCAGCTCTAGTGCGACGTTAATTAACCAGACCACACTTAACGATTCGAAATTCACAACGCAACAGTGCTAAAAAAAATTCCCAGTTTCAACTTATAGACATTTGTCAGCATGCTCCCTCTGTAACCCCCCCCCCCCCCCCCCCACACACACACTTTGCCGCCGTTGTGGTGGGCGCCTGATAACTGGAAAAGCTCAACTGTAGAACTGCTTCAACGCAATTGTTTCTAATCATTGAAAAGCGAAAAATGTGTAAACAAACAACAGCATAAACGCGCCAAGCATAAATAAGTCTAATTCGCCAACTTTTATTTATATAAAGTAAGATTATTGAGAATTGGCGCTAATAATAATATATATAAGCTACGGAATTTGGATTTACATACATGTTGGCATTTCGCCAACGTTGGCATTTTGCTACGAAATATCTTTTAATAATAATTATAGTACTTCACATAAATAGTTACATCTAATTTATTTTTTAAGATAGAATTTCAGTATTGATACCGTTCAAGAAAGGAAGATTTTACGAATATAACTATATTTTTTTAACTGGAAAAAAGTATATTTTTGAACTACTTAGAGCAGTTTTAATTTATCTTTTGTGAAGATACGCGTAAAATTGACGATTATTTCAGACATTTCGTCAATTATTTAAAAATTTATTACTACAAAACTAAATCGAAATTTCACAAACGCTCTGGATCATTTGTAGCCAATAATTTAATCTATACCCCTAATTTTTTATTTATTTTTTTGTTGAAAATTGGAAGACAAGTATACAAAAATGTATGAATTATTTTCAAAATTTTCTAAAATCAGGAATTTAACATAAAATAACGTCTAATATACTGATCGTATTGAAAAACAAAAATATTCATCTTATTACCCAAACATTTCTTAATAAACTGGCATAATTTCATAATTTTAGGTTTGGTTTGGTTTTGTTAATTAACGTCGCACTAGAGCTGCACAGTGGGCTATTGGCGACGGTTCGGGGTCAATCTCGAAGGAAAGACCCGGGAACACATACACATTTATACACACATTTATATATGCACCTCGTTATTTTAGAACCATGGTCAGATGACGAGGAAACACCTGAACTGGCACCCAACGCCTGCAATAGACGTCCGGACTTTGGACCCCGATCAGATTTATCGTGCACCAGTCCCGTATACACGCCAGTATAATTTGTTGGATATTCTGGACGACTTTCTAGTATTTTTGTAGCGAAGCTGGCAACCCTCCCATAATTTTAGGACATTTACTTTTTGAGATGCAAGCGGATCAATGAGACAAAAAGTCGCAAATTAAAATTTTCTCGAAATATCCGACATTTTTATCCTTCTTCGCTATTTTTTATACCTATCTTAATTGACTATATCTAATTTAATTGTAAAGATAGGAATATAATCTTTATAACATCAGAAAGAGGAAGTTTTAGCGAACATTAATATATTTTTTTGAATAAGAGAATATGTAATTTTAAATGACTTATAGCAATTTAGAAATCACGTTTCAAAAATGAGGGTGAAAAAACTTCAAAAAGTGGAGCATGTTTAAATGTTTAAAAAATTTATAAATCCAAAACTAATTCGAATTTTAAAAAATGCTTACTTGGATTTCCAGTTCAAACCTATTTGTACACTCCCTAAAAAAATTGGATCTCTCCTCTTAATAGTTTTTCAGAAACTCGACTGACAAAATTACTTGTAAGCGAAATTTTATCAACGACGACTTTAATATTAAATAACTTATAACAGTATTGAAACAAAAATATATTCTTATTTATCAAACATTTCTTAACAAATTCATTTAATTTCGTAATTTTAGGACTTTTACATTTTGAGATACGATCTGAATAACATTGAAAGAACTGAAAATTCCCCCCAGGGCTTACTTTTTTTTTAAATAGAGATTTTTCTGTAATGTTCCCTTGCTTGTGCAGTGTTTTAATATATATATATATATATATATATATATATATATATATATTAAAACACTGCACAAGCGAGGGAACATTACATAAAAATAATTTAAAACGAACTATAAAAATACAGTCCGTGCGATTAAAAAGTACAGCAAAATTATTTTACAGCTACAGATATATATTTTCTGTAATGTAAGTCACCATCGTTATATATGCTTGTGTATATATAAAAACTTTCATTTCTCTTAACCGGTTGCTGCATTTTTTTTAATTACAAAGCATTTACTTTTTTATAACACACTTTTGAGTGTACTATAAAAAAAAACTTTACTACTTTAAAATGCAGCAACCGGTCTAGAGAAATACTGCAATAGTCGGGGGAAAAAAATGCAGTTATTGTAAAAGTTAGCGGGGTCTTTATGTGAGTGGAATAAAAATAAGACAGCACAATTCTGATCAATTTCAGAGAATAGAAAAACAATGGTTCGTTTATGAAAATATTTATTTAAAAAAGGCATTTAAACCGAGAAAAATTTAATTCAAATTTATAGATTAAAAAAAGGCATTTAAACTTAGCAAACTATAAATTCAAATTGAATATGAGAATAATCGTTAGGTATAATTATAAATGCAAAAATACGAACCAATAATTTTAGGTAAATATTTGACATATAACACTTATACAAAACTTGTCAAGTTTGCTTTTTTGCTATTCTGATCGTAGGAAGAAATTGGCTTTACTTTAGAATGCACAATAACATTTAATCATAAACTCTAATAATTAGGGATGAACCGGATAGTGGTTTTGCCGGATATCGGATATCCGGCGCACATTACAAACCGGATATCCGAACTGGATTTTGCCGGATATCCGGCAGTTTATTTTTTATGAAAATAAATTCTCATACACACTAGAAAAAACGGAAATCGGTCAAAAATTGAAAAATATTTTTTTTTCTGTAATTTTTCCCAATTCCTTATCTTTAAAGTGATACCAAAATTGAATAAACATTCAAAAAACTTTTTTATTTACAAAGGGTTATTCTAGGGTGCTGCTAGCAATGGTCGTATGTTTTGTACATTTTACACTTAATTTCTGAATAATTGTAATTTTACCATATGCCCTTTCATTCCAAACATGAAAACTCAAGTTTGCTTAAACTTTTAAGAAATTTATTTTTTAATTCAACTTTATATTAGTTGTGAGATGTGATGACCCTCCACCATAACGATTCGTTAAAAATATAATTTTTAAATTAAAAAAAAACCCACTTTTTTCAAATTTTTAAGTCTTTATTGGTTAAAGGGAGAATCTGCACACTGTGAATACATTGGTAAATTTTCAGGAAAATACTTAAAGCAAGAACAAAGAAAATTGATCGCTACAAAAAAAATCTTCGATGTTTTATTCATCCGGATATCCGGCATGGAAAATCGGATATCCGGCACTTTACTTCCGAATATCGGATAGTTAAAAAGCAGCCGGATAGGCCGGATACCGGATATCCGTTTCATCCCTACTAATAATGTATCTCCATTAAAAAAACACTAGAATACTTGAGGAGCGTGCATGTGCAAAAACAAACATGTCAAAAAATATAAATATAAGCATTTAATTTTATAAAAACAAATCCCATTTACCCGTTTTTATACATTTGTTTTAATATTTCTAAAAATATTATAATTAATTAAAAATTATAACTTAATTTACATTCTACAATTAAACTTATATTATTTGCTACAATTAGTTTCGTTAAGTACCTAATTCTGTTAGTGCATTTGATACATAATTAACAATTTTTATAACATATGATGCCATCAAAATTACTAAAACAATTATTACTTATACAAATTATTACAAATAATCTGCGAAATGGCCATAACATTATAGAAAAATTGAGCCATCTTTCCAAACTTTTCATTTGAAGAGTCATCGGCTGTCATCACTATTTTTTAAATTGCATATTAGTTTCTTTCAGAAACTTATGCCAGTTTATGTTTTACAGCAGTTTTTGATGCATGGTTAACGTCACTCTAGAGCTGCACAGTCGCTGTTGATAATAATTCAGGCTCTCTCGAAGAAAAGGCCGGGGTACACCGTCTCGTATTTTTTAACCATGGTGAGATAATGAGGACAAAACATGAGCTGGCACCCGACGCAATCTGAATAGGGGTCAGATCACTGGACCACAATTAGATTTAATGTGCACCAATCCGATATACACGCCGATGGAAATTGAGGTTATTTTAAGACGACTTTCGTAATTTAGTAAGGAATCTAGTCACACTAGAGCTGTATAGTCGGCTATTGGCAATAGTTCAGGGCTATCTCGAAGAAAAGACATGGGAATACTGTCTCATATTTTTTAACCATGGTGAGATGACGAGGACAAAACATGAGCTGGCACCCGACGCAATCTGAATAGGGGTCAGATCACTGGACCACGATCAGATTTAATGTGCACCAGTCCCGTATCCACGCCGATGAAAATTGAGGATAATTTAACCCGCCCCCAGCAATTTTTGAAGAGGAGTAAACTGGAAAAAAAACATAAATCACTAAATATATTATTTTAACAACAAGCGAACAAACCGAACACTAAGAAATTTTATGAAAACAACTTTAAGACTACAATTATATTAAGGAGTGTTTATTTTTAAATACAAGTAATATTACAAATTTTTTTAAATTTTAAATTAGATGTTTCAAAAATTATTTATTTATTAGTTTTTAATTATTTAAGAAATAAAAATACAAAATTTAAAACATATAATTTCACAATAAAAAATATGTTTATATACATTCAGTCTCCTTCTAAAAACAAGCAACGAATGTAAAAGTAGTCCAGAAAATATTATAAGAATACTTATACTTAATAAAATTCTGATAATTGTATACTTGTATGCCTTATGCGGTTCAAAGTTTAAAAGTTTCAGATTTGATCAAATTCAAGCTAATTGCTCATATAAGCAAATTAAGATAAGCTGATAATTTTATTTTTTTTGTGAAAAGTTGGTTGGTTATATGGGGTTTAATGGCGCAAGGGCCAAGTATGGCCAAGCTGCGCCAAACACTAGGTAGTTTAGACCAACATTAAAATTCTAAAAATACACACAAACAAAAATTAAATTCAAAGAAGTGGTAAAAATCCTGTGTAATTTAAAAAGATAAATAGTGATGAATGATGTGGATGATTTAATAAATACGACAAAGTGGGAGATGATGAATTAAAAAAGCGATTATATAAAAATCGAAGACGAGGACAAGAAGTTAAAATATGACGGATGGCGAGAGGTTGTTGGCAATACTGACACGGCGGGGTGATTTCATTTATCAATAAATGCCTGTGGGTCGCTCTTGAATGTCCTATGCGGAGACGGGTCAGTAAAACATCCAACCGTCTAGATGATAAGGACGGTAGATGGTTGTTTGGGGTTTATTGGCACAAGGGCCAAAAATGGCCAAGCCGCGCCAAACACTAGATTTTTAAACCAACATTAAAATTCTAAAATATACACATAAACAAACTAAAATTCAAAGCAAAGGTAAAATCTTGTGTAGTTTAAAAAGATAAATAGTGATGAATGATGTGGATGATTCAATAAATAAGACAATGTGGGTTGGTTGGTTGGTTGGTTAGGTTTTAGTGGCGCAAGGGCCAGTTTTGGCCATGCTGCGCCAAACACACGACCTATTAGTTCTATGTTGCGATGCTTCTAATTTGACCATTTTAAAAAGTAAAAACGTTGTAAAGGGTAAAAATATATTTAGTACAACTGTAAAAGTTGACGATTTTGGTAAAAAGTTAAAAGTTGGTTGTATGGGGTTTATTGGCACAATAGCCAAAGATGGCCAAGCTGCGCCACACACTAGATAATTCAAACCAACATTAAAATGTATACACACAAACTAAATTAAATTCAAAGAAGTGGTAAAAATCCTGCGTAATTTAAAAATATAAATAGTGATGAATGAGGTGGATGATTCAATAAATAGGATAATGTGGGAGATGAAGTATTAAAAAAACGATTATATAAAATTCTAAGACGGGGACAAGAAGTTAAAATATGATGGATGGTGAGAGGTTGTTGGCAATGATTACACAGCGGGGCGGTTTCATTCAATAATAGATGTCGATGTGTTGCTCGCGTATGACCTATGCGGACACGAGTCAATAGCACGTCACATCGTCGAGATGGCAAGGACGGTAGGAACGGGATGCTGGGAAATACAGAGGCTAATTTATTAGCCGTCTGTAACCTCCAGCCATCGCTCCAGTCCTTCCGCACAAAGTCCCGCAAAACACTTCGAAGATCATCATATGGTATTCGGATTTCTAACTGGGATGTGGCATTTTTGGCAGCATGATCGGCCAGTTCATTACCAATTATACCAACATGCCCAGGAATCCAGCAAAAAATGATGCCATAACCCCGCCGGATGAGTCTATTATGGACAATTAAAACATCAGTTGCAAGTGGATGATTTAAGGCATCTGATGAGAGAGATTCTAAAATGCTTTTTGAATCTGTATAAATTATAAAATTGCCAACGCTTTGATGTGAAATATATTTGAGAGCTTTGTAAACGGCTAAAAATTCAGAAGTAAAAACAGAAACAAAAATTGATAAAGAGTAACTAAAAGTCTCTGAACCGCATACAAAGGCACAACCGACGTGATTACTGGATTTTGACCCATCGTTGTATACAGCTGTATGTGGATTAAAATTATGTAGATGATCGTTAAAAATTTGATTATAAATTACTGGACAAGTGATTGATTTTTCATGTCCACCAAACAAGTTTAAAATTGAAAGATTGGAGGTCTTCCAAGGTACATTGTCGAAAAGGGGACGATCGGCAATTTCTATTGAAGAAAGAGGTGTTCCACTCAGGGTGTTTAGCATGCGAATCCCAAAAGATGGTATGCAAGATGGGCGATTCCTGAACAAGACATCCTTAGACCTGTCCATAAGCGAATTTTGCAATGGATGGTCTGGATGCGACAAAATGCGATAATAAAATCGCAAGGACAACAAACTGCGAGTGGAGGCCAATGGCAATTCATTGCACACAACGTAAAGGCTTTCAACGGGTGAAGTGCGAAAAGCTCCAGAGCAGATTCTTAGTGCTGAATGATGTATCGTATCGAGCTTACGCAGCACAGATGGACGAGCTGAACCATAAACAGCACAGCCATAGTCCAATCTGGAGCGAATTACAGCTCGATAGACATTCAACATAGTGAATCGCTCTGCTCCCCAAAATGTATTCGAAAGAACTTTTAACAAATTGAGCTTTTTCATGCACGACACCCGCAAGTCCTTAATGTGCGGCAAAAATGTCAGCTTCTTGTCAAAAATCACTCCTAGAAATCTTGCTTCGTCTACTACTGCAATCCTATTCCTACCCAGAAAAATGTCTGGGTCAGGATGCAGGTTTCGTAGACGGCAAAAATGTACACAGGATGTTTTTTGGACAGAGAAGTTGAAGCCATTTTCTGCGCTCCACTTTGTCAACCGTGTAACAGTTGTTTGCAGTTGTCGCTCGACAAATCGCATGTCCTTTCCCTGGCAAAAAATGCTCAGGTCATCCACATATAAATTGCCCTGGACAGAAGGAGGTAGCTGGTTCAGGATACCATTTATCTTAACAGCGAAAAGTGTAACGCTAAGTACGCTACCCTGAGGAACACCCTCTTCTTGTATAAAAGTATCCGAAAATGCGGAGCCAATGCGAACGTTGAATTCTCGCAATGTCAAAAAGTTCTTAATAAACATCGGTAGATGTCCTCGAAATCCCAATGAGTACAGATCTTTGAGTATACCATATCGCCATGTCCGATCGTACGCCTTCTCCATATCGAAGAATATAGCTACGAGATGGTTTCGGCGCAGAAAGGCATGGCGTATTTGGGTTTCGAGGTACAAGATATTGTCTACCGTAGAGCGACCGACCCTAAAACCGCTTTGGAAGGGTGTCAGAGCGTTGGTCGTCTCTAACATGTGAACAAGGCGAGAATTCACCATTTTTTCTAAGAGTTTGCACATGCAGCTGGTAAGTGCAATTGGCCGATAGTTATTTGGATCTTTAGGATCTTTTCCAGGTTTTGGAAAGGGAATAACTATGGCCCGTCGCCAAGACAAAGGAAAAGCATGTTCTTGCCATATGCGATTATAAAGGCGCAATAAATTCCTCAGAGAGTGACTAGACAGATGTTTTAGCATAGTGTAGGTGATGCCATCAGGACCCGGGGCTGTCATCCGGGTCTTCTGAAGACATCGTGTCAACTCTCTTTCCGTAAATATGCAATTATAGGCAAGTTCGGTATCTCTGTCAGGAGAAAAGTTAATAGCATGGGATTCTGCGCGTTGTTTTATGCGCTGAAAATTGCCAGGATATGTGGTAGAACTGGACACGGCAGAAAATGCTCTCGCAATACAATTTGCGATCTCTACCGTGTCAGTAACCAGCTGGCCATTTTCTTCCACAACAGAGATGGAATGTGTGGAATATAATCCCATGGCTTTCCGAACTTTGGTCCATAATTGTTTTGAGGAAATGGCAGATGTTATACCAGAAACATACTTTTGCCACGATTCTCTTTGGCTTTGACGACGTATTCGTCGCGCATTGGCTTTTGCAAATTTGAACTTGGTCAGATTTTCGGATGTGGGATACCTTCGAAATGTATCCCAGGCCTTTTTTCTCTTTTTGTGGGCAATTTTGCAGGCTTGATTCCACCACGGTTTCGGTAGTTTTGGTAACTTTGATGAGACAGGAATAGATATACGAGCAGCATCCATTATAACATTAGTGACAGATTCTACACATTGATCAATGTCATCCTGGTTCACCATCTCGTCTGACAAATCAGCAATTGATGCAAACAAATCCCAATTCGCCACCTCATATTTAAATCGAGGCAGGCGAGATACAGGGGTTGTCACATTCCCCGGAAATGTAATAAACAAGGGGAAATGATCACTATGAAATGGATCATTTCCCACCTGTAACGTCAGGGAAGAAAACAGAGAGGGTGAACACAAGACAAGATCAATGGCATGGAAGGTCCTCGATGGGGCGTGGAAGTATGTTGGTTGCCCATTATTGAGTACACATAGATTTTGATCGTGTATCAATTTCTCAATCTGACTTCCACGACGATTATTGTCTGGGCTTCCCCAAAGAGGATTGTGCCCATTAAAATCGCCACATAAGATATAAGGAATTGGAAGCTGATCGCATAACCTGTCTAAATCTGCTTGATGGATAATATCATTAGGCGGTAGATAAATTGAGCACACTGTAATGAGAGATTTTACAGTGACTCTAACTGCGATAGCTTGCAGATTTGTTGTGAGACTCAGTGGGGTGAAGGGAGCGCTATTAGATATAAAAATAGCAACTCCACCACTGGCTCTATCTCCGCTAACGTAATCCTTTCTAAGGGGACTATAACCCTTAACAAGAGAGCTCTGAGTTGGTTTTAACAGAGTTTCTTGTAGACAAAAGCAGATTGGATGGTATTCATCAATAATATTTTTTACGTCTACCGAATTCTGGTGAAAACCGCGGCAATTCCACAAAAAGACACAGGCCATTATGGGAAGGTTATGGGGTTGGAAGGCTGCTTGATTGGTTTTATTTTAGGAGCGAGATTACCTGGTGTCTCCATACCAGGCTCTACGTCCATATCAGCAGCATCAGAGGAGTCAGATGGAATGTTGTGAGATATGGGGGTTCTCGGTTTTTTTGGTTTTTTATCATTGGCATTTTCTGATTGTTGTTTTTTATTTTTGAGAGATTTATTAAGTGCAGTAAGAGGTGAGATTACTTCACCTGCATTATTTTTGTTATTTTTAGTTATTGTACCTTTGGAAAAAAGAGGTTTGGGTGGGGTTTTAGTATTTGTTTGACAACTATTGCTTGTAGATGGCTGATCTATTGCTATTTCGCATTGAATTGCGATAGAGGAGGTGGATTTTTTGGTTGCGGCTGCATATGAAAGGTTAGGTTTCGGTAGAGATATGGAGACTTGCTTTTTAGCATCCAAGTACGAGAGCTTCTGGGTTGTTCCAACAACCTGAATTTCTTTTTCCTCCTTCCACTTTGGGCAGATGCGAGAGTTGGCAGAATGCTCACCCTCGCAATTTGTGCATTTTAGTGGAAGGGTACAGGTCTCGTAGGAATGGCCAACATTGGAGCATCTCGAGCAAGTCTCGACTCCTCTACATGTACTTACGGAATGACCGAACCTTTGGCACTTAAAACAGCGCAAAGGATTCGGAATGTAGGGTCGGACTGGGCAGTTGAGATACCCAGCTTTAATATTTGCAGGTAGATCAGGACTATTAAATGTAAGTATTAAATGTTTGGTTAGGATGATAGTGCCATCTCTTTTCATTGTTATTCTATGGACATTAGTCACTCCTTGAGATGAGAGTTCGGATTGGATCTCGCTCTCAGGAACGGCTAAGAGGTCCGATTCCGAGATGACACCTCTGCACGAGTTTAAACTATTGTGGGGAGTTACGGTGATAGTTATATTGCCCATTTTATTAGCGGAAAGTAAGTTTTTAGATTGAGCAGTTGAAGTAGTTTCAATTAGGTAATCGCCAGATCTGAGTTTTTTTACAGCTTTAGGGTTTCCGCAGATTCCCTGAAGGCCTTTTTGTATGAAAAATGGAGACATAGTACCTAAAACTTTTTCTGGTGAAGTTATAATTAAAAATTTTGGAATTTGTATACTTAAAGATTGATTATCATTTGTCGGTTGATTTGTAACACTGGATGGGGTCGCCGGATACAAAGCCTCCGGCAGGGCATGGGGTTTAGGATCCATATGAGTTTAGGTGTTCATCCCGGTTCAGCCCCGCCCACCACCGAGCCCTACAAGGGGAGGCAGTGCCACACTGCCACGGGGGTAAAACCGGGGTATAGTGCTACAGTTTCGAAGTGTGGATCCACAAGGGCACTCCTAGCTGCAGTACTAGCCCTTAAATGCCAAATAACAGTGGTGTCCAGCACGCCAGGGGAGAAATTCACCTGGCGTACTGAACCACAGTGATATTAGGCGAGCCGGTTGACCAAAAGCGGGCTCACTCCTGGCCTCTCGTTTACGTCGAAGCATGGACCAAAGGGAACGCAACGACGTCTCTAGGAAACAAAACCCCGTCCTAAACGAGACGTCGCAGGATCCCCAGGACTCCACTTTCCTACGATACGAGTCACCGCACACGGCAAACGTGCAGGTCAGATAATCTGACAGAAAACCAATAAAAACTGTCTGAATTAATACAATAAGTGAAACAACTAAATTGAACCAACGAAACAATATTGAAATATAAATAAGGAAAACCCGACAATCATAAACAGAGGAAAAAATGAACGATATAACAAAATATAACAACTAAAAATCGTGCACTTGGTAGGGCCTTCGCTAAAAAAGGAAAGAACGAAAAAAGCTAAGGCCCAGCTAGGGTACCTCGGGGTTGCCAAGCCCGTACTCACAAGATGTGAGCCCCCTGAGGGGGTAAAAAGTTAAAAGAAAAATTTGAACGAATACAGATAATATAATTTATTAGATAACATAGTACAAGTTAAAAACCTAAATAATGAGGGATGCTTATGACAGTGAACGATGATGAAATTCGCGTTTTAATGATTTCAAGATTTAAATGATAAAAAATGAAAGTAAAATACATTTTAAAATATAAGAATTCGATACGAGTAGGTTTAAGAGTTGTTTTTTCTATGTTCTTTTTTATTTTTATGAAGGAAAACTGAACGGAGCTCGTCCTCCACGTCCATTTCCGATGTATCATATACGATACAATCAGAGGAGTCAATAGTCCGACCAGCAGATTTTCTATTGCCTCTCTGTTTTACAGGTATTTGTACTTCTGTACAATCATAGTTTTTAGTTTTGAGTTTTTTTGGTTTTCCTTTGTTTAGTGTAGAGATTTTAGTTGTAGATTGAGATATACTTTCAGAAATCTCAGTCATAGTTTGTTGTGAAATTCCAGATGCGGAAGTAGATTCTTGTTTAAATTCAAAAGGTACATCGGGGTCAAACTCCATGCCAATGCGGAATCTTACATGAGAAACGGTAGTTTGAGTTTCTATTGAACGAGTTTTAGGTTTGGATTCTGTTGGGGTTGAAACTATTTTAGCCTGGGCTGCTTGTGAGTAGGTTTTAGCGTTAGTTTGGTTGGAGTTTACAATATTACGGGCTTCGGGATAAGAGACAGATTGTAAGGTTTTAACTTCTTGAACTTTCTTTTCAAAAGTCCACTTTGAACAAGATTTAGAATAGGCTGGGTGAGATTCTGAACAGTTGGTACACTTGGGGGGATTTTTACAATTTTCAGAAGTATGCTCAAGGTCCGAACAATTTGCACATCTCTCCTTGCTGCGGCAAGTGTTTTTAGAGTGCCCAAATTGCTGGCACTTGAAGCATCTTAATGGATTTGGAATGTAGGGACGTATTGGACAGTTAAGATAACCTGCTTTGATACTAATTGGAAGTTTGGGAGAATTGAACGTTAGAATTAAATGTTTGGTTTTTGAAGTTTCTGAACCTTTTTTTATGGTGATTCGGCGCACAGCTGTGACACCTTGTGGAGAGAGCTCGGTTAGAATTTCTTTTTCGTCAATGTTCTGTAGATCTATTTCGCTAATGACTCCTTTAGAGGAGTTCAGGCTATTATGAGGAGTTACATTAATTTGGAAATTAGCTAAGTGCTTTGCATTAAGGAAGGATGTGGATTGTTTATCATTGGTACATTCGATAAGCAGGTCACCAGAATTCAATTTTTTAACTGTCTTCGGATTACCGCCAATGCCTTGCAGACCTTTTTGAATGATAAAAGGAGATATTTGATTTAAGTTTTGGTTAATGGAAGTAAGAACAAGAAATTTAGGTACGATATCAATAGGTAATGTTTCGTTATTGGTATTAGTAGAATGTATGCTATGGTTTGATGGATTTAGGCCTCCATCAGTGCACAAGGGAAAATAAGCCATGAAAAATATAGATATTTCTCGCCGTATGTCCCACCCACCACCGGGTCCAACAAGGGTAGCCAGCCACCGGTCAACTGGGATGAAAAAAAGTAAATAAAACAAACAAAAAGTAAGAAACCCAGGCACGGCACTAACTAGGGAGTGATACGACGAGACCGTTCCACGATACAAGATCACGGTCCTTGCCCATGAGCAGTCAGCAACACAGATGTATCCTGTTACCACCAGCCGATTGACAGAGCCGGGCCTAACTCTGCCTCCCGTTTAAGGTGAAGCGTGGGCCAAAGGGAACGCCAAGGGACCCCAGGATCCCATTTTCCCCCCTACGGGTCGCAGCACACGGCAAACGTGCAGGTCAAAAATACGACATTTCAAAAACAAAATTCAAAACAACTCAAATTGAAGAAAAAATGTGACAAATAAAAGCAACTAAATACAAACTTGTAAAGAAAAATGAAATTAAATGCAGTTCACAAGGTAGGGTACTCAAAAAGAGGAAAGAAAAGAAAACTGAGATACCCAGCTAGGACAAGACGGATTCGCCACACCCGTACCCACAAGACATGAGCTCCCAAAGAAACAAAAACAGGGAAAGATCACTAGGGTACCTCGGGGTTGTGAAGCCCGTGTTTACTTAAAGGAAGTAAACCCCCTGAGGGGAAGACAATGTGGGAGATGATGTATTAAAAAAGCGATTATATAAAAATCTAAGACGAGGACAAGAAGTTAAAATATGAATTACGGTGAGAGGTTGTTGGCAATAGTGGCACAACGGGGCAGTTTCGTTAAGCAATAAGTGCCTATGAGTTGCTCGTGAATGGCCTATGCGGAGACGGGTCAATAAAACATCACACCGTCGAGATGACAAGGACGGTAGGAACGGGATGCTGGGAAATACAGAGGCTAATTTATTAGCCGTCTGTAACCTCCAGCCATCGCTCCAGTCCTTTCGCACAAGGTCCCGCAAAACATTACGAAGGTCGTCATAAGGGATTCTGATATTGAGCTGGGATGTGGCATTTTTGGCAGCTTGATCTGCCAGTTCATTGCCAGTTATGCCAACATGCCCAGGTTGGTTGGTTGGTTGGTTATATGGGGTTTAATGGCGCAAGGGCCAAATGTGGCCAAGCTGCGCCAAACTCTAGATGTTACAAACCAACGTTAAAATTCTAAAAATTTACACATAAACAAAATAACTTCAAATCAAAGGTAAAAATCCTGAGTAGTTTAAAAAGATAAATAATGATGAATGAGGTGGGTGATTCAATAAATACGACAAATGGGGAGATGAAGTATTAAAAAAGCGATTATATAAAAGTCTAAGACGAGGACAAGAAGTTAAAATATGAATTATGGAGAGAGGTTGTTGGCAATGATAACACAGCGGGGCGGTTTCGTTGAGCAATAGGTGCTTATGCGTTGCTCTTGAATGACCTATGCGGAGACGGGTCAATAAAACATCACACCGTCGGGATGCCAAGGAAGGTAAGAACGGGATACTGGGAAATACAGAGGCTAATTTATTAGCCGTCTGTAACCTCCAGCCATCGCTCCAGTCCTTCCGCACAAGGTCTCGCAAAACATTACGTAGGTCGTCATATGGGATTCTGATATTAAGCTGGGATGTGGCATTTTTGGCAGCTTGATCTGCCAGTTCATTGCCAGTTATGCCAACATGCCCAGGAATCCAGCAGAATATGACGCCATAGCCCCGGCGGATAAGTTTGTTATAGACTTTTAAAACATCATGTGCTAGAGGGTGATTTAATGCATCTGATGATAGGGATTCTAAAATACTTTTAGAATCCGTGTAAACTATGTAGTTGCCAACATTTTGAAAAGTTATATATTTAAGAGCTTTGTATACGGCTAAAAATTCAGATGTGAAAACAGAGATGAAATGAGGTAATAAATAGCTAAAAGTGTCAGATCCGCATACAAATGCACAGCCGACGTGATTATTTGATTTGGACCCATCTGTGTATAGGGCTGTATGAGTATTAAAATTATGAAGGTGATCTTTAAAAATTTGATTATATACAATTGGACTAGTGGTTGATTTGTCATGTCCAGAAAACAAATTTAAAAAAGATAATTTAGAAGACTTCCAAGGTATATTATCAAAAAGAGGACGTTCCGCAACTTCTATTGAATGGAGAGGAGTGCCACTCAGAGTATCTCTGATTCGCAGTCCAAAGGATGGTATGCAGGACGGGCGATTCCTGAAAAGTACATCCTTAGATCTGTCCAAGAGTAAATTTTGTAAAGGATGATCTGGATGCGACAAAATGCGATAATAAAGTCGCAGAGATAACAAGCTGCGAGTGGAGGCCAATGGTAATTCATTGCACACAACATAGAGGCTTTCGACGGGTGATGTGCGAAAAGCTCCAGAGCAGATTCTTAGTGCTGAATGATGTATCGTATCGAGCTTACGCAGCACAGATGGACGAGCTGAACCATAAACGGCGCAGCCATAGTCCAATCTGGAGCGAATTACAGCTCGATAGATATTCAGCATAGTGAATCGCTCTGCTCCCCAAAATGTATTAGAAAGTACTTTTAACAAATTGAGCTTTTTCATGCACGACACCCGCAAGTCCTTAATGTGTGGCAGAAATGTAAGCTTCTTGTCAAAAATAACACCTAGAAATCTCGCTTCGTCTACTACTGCAATCCTAAACCCACCCAGAAAAATGTCTGGGTCAGAATGCAGGTTTCGTAGACGGCAGAAATGTACACAGGATGTTTTTTGGACAGAGAATTTGAAACCATTTTCTGCGCTCCACTTTGTCAACCGTGTAACAGTTGTTTGCAGTTGTCTCTCTACAAATCGCATGTCCTTTCCTTGGCAAAAAATGCTCAAGTCATCCACATATAAATTGCCTTGGACAGAAGGAGGTATCTGTTTCAGGATATCATTGATCTTGATAGCGAATAGAGTAACGCTGAGTACGCTACCTTGAGGAACGCCCTCTTCTTGGATAAAAGTATCCGAAAATGCAGAGCCAATGCGTACGCTGAATTCTCGCAATGCCAAAAAGTTCTTAATAAATATTGGTAGATGACCTCGAAACCCAAGGGAATACAGATCTCGGAGTATACCATATCGCCATGTCCGATCATACGCCTTCTCCATATCGAAGAAAATAGCAACGAGATGGTTTCGGCGCAGAAAGGCATGGCGTAATTGAGTTTCGAGGTACAAGATATTATCTACCGTAGAGCGGCCGACCCTAAAACCGCTTTGGAAAGGTGTTAGAGCGTTGGTCGTCTCTAACATGTGGACAAGGCGAGAATTCACCATCTTTTCTAAAAGCTTGCACATGCAGCTGGTAAGTGCAATTGGCCGATAGTTATTTGGATCTTTGGGATCTTTTCCGGGTTTCGGAAAAGGAATAACTATGGCACGTCGCCAAGACAAAGGAAAAGCATGTTCTTGCCATATGCGATTATAAAGGCGCAATAAATTCCTCAGAGAGTGACTAGACAGATGTTTTAGCATACTGTAAGTGATGCCATCAGGACCCGGTGCTGTCATCCTGGTCTTCTGAAGGCATCGCGTCAACTCTCTTTCCGTAAAACGGCAATTATAAGCAAGTTCGGTATCTCTATCAGGAGAAAAATTAATAGCATGGGATTCTGCGCGTTGTTTTATGCGCTGAAAATTGCCAGGATATGTGTTAGAACTTGACACGGCAGAAAAAGATCTCGCAATAGAATTTGCGATCTCTACCGTGTCAGAAATCAACTGGCCATTTTCTTCCACCAACGAGATAGAATGTGTGGAGTATAATCCCATGGCTTTCCGAACTTTGTTCCATAATTGTTTTGAGGAAATGGCAGATGTTATACTAGAGACATACTTTTGCCATGATTCTCTTTGGCTTTGACGACGTATACGGCGCGCATTGGCTTTTGCATATTTTAACTTAGTTAAATTTTCGGATGTGGGATACCTCCGAAATGTATCCCAGGCCTTTTTTCGCTTTTTGTGGGCAATTTTGCAGGCTTGATTCCACCACGGTTTCGGTAGTTTGGGTAATTTTGATGAGACAGGAATAGAAATGCGAGCAGCATCCATTATAACATTAGTGACAGATTCTACACATTGATCAATGTCATCTTGGTTCACCATCTCGTCTGACAAATCAGCAATTGATACAAACAAATCCCAATTCGCCGCCTCATATTTAAATCTAGGCAGGCGAGATACATGGGTTGTAGCACTCCCTGGAAATGTAACAAACAAGGGGAAATGATCACTGTGAAATGGATCATTTCCTACTTGAAACGTCAGGAGAGAAAACAGAGAGGGTGAACACAAGACAAGATCAATGGAATGGAAAGTCCTCGATGGGGCGTGGAAGTATGTAGGTTGCCCATTATTGAGTACACATAGGTTTTGATCGTGTATTAGTTTCTCAATTTGACTTCCACGACGATTTGTATCTGGGCTTCCCCAAAGAGGATTGTGCCCATTAAAATCGCCACATAAGATATAAGGAACTGGAAGCTGGTCGCATAACCTGTCTAAATCTGCTTGATGGATAATATCATTAGGCGGTAGATAAATTGAGCACACTGTAATGAGAGATTTTACAGTGACTCTGACTGCGATAGCTTGCAGATTTGTTACGAGACTCAGTGGGGTGAAGGGAGCGCTATTAGATATAAATATAGCAACTCCACCACTGGCTCTATCTCCGCTAATGTAATCTTTTCTAAGGGGAGTGTACCCTTTAACAAGAGAGCTCTGAGTTGGTTTTAACAGAGTTTCTTGTAGACAAAAGCAGATTGGATGGTATTCATCAATAATATTTTTAACGTCTACCGAGTTTTGGTGAAAACCGCGGCAATTCCACAAAAAGACACAGGCCATTATGGGAAGGTTATGGGGTTGGAAGGCTGCTTGATTGGTTTTATTTTAGGAGCGAGATTACCTGGTGTCTCCATGCCAGGCTCTACGTCCATATCAGCAGCATCAGAGGAGTCAGATGGAATATTGTGAGATATGGGGGTTCTCGGTTTTTTTGGTTTTTTATCATTGGCATTTTCTGATTGTTGTTTTTTATTTTTGAGAGATTTATTAAGTGCAGTAAGAGGTGAGATTACTTCACCTGCATTATTTTTGTTATTTTTAGTTATTGTACCTTTGGAAAAAAGAGGTTTGGGTGGGGTTTTAGTATTTGTTTGACAACTATTGCTTGTAGATGGCTGATCTATTGCTATTTCGCATTGAATTGCGATAGAGGAGGTGGATTTTTTGGTTGCGGCTGCATAAGACAGATTAGGTTTGGGTAGAGTGATCGAGACTTGCTTTTTGGCATCCATGTAAGAAAGTTTCTGGGTTGTTCTCACAACCTGAATTTCTTTTTCTTCCTTCCACTTTGGGCAGATGCGAGAGTTGGCAGAATGCTCGCCCTCGCAGTTTGTGCATTTAAGTGGAAGGGTGCAATTCTGGAAGGAATGGCCAATATTGGAGCATCTAGAACAAGTCTCTACTCCTCTACATGTGTTTATTGAGTGGCCGAACCTTTGGCACTTGAAACAGCGCAAAGGATTCGGTATGTAGGGACGGACTGGGCAGTTAAGATATCCAGCTTTGATATTTGTTGGTAGATCAGGAGTATTAAATGTGAGAACTAAATGCTTGGTTTGAATAATGGAGTCATCTCTTTTCATCGTGATCCGGTGGACGTTAGTCACACCTTGCGATGATAGCTCGGCTTCAATTTCCTTTTCAGGAACAGCCAAAAGATCCGATTCAGAGATGACACCTTTGGAAGAGTTCAGGCTATTGTGGGGTGATACAGATATGTTGATATTTCCCATTTTTGTGGCAGAAAGTAATGATTTAGATTGGTTGGAAGAAGTCGTTTCTATTAAGTAGTCGCCAGATTTTAGTTTTTTAACCGATTTAGGATTGCCACAGATACCTTGTAAGCCTTTTTGGATATAGAATGGAGACATGGTACCGAGAATATGGTCAGGGGAGGTAATAATTAGAAATTTTGCATTTTGTATTGTGTTGGATAAATTGTCAGTTTGATTTGTTGTATTAGGTGAACTGGATGGGGTCGCCGGATACAAAGCCTCCGGCAGGGCATAGGTTTTAGGATCCATATGAGTTTAGGTGTTCATCCCGGTTCAGCCCCGCCCACCACGGAGCCCTACAAGGGGAGGCAGTGCCACACTGCCACGGGGGTAAAACCGGGGTATAGTGCTACAGTTTCGAAGTGTGGATCCACAAGGGCACTCCTAGCTGCAGTACTAGCCCTTAAATGCCAAATAACAGTGGTGTCCAGCACGCCAGGGGAGAAATTCACATGGCGTACTGAACCACAGTGATATTAGGCGAGCCGGTTGACCAAAAGCGGGCTCACTCCTGGCCTCTCGTTTACGTCGAAGCATGGACCAAAGGGAACGCAACGACGTCTCTAGGAAACAAAACCCCGTCCTAAAACGAGACGTCGCAGGATCCCCAGGACTCCACTTTCCTACGATACGAGTTACCGCACACGGCAAACGTGCAGGTCAGATAATCTGACAGAAACCAATATAAACTGTCAGAATTAATACAAAAAGTGAAACAACTAAATTGAACCCACGAAACAATACTGAAATATAAATAAGGAAAACCCAACAATTATAAACAAAGGAATAAATGAATGTTATAACAAAATACAACAACTAAAAATCGTGCACATGGTAGGGCCTTAACTAAAAAGGAAAGAACGAAAAAAGCTAAGGCCCAGCTAGGGTACCTCGGGGTTGCCAAGCCCGTACTCACAAGATGTGAGCCCCCTGAGGGGCCAACATGCCCAGGAATCCAGCAGAATATGACGTCATAACCCCGTCGTTTAAGTTTGTTATAAATATTTAAAACATCATGTGCTAGAGGGTGATTTAATGCATCTGATGATAGGGATTCTAAAATACTTTTAGAATCCGTGTAAACTATGTAGTTGCCAACATTTTGAAAAGTTATATATTTAAGAGCTTTGTATACGGCTAAAAATTCAGATGTAAAAACAGAGATGAAATGAGGTAATATATAGCTAAAAGTGTCAGATCCGCATACAAATGCACAGCCGACGTGATTATTTGATTTGGACCCATCTGTGTATAAGGCTGTATGAGTATTAAAATTATGAAGGTGATCTTTAAAAATTTAAAAAAGATAATTTAGAAGACTTCCAAGGTATATTATCAAAAAGAGGACGTTCCGCAACTTCTATTGAATGGAGAGGAGTGCCACTCAGAGTATCTCTGATTCGCAGTCCAAAGGATGGTATGCAGGACGGGCGATTCCTGAAAAGTACATCCTTAGATCTGTCCAAGAGTAAATTTTGTAAAGGATGATCTGGATGCGACAAAATGCGATAATAAAGTCGCAGAGATAACAAGCTGAGAGTGGAGGCCAATGGTAATTCATTGCACACAACATAGAGGCTTTCGACGGGTGATGTGCGAAAAGCTCCAGAGCAGATTCTTAGTGCTGGTTGGTTGGTTGGTTTGTTGGTGTTTTATGGCGCAAGAGCCAGAAATGGCTAAGCTGCGCCAAACACAAGACTTCCGGGTTCTCATTTGCGTTACATGGCAATTTTAAAATAAAGGATAAAAATATAAAGTTATTACAACTGTGAAAGTTGACATTTTCTGATTAAAAGCTAAAATATCAGGACAAGTACAAATATGGAAAAAATATAACGATGAAAATTTAAATCGTAACTTTGGTTGGTAGAGGTTTTATGGCGCAAGGGCAACACTTGGGCCCTGATGCGCCAAACAATGCGTTGCTATCTTTAAACATTAAAAACGCTGCAAAGCAAAAATGGAAAAGATAACAAAAATTTAAAAGCAAAAATGTAGCGTAGGAACAATCAATGTACAAAAAACTTAAATCAAACGATAAAATGCAATTTCTTGTAAAAATTTAAAAAGATTTTCATGAGGTGGAGATCCTAAAATAACATGCAATGGGGGATGATGAGTATTAAAATGACGTATTCGAAAAGAGTTAAAAGATGGACATTCTGATAAAACATGTAAAACGGTAAAAGGAATGTCGCAAGAGTTACATATAGGGGCGTCTTCCGCCAGCAGAAGGTGAACGTGGGTATACCGAGTGTGGCCAATGCGAAGTCTCGACAAAACTACCTCTTGCTTCCTGTTTGTCTGTAAAGAGGAGAAGCCAGATACAAGGGGCTGCAAAGAATAAAGTTTGTTCGAAACTTCAGAGTCCCAAATAGCTTGCCATGTGTGCGACAGAGCGTTCACGCAAACTTTAATGACATCTTCAGGGCATAGCCAATTTGTTTTATTTCCACGGACTGTCCGTGCAATAGAATCTGCCCGCTCGTTACCCATGATTCCCACATGTCCGGGAATCCAACAAAACATAATTATGTAATCTTTTTTTACGAGCTAGCTTTATATGAAAATTTAAAATAGCTTTTATATGAGGGTGTGTTTGCGACAATGGGTTGCTAAGAGCATCAAGACAACTCTTAGAATCTGTGTAAATAATCCAAAGTTTGTATTCCTGTTGCGAAATATGACTTAAAGCCAAGATAATAGCTTGAGATTCAGCTGTGAAAACTGAACATAGAGGATGCAGTTCTTGAGACATTGAACCATTTTCAAATATTGCAGCTGAACCTACATGATCTTGGCTTTTGGACCCGTCAGTGTAGGCTGAATAAAACTGTGAAAAAATGTTTCGATGAGCATGAAAAAGTTGTTCGAAAACAATATCTGGGGTATTGGATTTTTTAAAATTTGTAAAAAGATTTAAAACAGTGATTTCATGAGCATTATACGGTTTAATGATGAAAGTGTCCAAACGTATTCTAAAATTCTCCAAGTTATGTTTAGACAGAACTTTCCGAATCCGTAATGAAAATGATGGGATAGAAGATGAGCGTGCACTAAAAAGTCTTTCAAGTCTTGGATTAAAAACATGGTTTGAAAGTGGGTGAGAAATTTTACTTTTAATATTAAAATAGAGTTTTAAAGCAAGTTTGTCTCGCCTCAGTTCCAAGGATGGTTCTGTACACAATACATATAAACTTTGGATTGGTGATGTACGAAAGGCACCTGATGAGATACGAAGACCTAAATGATGAATTGGGTCTAGGATCTTAAGGGTTGATTTTCTGGCTGATCCGTAGACTACCGATCCGTAATCAATTCTAGAACGCATAAGGCATCTGTAAATCTTTAGCATGGAGGCTGTATCTGCACCCCAGGAAGTATTAGACAACACTCTCAGAAGATTCAAAGACATGCTACACTTGGTTTTGAGCTGTTTTATGTGAGGCAAGAAAGTGAGTTTAGAGTCAAAGATGACACCCAAGAATTTAATTTCATTGACAATGGGGATCTCGACACCCTTTAAGAAAATTTTTGGGTGGAGATGAAGCTCACGTTTCCTACAAAAGTGTATGGCAACAGTTTTTTGAGTAGAAAAAACAAAACCGTTTTTATTTTTCCAATCTGTGATCCTTCTAATAGCTAGTTGTATATGTCTCTCAATTCGAGACATGCTTAAAGAAGCGCAAGACAGCTGAAAATCATCTACAAATAATGAACCAGACACAGCAGGTGGTAAACAGGTCAGGATGTCATTAACTTTGATGATGAACAGGGCGCAACTCAATACACTTCCCTGGGGGACACCTTGCTCTTGAATGAATTCATCTGAGAAAGTTGAGTTCATTCGTACTTGGAAGATTCGCTTTTCGAGAAAATTTTGTACAAACAGAGGCAAATTACCTCTGAGCCCCAATTTATGCAAATCTCGCAAGATTCCATATCTCCAAGTACGGTCATAAGCTTTCTCCATGTCAAAGAAAACAGATACCAAATGATTCCTCTTGACGAAGGCCTCGCGAATGGATGTTTCAAGGAGTAAAAGGTTATCGACGGCACTGCGACCGCGACGAAAACCACTCTGGAAGTTAGAGAGACAACTATTGCTTTCAAGATAAAAGAGAAGCCGTGCATTTACCAGTTTCTCCAAAAGCTTACACAAACAACTTGTGAGTGCTATAGGGCGGTAGCTAGAGGGATTCTTTGAATCTTTGCCAGGCTTGAGAATTGGAATAACATAGGCTCGTTGCCATGATACAGGAAATTTATGTTCTCTCCAAATACGGTTAAAAAGCCTTAGTATAAACTTGAGCTGGAGGGGATTTAGATGTTTGAGCATGCTATAATTGATTTCATCAGGACCAGCAGCTGACTTGTGGCTGGTAGAAAGAGCGTTTATAAACTCAGTCATCGTAAAATCGACGTTATAATCTTCCATTAAATCGGAATCAAATTTCAGTTTAATTCTCTCAGCTCTAAGTTTATACGAGGCAAATGGTTCCTCATAGTTTGTATTGCTTGATACTTCGGCAAAAGCATGGGCAAGAGTATTAACAATGTTTTTAGGATCTGAAACAATTCCTTGGCTATCCTCTAGGATTGGAATAGAGTAGCTGGAATAACGGCCTTTGATTTTATTGACTTTGTTCCAGACCTTCTTTGAGGGTGTTGAGGAGTTTATGGTAGAAACATAATTTTTCCACGATTCCTTCTGGCTCCATCGGCGGATTCTACGAGCCTCAGCTCGAGCACGTTTGAATTTTATGAGGTTAACCTCATCCGGATACCTCCGAAAAGTACCCCAAGCCTTTTTTTGTTTCTTGTGGGCCAGCTTGCATTCGTCGTTCCACCACGGTTTAGGTAATTTTGAGATATTAGTAGATGACATTGGTATTGATGACCGAGCAGCTTCCAAAAGAGCGTCATTAATAGATTCGACAGCTTCATCTATGTTGTCCCGGCTCACCATCTCATCAGAAATATGGACAATGGATGAAAATATCTCCCAGTCCGCAGCCTCGAAAATAAATCGAGGAGGACGAGTGGGAACAGTTGTAGGGACTGTGGATTCCAGACGGATAGGAAAATGATCACTCTGAAAGGGATCATTTCCTACATGAAATGCCCATAAATGTAAAAGAGACGGCGAGCACAAGGCAAGGTCGATGGCATGGAATGTCCTCGTAGGGGTGTGGAAGAATGTATTTTGTCCATTATTCAAAAGACAGATATTATGGTCTTCGATTAATTTTTCTATTTGTCTTCCACGATTATTGATATCTGGGCTACCCCATAGAGGATTATGGCCATTGAAATCTACGACGATAACTAAAGGTGCTGGTAATTGATCACACAATCTGTTTAAATCAATCTGCGGTACGCTTTCATTAGGGGGTAAATAGACACAACAAACTGTAATTAAAACATTTATATTTACTCTAACAGCGACAGCTTGAAGGTTGGTAACAAGTGGGAGTGGAGTAGAAGGTCTGCTATTGGTGGTAAAAATAACGACACCTCCACTAGCCCTACCCCCAGTGGTGCAGTCCTTGCGAACAGGACTGTATCCCTTAATAAGCGAGTTTTGAAGGGGTTTTAAAAGTGTCTCTTGGAGACAAATACAAACAGGTTGTTTATCGTCAATCATGTGTTTAATATCCACAGAATTGATATGGAATCCACGGCAGTTCCACGATATAAGACAAGCTATTTTGGAATTTTTGGTGGAAACTAATTGGGCCATTTTTTAATTTTTTTTTTTTTTTATTAAGGGGGGAAAAAACTAGGTGGGAGCAGTTTGAATTATTGGAGGTGCTTCTTCAAATTCATCGTCGGTGAGCATTTCGTCCTCCGGTGATAAATGAAGAATATCGGAGGTTTTATTTATTTGAGGTTCTTTGGTTGTTTGTGAGATCGGGCGATTTTTCAAAAAGTCATGTTTAGTAAAAGGGGTTTTATGCTTTATTGCAGGTGGGGTTGTTAGCTTGGGTGTATTTAAACGTTGTTTTCTTTTTGACTTTGCAAGTGTAAAGTCATCTATTTCCTCAGAGTTGGTAGTGGTTTGGGAACTTGTAGAGGGTGAATTTTTATCGGGTTGTTGGAATGAGAAATATTGCGTGTGAGGTCTTTTTAAGTTAGTGTCTGTTTGCGTTGAGACGCTTACCATTTTTTTTGTTGTGCTCACAGTTGACGAGTATGAGACTCCAACACGAGGTGTACGTGCGTCTACTATTTTTTTTGCTTCTGGATATGAAATTTTGTTATTTGTACGGATTGTTTGTATTTCTTTTTCAGTTTGCCATTTAGGACATGAGCGAGAGTAGGCAGGATGGTCGCCTTGGCAGTTCACGCATTTATGATTTGCGGAACATGTCTCGCTATTATGTCCTGCAATACCGCACCTAGCACATGTAGGGGTTCCACGGCAGGTTTGTTTTGTGTGGCCATAACGTTGGCATTCAAAACAACGCATTGGATTAGGAACATAGGGCCTTACAGGGCATTTCAGATATCCGGCAGTGATATGGGTTGGAAGTGTTGGGGTAGAGAAAGTCAAAATTAAGTGAATGGTTGGAAAAAGATTGCCATCTTTGCGAGTTTTTATACGAGAAACAAAGATGACATTTTGGTCTTGTAAGTTATCCAGAATTTCTGTTTCATCAATATGTTGCAAGTCTGGTTCGGAGATGACTCCTCGTGAAACGTTTAAATGTTTGTGGGGGGACACAGTTACGGGGAGTGAACCAAACTGCGTTATGAGCATTATGTTAATTGCCTGCTGAGTATTGGAAACTTCTACTAAAAGATCACCCGATCTCATTTTCTTTACAGATTTAACAGTTCCGACTAAGGATTGGAGAGACTTTTGGATCAGAAAAGGGGAAACATTTTGAAAAGTATCTTGTGTGCGATGAACAATAAAAAAACGATTTTCGGTGTTATTCAGAAGGGCATTTTGCGCATTTATTGTAGTCAAGTCATTTGTCAAGTTTGGCGGGTTTATAGAGCCTCCGCCAGGGCTCGAGTTGGGATCCATAAAAAAGGGAAATTGTTCATCATGGTGCATCCACACCCACCACGGAGTCCAACATGGGAAGGCAGTTACCGGCTCTGGACAAATTATAAAAAATGCACAAAAACAAAAGAAACCCAGCCTCGGCACACACCTCAAGGTAACACCATGATATAGTGGTACAGCTTCGGGATGTGATCCGCCAGTTCACCCAGGGCACCCCTAACTGCACCACTCTCTCGGTATAGCTTCGGCCAGAGAGTATACCGCTAAAAAAAAGCAATTTACCCTGTAGCGGAAGGTACGAGCCGATTGATGAAGATCGAGATAGATCCTCACCACCCGTCTACAGTGAATCCTGGGCCAAAGGGCACGCATAAGGTACCCCAGATCACCATTCTCCCCCTTACGGGACGCCACACACGGCAAACGTGTGGGTTGGAAAATACCAACATTTGTTTTTAAATGAAAAAAGAAGCAACTAAACTTTCAGAAATGTAAACTAAAGAGCTTAATAAAATGAAATATAAAATAATCGAACAATACATTTAATGGGGAAAAAAAATCTGTACATATGGTAGGGCCTTCGCAAAAAAAAAAAAAAAAAAAAGGAAAGAACGAAAAAGCTAAGGCCCAGCTAGGGTACCTCGGGGTTGCCAAGCCCGTACTCGCAAGATGCGAGCCCCCTGAGGGGGATTCTTAGTGCTGAATGATGTATCGTATCGAGCTTACGCAGCACAGATGGACGAGCTGAACCATAAACGGCGCAGCCATAGTCCAATCTGGAGCGAATTACAGCTCGATAGATATTCAGCATAGTGAATCGCTCTGCTCCCCAAAATGTATTAGATAGAACTTTTAACAAATTGAGCTTTTTCATGCATGACACCCGCAAATGCTTAATGTGAGGCAAAAATGTAAGCTTCTTGTCAAAAATGACTCCTAGAAACCTTGCTTCGTCTACTACTGCAATCCTATTACCAGCCAGAAAAATGTCTGGGTCAGGATGCAGATTCCGTAGACGGCAAAAGTGTACGCAGGATGTTTTTTGGACAGAGAAGTTGAAACCATTTTCTGCACTCCACTTGGTCAACCTTGAAACGGTTGACTGCAGTTGTCGTTCGACAAATCGCATATCCTTTCCCTGGCAAAAAATGCTCAGGTCATCGACATATAAATTGCCCTGGACAGAAGGAGGCAACTGATTCAGGATATCGTTGATCTTGATAGCGAAAAGAGTCACGCTGAGTACGCTACCCTGAGGAACGCCCTCTTCTTGGATAAAAGTATCCGAAAATGCTGAGCCAATGCGGACGCTGAATTCTCGCAATGCCAAAAAGTTCTTAATAAATATCGGTAGATGTCCTCGAAACCCAAGGGAATACAGATCTCGGAGTATACCATATCGCCATGTCCGATCGTACGCCTTCGCCATATCGAAGAAGATAGCCACGAGATGGTTTCGGCGCAGAAAGGCATGGCGTATTTGAGTTTCGAGGTACAGGATATTGTCTACCGTAGAGCGGCCGACCCTAAATCCGCTTTGAAATGGTGTTAGAGCGTTGTTAGTCTCTAACATGTAAACAAGGCGAGAATTCACCATCTTTTCTAAAAGCTTGCACAGGCAGCTGGTAAGTGCAATTGGCCGATAGTTATTCGGATCCTTAGGATCTTTTCCGGGTTTAGGAAAAGGAATAACTATGGCACGTCGCCAAGCCAAAGGAAAAGCATGTTCTTGCCATATGCGATTATACAGTAGCAATAAATTCCTCAGAGAGTGACTAGAAAGATGTTTAAGCATTGTGTAAGTGATGCCATCAGGACCTGGTGCTGTCATCCTGGTCTTCTGAAGGCATCGTGTCAACTCCCTTTCAGTAAAACTGCAATTATAGGCAAGTTCGGCATCTCTCTCAGGAGTAAAATTAATGCCATGGGATTCCGCGCGGTGTTTTATACGCTGAAAATTGCCAGAATATGTGGTAGAACTGGACACGGCAGAAAATGCTCTCGCAATAGAATTTGCGATTTCTACCGTGTCAGTTACCAACTGGCCATTTTCTTCCACAACCGAGATGGAATGTGTGGAATACAATCCCATGGCTTTCCGAACTTTGATCCATAATTGCTTTGAGGAAATGGCAGATGTTATGCCAGAAACATACTTTTCCCATGATTCTCTTTGGCTTTGACGACGTATACGGCGCGCATTGGCTTTTGCAAATTTGAACTTGGTCAAATTTTCGGATGTGGGATACCTCCGAAATGTATCCCAGGCCTTTTTTCGCTTTTTGTGGGCAATCTTGCAGGCTTGGTTCCACCACGGTTTCGGTAACTTTGGTAATTTTGATGACACAGGAATAGAAATGCGAGCAGCATCCATTATAACATTAGTGACAGATTCTACACATTGATCAATGCCATCCTGATTCACCATCTCGTCCGACAAATCGGCAATTAATGCAAACAGATCCCAATTCGCCGCCTCAAATTTAAATCGAGGTGGGCGAGATACATGGGCTGAAGCACTCCTCGGAAATGTAACAAACAAGGGGAAATGATCGCTGTGAAATGGATCATTTCCCACATGAAATGTCAGAGGAGAAAACAGAGATGGTGAACACAGGACAAGATCAATGGAATGGAAAGTCCTCGATGGGGCGTGGAAGTAAGTTGATTGCCCATTATTAAGAATACAAAGATTGTAGTCATTAATCAACTTTTCAATTTGGCTTCCACGACGATTTGTGTCTGGGCTTCCCCAAAGAGGATTGTGCCCATTAAAATCGCCACATACGATATAAGGAGCCGGAAGCTGGTCGCATAACCTGTCCAGATCTGCTTGATGGATAATCTCATTAGGCGGTAGATAAATTGAGCACACTGTAACGAGAGATTTTACAGCGACTCTCGCTGCGATGGCTTGCAGATTTGTTGCGAGATTCAGTGGGGTGAAGGGAGCGCTATTGGATATAAATATAGCAACTCCACCACTGGCTCTATCTCCGCTAATGTAATCCTTTCTCAAGGGAGTGTACCCCTTAACAAGAGAGCTCTGGGAAGGTTTGAGTAGAGTCTCTTGTAGGCAAAAGCAGATTGGTAGGTGTTCATCGACAAGATGTTTTATGTCAACCGAGTTGTGGTGAAAACCGCGGCAATTCCACGAAAAGACACAGGCCATTATGGGAAAGTTATTGGATTTGAAGGCTGTTTCGGAGGTTTTGTTTTTGGAAGGAGAATATTTGGAGCCTCCATTCCAGGCTCAACTTCCATATCAGCAGCATCCGAAGAGTCGGATGGGATGTTGTGAGATATGGATGTTCTTTGTTTAAGTTTTGGTTTTTTGTTTGCGTTTTTTTCAGGTAGTTCTTTTTTGTTTTTTAACGATTTAGCAAGGGCCGTGAGGGGAGAGATAACTTCAACTGCAGTTTTTTGGGTGTTTGTAGATTTAGTGCCTTTTGAGGCCAGTGGGATATTTGAAACATTACTTTTATTTTGAGAGCTATTGCTAGTAGAGGGCTGTTCTATTGACAAATCGCATTGAATAGCGATGGAGGATGTAGTTTTTTTAGTGGCAGCTGCATAAGATAGATTAGGTGTTGGAAGCCTGTTTGAGATAAGTTTTCTGGCGTCCGCGTAGGAAAGTTTTTGGGTGACGCGGATAGTTTGAATTTCCTTTTCCTCTTTCCATTTAGGACAACCTCTAAAGTTGGCAGAGTGGTCGCCATTGCAATTAATGCATTTAAATGGAAGTTCGCAAGAGGAAAAGGAGTGGCCAGTTGCGGAACATCTCGAACATGCTTCAGGTGAACGGCATGTTGTTGTTGAGTGCCCGAACCTTTGACAGTTGAAGCACCTCAGAGGATTCGGGATATAGGGTCTAATCGGGCAGTTTAGATAACCTGCAGTTATGTATTTCGGTAAATCAGGGCTATTGAATGAAAGAATTAGATGTTTTGTGTTGATTATCTCTTCCCCTCGTTTTAATGTAATTCTTCGTACCTGGGTGACGTTTTGATCTTGTAGTTCTTCGAGGATTTCTTTCTCTGATACATGAATTAGGTCATTTTCGGAAATGACACCTCGACTAGAGTTAAGGCTATTGTGTGGTGTGACAGATATTGGAATGTTATTTATCGTTTTTCCGGCTAGAAAAGATTTGGATTGGAGTGGGTTACAGGTTTCGATTAACAGGTCACCAGAACGAAGTTTCTTGACACTTTTGGGGTTTCCTCCAATTCCAAGAAGGCCCTTTTGAATAACGAATGGAGATGCTTTTGATAATTGTCCGGATGTTGAACTAACTATGAGGAACTTAGGGTACAAAGCAAAGGATTGATCAGTAATATTTGATGTATTCGTTGCACTAGATGGGGTCGCCGGATACAAAGCCTCCGGCAGGGCATGGGGTTTGGGATCCATATGAGGTTTGGGTGTTCATCCCGGTTCAGCCCCGCCCACCACCGAGCCCTACAAGGGGAGGCAGTGCCACACTGCCACGGGGGTAAAACCGGGGTATAGTGCTACAGTTTCGAAGTGTGGACCCACAAGGGCACTCCTAGCTGCAGTACTAGCCCTTAAATGCCAAATAACAGCGGTGTCCAGCACGCCAGGGGAGAAATTCACCTGGCGTACTGAACCACAGTGATATTAGGCGAGCCGGTTGACCAAAAGCGGGCTCACTCTGGCCTCTCGTTTACGTTGAAGCATGGACCAAAGGGAACGCAACGACGTCTCTAGGAACTAAACCCCGTCCTGAAACGAGACGTCGCAGGATCCCCAGGACTCCACTTTCCCACGATACGAGTTACCGCACACGGCAAACGTGCAGGTCAAATATCTGGTTGGTTGGTTGGTTGGTTGGGGTTTATTGGCACAAGGGCCAAATATGGCCAAGCTGCGCCAAACACTAGATTTTTAAACCAACATTAAAATTCTAAAATATACACATAAACTAAATAAATTTCAAATTAAAGGCAAAAATCCCGTGTAGTTTAAAAAGATAAATAGTGATGGATGATGTGGATGATTCAATAAATAGGACAATGTGGGAGATGAAGTGTTAAAAAAGCGATTATATACAAGTCTAAGACGAGGACAAGAAGTTAAAATATGAATTATGGAGAGAGGTTGTTGGCAATGATGACATGGCGGGGCAGTTTCACCGAGCAATAAATATCTATGCGTTGCTCGCGAATGACCTATACGGAGACGGGTCAATAAAACATCACACCGTCGAGATGACAAGGACGGTAGGAGCGGGATGCTGGGAAATACAGAGGCTAATTTATTAGCCGTCTGTAACTTCCAGCCATCGCTCCAGTCCTTCCGTACAAGGTCACGCAAAACATTACGCAGGTCGTCATATGGGATTCTGATATTAAGCTGGGATGTGGCATTTTTGGCAGCATGATCTGCCACTTCATTGCCAGTTATGCCAACATGCCCAGGAATCCAGCACAATATGACGCCGTAACCCCGTCGAAGAAGTTTGTCATAAATAGTTTGCACCTCAAAAGCCAACGGATGTTTATAAGAATCCGATGACAGTGATTCTAATGTGCTTTTGGAGTCGGTGTAAACTATGAAATTGCCAACAGTCTGGTGAGAAATGTGTTTTAATGCTTTATACAAGGCTAAAAATTCAGATGTAAAAACGGATATTAAAAGTGGTAATGAGAAACTAATATTTTTGGAGCCACATACAAATGCGCAGCCAACATGATCAATGGACTTGGATCCATCTGTATATATGGCTGTATTAGAATTAAAAGTATTACGATGATCATTAAAAAGTTGATTAAAAATAACTGGATCAGTGCTACATTTCTCATATCCAGGGAACAAGTTTAAAATTGAAATATTCGAAGTCCTCCAAGGTACATTATAAAACAGAGGACGTTCCGCCACTTCTATTGAATGAAGAGCAGTGCCACTCAGGGTATCTCTTATTCGCAGTCCAAGGGATGGTATGCAGGACGGCCGATTCCTGAAAAGGACATCTCGAGAGCTGTCCAGAAGGCAATTCTGCAAAGGATGGTCAGGATGTGATAAAATGCGATAATACAGTCGTAGAGACAACAAACTGCGTGTGGAGGCTAATGGTAATTCATTGCACACAACATAGAGGCTTTCGACGGGTGATGTGCGAAAAGCTCCAGAGCAGATTCTTAGTGCTGAATGATGAATCGTATCGAGCTTACGCAGCACAGATGGACGGGCTGAACCATAAACAGCACAGCCATAGTCCAATCTGGAGCGAATTACAGCTCGATAGACATTCAGCATAGTGAATCGCTCTGCTCCCCAAAATGTATTAGAAAGTACTTTTAACAAATTCAGCTTTTTCATGCACGACACCCGCAAGTCCTTAATGTGTGGCAGAAATGTAAGCTTCTTGTCAAATATCTGACAAAAATCAAATGCAATATCGGAACCAATACAATAAGTGAAACAACATAACTGAACCTACGAAACAATACTTAAATATAAACAAGGAAAATCCAACAATCATAAACAGAGGGAAAAAATGAACGCTAGAACAAAATATAACAACCAAAAATCGTGCACATGGTAGGGCCTTAACTAAAAAGGAAAGAACGAAAAAAGCTAAGGCCCAGCTAGGGTACCTCGGGGTTGCCAAGCCCGTACTCGCAAGATGCGAGCCCCCTGAGGGGGCAGAGGATTCGGGACATAGGGTCTAATAGGACAGTTAAGATAGCCTGCAGTAATGTATTTTGGTAAGTTAGGGCTATTGAAAGTGAGTATAAGATGTTTTGTGTTTATAATATCTTCTCCTCGCTTTAAAGTAATTCTCCGGACCTGGGTTACATTTTGGTCTTTTAGCTCTTCCAGGATTTCTGCTTCAGGTAAGCTAATGAGATCGAATTCGGAGATTACTCCTCGGCTAGAGTTCAAATTATTGCGAGGTGTTACAGTTATTTGGATATTATTTATTGTTTTGCCTGCTAGGAAAGATTTGGATTGGAGTGGAGTACAAGTCTCAATCAAAAGATCGCCAGAACGAAGTTTTTTTACTGATTTCGGATTGCCTCCAATTCCAAGAAGGCCCTTTTGAATAATGAAAGGTGAAGTTTTAGCTAACTGTCCATTTAAAGAACTAATTACGAGAAACTTAGGATATAAGGATTGATCAATAATAGTTGAATTCGTTACACTTGATGAGGTCGCCGGATACAAAGCCTCCGGCAGGGCATGGGGTTTGGGATCCATATGAGGTTTGGGTGTTCATCCCGGTTCAGCCCCGCCCACCACCGAGCCCTACAAGGGGAGGCAGTGCCACACTGCCACGGGGGTAAAACCGGGGTATAGTGCTACAGTTTCGAAGCGTGGACCCACAAGAGCACTCCTAGCTGCAGTACTAGCCCTTAAATGCCAAATAACAGTGGTGTCCAGCACGCCAGGGGTGAAATTCACTGACGTACTGAACCACAGTGATATTAGGCGAGCCGGTTGACCAAAAGCGGGCTCACTCCTGGCCTCTCGTTTACGTCGAAGCATGGACCAAAGGGAACGCAACGACGTCTCTAGGAACTAAACCCCGTCCTGAAACGAGACGTCGCAGGATCCCCAGGACTCCACTTTCCTACGATACGAGTTACCGCACACGGCAAACGTGCAGGTCAGATATCTGACAAAAATTAAATGCAATTTCAGAACCAATACAGTAAGTGAAACAACATAATTGAAACCACGAAACAATACTTAAATATAAATAAGGAAAACCCAACAATCATAAACAAAGGAAAAAATGAATGTTATAACAAAATACAACAACCAAAAATCGTGCACATGGTAGGACCTTAACTAAAAAGGAAAGAACGAAAAAAGCTAAGGCCCAGCTAGGGTACCTCGGGGTTGCCAAGCCCGTACTCACAAGATGTGAGCCCCCTGAGGGGAGCTCAAATCTGGATATTTTCTAATTGAAACTAACAGCTACCCACAATCCCAAGCATTTCTCTCGGCAAAAACCCTTAGCTCTATTTCCATTTGTGTTTCACCTCATAGAAGTCTCAACACAAGTAAGGGAGTTATTTCTGAACCGGATCTGCAATATGTAGACGAATCAGAAATACTTACTGGACTTTCTGAGCAAGGTGTAATCAATGTGAAAAAAATAACAATAAAAAAAGGCGGAGACATAGTTACTACCAAACACATTGTACTCACCTTCAACAGACCTACCATACCTACCCATGTATTAGCTGGATATCTCAGATGTCCAGTCCGACTCTACATTCCCAAGCCTCTGAGGTGCTTTAAGTGCCAGAGGTTTGGGCATACTACTACTACTTGTCAAGGTGGTGAGACTTGTTCTTACTGTACATCCACTGACCCTCATCATGACTTCTTAAATTGTAAATCCACACCAAAATGCCCTAATTGTAAAGGTTCACATCCATCTTTCTCAAGATCTTGCCCTCAATGGACACTTGAGAAAAACATCCAGGAACTCAAAACTGCACAAAATATTTCTTATTTTGAAGCCAAAAAACTTGTTCCCAATTCCTTGCCAAAGTTAAACTTGTCATACGCATCAGCAGTAAAACCAGTTACAAGAACTATCTCAACCCAGACAACATTTAATGAATTCTCCAAAGTCCCACCTAAACAAGTTTCCAAATCTTGCCAAACAATAAATGAAAAAGAAGTGTTGCGATCATTTAAACCTACCCCTAAAAGTAAATCACAAACCTTGAAGACAAATGTAAAAATAACTGAGAGAATAACAAAAAAAAATGTCAAAGCCGAAACCCGATTTCCAACCGAAAGCTGTTGAAATTAACAATTGTGTTGTACCCAAAGCAATCCACTATCCTACACCCAAATCGAATCCTGCCTTAAAAGCAAAAACCCGAATCAATATCCGTAAAGAATCCGAAAACCCACCTAATGTTGATTTGATTGTGCAATGTGAAAAAGATCCAGTAACTTGTACAGAAATATTTGAACCCTTGCCAGAAATAGAAACTGATTCTGCCATGCGCCACCGAAAGTTTTGGCAGGACATGGGTGTCGAATTTCTTGCTAAAATGGAAAATCAGTGTCAACAACTCGCAACAAAAGAAGACGATGACGTTTTAATTTATGATACCAACGACTCTTTGGAGATGGATGTTGAGTTGGTTGGTTGGTTGGTTGGAGTTTATTGGCACAAGGGCCAAATATGGCCAAGCTGCGCCAAACACTAGATATTTAAACCAACATTAAAATTCTAAAATATACACATAAACAAACTAAATTTCAAAGCAAAGGTAAAAATCTTGTATAGTTTAAAAAGATAAATAATGACGAATGAGGTGGATGATTCAATAAATAGGACAATGTGGGAGATGATGTATTAAAAAAACGATTATATAAAAATCTAAGACGAGGACAAGAAGTTAAAATATGAATTACGGAGAGAGGTTGTTGGCAATAGTGACACAGCGGGGCAGTTTCATTGAGCAATAAATGTCTATGTGTTGCTCGCGAATGACCTATGCGGAGACGGGTCAATAAAACATCACACCGTCGAGATGACAAGGACGGTAGGAACGGGATGCTGGGAAATACAGAGGCTAATTTATTAGCCGTCTGTAACCTCCAGCCATCGCTCCAGTCCTTCCGCACAAGGTCTCGTAAAACATTACGTAGGTCGTCATACGGGATTCTGATATTAAGCTGGGATGTGGCATTTTTGGCAGCTTGATCTGCCACTTCATTGCCAGTTATGCCGACATGCCCAGGAATCCAGCACAATATGACGCCATAGCCCCGTCGGATAAGTTTATTATGAATAGTTAACACCTCAAAAGCTAAAGGATGGCTTAGAGAATCAGATGACAGAGATTCTAATATGCTTTTGGAATCGGTGTAAACTATGAAATTGCCAACAGTCTGGTGAGAAATGTATTTTAATGCTTTATACAAGGCTAAAAATTCAGATGTAAAAACATATATTAAAAGTGGTAATGAGTAATTAAAATTTTGAGTTGGTTGGTTGGTTGGTTATTTGGAGTTTATTGGCACAATAGCCAAAGATGGCCAAGCTGCGCCAAACACAAGGTAATTTCAACCAATTAAAATTCTAAAAGAAATACATATAAACAGAAATTAAATTCAAAGAAGAGGTAAAAATCCCGTGTAGTTTAAAAAGATAAATAGTGACGAATGATGTGGATGATTCAATAAATACGACAAATGGGGCGATGAAGTATTAAAAAAGCGATTATATAAAATTCGAAGACGAGGACAAGAAGTTAAAATATGATAAATGGTCAGAGGATGTTGGCAATGATGACAAGGTGGGGTGGTTTCATTTAATAATAAATGCCTGTGGGTAGCTCTTGAATGTCCTATGCGGAGACGAGTTAGCAAGACATCAAGCCGTCGAGATGACAAAGACGGTAGGAGCGTGACTGTAGGAAATACAGAGGCTAGTTTATTACTAGCTTGTAACTTCCAGTCATCACTCCACTCGTTCCGCACAAGGTCCCGCAGAACATTGCGAAGGTCGTCATAAGGGATTCGGATATTGAGCTGGGATGTGGCATTTTTGGCAGCTTGATCTGCCAGTTCATTGCCAGTTATGCCAACATGCCCAGGAATCCAGCAAAGTATGACGCCATAGCCCCGTCGGATAAGCTTGTCATAAATATTTAAAACATCAGAAGCAAGAGGGTGGTTAAAAGTATCCGATGAGACAGATTCCAATATACTCTTGGAATCGGTATAAACAATAAAATTGCCAACACTCTGATGAGAAATAAATTTGAGGGCTTTATAAATTGCTAAAAATTCAGAAGTAAAAACGGAAACGAAAGATGGTAATGAGTAATTAAATGTATTTGATTCGCATACAAATGCGCAGCCGACGTGATCGCTGGATTTAGATCCATCTGTATATACGGCTGTGTAATTATTAAAATTATGACGATGTTCATTAAAAATTTGATTATAAACAATATGGCTAGTATTTGATTTATTATGTTCAGCGAACAAATGAAGGATTGAAATATTATTAGTTTGCCAGGGTATATTGTCAAAAAGAGGGCGTTCGGCAACTTCCATATAACAGAGAGGACTGCCACTCAGGGTATCTCTTATTCGCAGTCCAAAGGATGGAATGCAGGACGGGCGATTCCTGAAGAGTACATCCTTAGATTTGTCCAGGAGCAAATTTTGTAAAGGATGATCTGGATGCGACAAAATACGATAATAAAGTCGTAAAGACAACAAACGGCGAGTGGAGGCTAATGGCAATTCATTGCACACAACGTAAAGGCTTTCGACGGGTGATGTGCGAAAAGCTCCAGAGCAGATTCTTAGTGCTGAATGATGTATCGTATCGAGCTTACGCAGAACAAATGGACGAGCTGAACCATAAACAGCGCAGCTATATTCCAATCTGGAGCGAATTACAGCTCTATAGATATTCAGCATAGTGAATCGCTCTGCTCCCCAAAATGTATTAGATAGTACTTTTAATAGATTGAGCTTTTTCATGCAAGACACCCGCAAGTCCTTAATGTGAGGCAAAAATGTCAGCTTCTTGTCGAAAATAACTCCTAGAAACCTTGCCTCGTCTACGACTGCAATCCTATTACCACCCAGAAAAATATCTGGGTCAGGATGCAGATTTCGCAGACGGCAAAAGTGTACACAAGAGGTCTTTTGAACAGAGAAGTTGAAACCATTTTCCGCACTCCACTTGGTCAAACGTGAAACTGTCGTTTGCAGTTGTCGCTCGACAAATCGCATGTCTTTTCCCTGGCAAAAAATGCTCAGGTCATCCACATATAAATTGCCCTGGACAGAAGGAGGCAACTGATTCAGGATATCGTTGATCTTAATAGCGAATAGAGTCACGCTAAGCACGCTACCCTGAGGAACACCCTCTTCTTGTATAAAAAAATCCGAAAACGCAGTACCAATGCGGACGCTGAATTCTCGCAATGTCAAAAAGTTCTTAATAAACATCGGTAGATGTCCTCGAAATCCAAGAGAGTACAGATCTTTAAGTATACCATATCGCCATGTCCGATCGTACGCCTTCTCCATATCGAAGAAAATAGCCACGAGATGGTTTCGGCGCAGAAAGGCATGGCGTATTTGAGTTTCGAGGTTCAGGATGTTATCTACCGTAGAGCGGCCGACCCTAAAACCACTTTGGAAGGGTGTTAGAGCGTTGGTCGTCTCTAACATGTGAACAAGGCGAGAATTAACAATTTTTTCTAAAAGTTTGCACAGGCAGCTGGTAAGTGCAATTGGCCTATAGTTATTGGGATCTTTAGAATCTTTTCCGGGTTTCGGAAAAGGAACAACTATGGCACGTCGCCAAACCAAAGGAAAAGCATGTTCAACCCAAATGCGATTGTATAGTCGCAATAAATTCCTCAGAGAGTGACTAGATAGATGTTTTAGCATAGTGTAGGTGATGCCATCAGGACCCGGGGCTGTCATCCGGGTCTTCTGAAGACATCGTGTCAACTCTCTTTCCGTAAATATGCAATTATAGGCAAGTTCGGTATCTCTGTCAGGAGAAAAGTTAATAGCATGGGATTCTGCGCGTTGTTTTATGCGCTGAAAATTGCCAGGATATGTGGTAGAACTGGACACGGCAGAAAATGCTCTCGCAATAGAATTTGCGATCTCTACCGTGTCAGTTACCAACTGGCCATTTTCTTCCACCAACGAGATAGAATGTGTGGAATATAATCCCATTGCTTTTCGAACTCTGCTCCATAATTGTTTTGAGGAAATGGCAGATGTTATGCCAGAGACATACTGTTGCCATGATTCTCTTTGGCTTTGACGACGTATTCGTCGCGCATTGGCTTTTGCAAATTTGAACTTGGTCAAATTTTCGGATGTGGGATATCTACGAAACAGATCCCAGGCCTTTTTCCTTTTCTTGTGGGCCATTTTGCAGGCTTGATTCCACCACGGTTTCGGTAGCTTTGGTAATTTTGATGAGACAGGGATAGATATGCGAGCAGCATCCATTATAACATTAGTGACAGATTCTACACATTGATCAATGTCATATTGATTCACCATCTCGTCTGACAAATCAGCAATAGAAGCAAACAAATCCCAATTCGCCGCCTCGAATTTAAATCGAGGCAGGCGAGATACAGGGGTTGTTGCATTCCCCGGAAATGTAATAAACAAGGGGAAATGATCACTATGATATGGATCATTTCCCACCTGAAACGTCAGGGAAGAAAACAGAGAGGGTGAACACAAGACAAGATCAATGGAATGGAAAGTCCTCGATGGGGCGTGGAAGTATGTTGGTTGCCCATTATTGAGTACACAAAGATTTTGATCGTGTATCAATTTCTCAATTTGACTTCCACGACGATTTGTATCTGGGCTTCCCCAAAGAGGATTGTGCCCATTAAAATCGCCACATAAGATATAAGGAACTGGAAGCTGGTCGCATAACCTGGTTAAATCTGCTTGTTGAATAATATCATTAGGCGGTAGATAAATAGAGCACACTGTAACAAGAGTCTTTACAGTGACTCTAACTGCGATAGCTTGCAGATTTGTGTTGAGATTCAGTGGGGTGAAAGGAGCGCTATTAGATATAAAAATAGCAACTCCACCACTGGCTCTATCACCGCTAATGTAATCCTTTCTCAAGGGAGTATAACTTTTAACAAGGGAGCTCTGGGATGGTTTGAGCAGAGTCTCTTGTAAACAAAAGCAGATTGGGTGGTGTTCATCGACAAGATGTTTTATGTCGACCGAGTTGTGGTGAAATCCGCGGCAATTCCACGAAAAAACGCAGGCCATTATGGGAAAGTTATCGGATTTGAAGGCTGCTTCGGAGGTTTTGGTTTTGGAAGGAGATTATTGGGAGTCTCCATTCCAGGCTCGACTTCCATATCAGCAGCATCCGAAGAGTCGGATGGGATGTTATGAGATATGGATGTCCTTTGCTTTAATTTAGGTTTTTTGTTAGCGTTTTGGTCAGCTAGATCTTTTTTAGTTTTTAGAGATTTAGCAAGGGCTGTGAGGGGGGAAATTACTTCAACTGCATTATTTTTTGTACTTTTGGTTATTGTTCCTTTTGAAAAAAGGGGAGCAGATGGAGGCTTAGTTTTGGTGTGTTGACTATTGCTCGTAGATGGCAGATCTATTGCTATATCGCATTGAATAGCGATAGAGGATGTAGTTTTTTTTGTTGCAGATGCGTACGAGAGGTTAGGAGTTGGTGTTCTGTTTGAAACAAGTTTTCGAGCCTCCGGGTACGAAAGTTGTTGAGTGGCTCGGATTGTTTGAATTTCCTTCTCCTCCTTCCATTTAGGGCAACCTCTAAAGTTGGCAGAGTGGTCGCCATTGCAATTTATGCACTTAAACGGAAGTTCACAAGTGGAGAAGGAATGGCCAACAGCGGAACATCTCGAGCACGTTTCAGATGAACGGCAAGTTGTGGTTGAGTGCCCAAACTTCTGACAGTTGAAGCACCGCAGAGGATTTGGGACATACGGTCTAATGGGGCAGTTGAGGTAGCCTGCAGTAATATATTTAGGTAATGTGGGACTATTGAAAGTTAGGATAAGATGTCGGGTGTTGATGATTTCTTCTCCTCGCTTTAGAGTAATTCTCCGGACCTGGGTAACATTTTGGTCTTTTAGCTCTTCCAGGATTTCTGATTCAGGTAAGCTAATCAGATCGTTCTCAGAGATTACTCCTCGGCTTGAGTTCAGGCTATTGTGAGGTGTAACTGTAATTGGGATGTTATTGATAATTTTTCCAGCAAGGAACGATTTGGATTGTAATGGATTACTAGTCTCTATCAAAAGATCACCAGAACGAAGTTTTTTAACGGATTTCGGATTGCCTCCAATACCGAGAAGGCCTTTTTGAATAATGAAAGGTGAGGTTTTCGCTAACTGTCCAGATATAGAACTAATTACTAGGAACTTAGGGTACAAGTTTAATGATTGATCAGGTGTTGAATTCGTTTCACTGCTTGGGGTCGCCGGATACAAAGCCTCCGGCAGGGCATGGTTTTTAGGATCCATATGGGTTCAGGTGTTCATCCCGGTTCAGCCCCACCCACCACCGAGCCCTACAAGGGGAGACAGTGCCACACTGCCACGGGGGTAAAACCGGGGTATAGTGCTACAGTTTCGGGGTGTGGATCCACGAGGGCACTCCTAGCTGCAGTACTAGCCCTTAAATGCCAAATAACAGTGGTGTCCAGCACGCCAGGGGAGAAATTCACCTGGCGTACCAAACCACAGTGATATTAGGCGAGCCGGTTGACCAGAAGCGGGCTCACTCTGGCCTCTCGTTTACGTTGAAGCATGGACCAAAGGGAACGCAACGACGTCTCTAGGAAACTAAACCCCGTCCTGAAACGAGACGTCGCAGGATCCCCAGGACTCCACTTTCCTACGATACGAGTTACCGCACACGGCAAACGTGCAGGTCAGATATCTGACAAAAACAAATGCAATTTCGGAACCAATACAATAAGTTAAACAACATAACTAAACCTACGAAACAATACTGAAATATAAATAAGGAAAACCGAACAACCATAAACAGAGGGAAAAAATGAACGCTAGAACAAAATATAACAACCAAAAATCGTGCACATGGTAGGGCCTTCTCAAAAAAGGAAAGAACAGAAAAAGCTAAGGCCCAGCTAGGGTACCTCGGGGTTGCCAAGCCCGTACTCGCAAGATGCGAGCCCCCTGAGGGGCCCATCTCCAAAGAGTCGTTGGTATCATAAATTAAAACGTCATCGTCTTCTTTTGTTGCGAGTTGTTGACACTGATTTTCCATTTTAGCAAGAAATTCGACACCCATGTCCTGCCAAAACTTTCGGTGGCGCATGGCAGAATCAGTTTCTATTTCTGGCAAGGGTTCAAATATTTCTGTACAAGTTACTGGATCTTTTTCACATTGCACAATCAAATCAACATTAGGTGGGTTTTCGGATTCTTTACGGATATTGATTCGGGTTTTTGCTTTTAAGGCAGGATTCGATTTGGGTGTAGGGTAGTGGATTGCTTTGGGTACAATACAATTGTTGATTTCAACAGGTATCGGTAGGAAATCGGGTTTCGGCTTTGAAATTCTTTTTGTTATTCTCTCATTTTTTTTTACATTTGTCTTCAAGGTTTGTGATTTACTTTTAGGGGTAGGTTTAAATGATCGCAACACTTCTTTTTCATTTATTGTTTGGCAAGATTTGGAAACTTGTTTAGGTGGGACTTTGGAGAATTCATTAAATGTTGTCTGGGTTGAGATAGTTCTTGTAACTGGTTTTACTGCTGATGCGTATGACAAGTTTAACTTTGGCAAGGAATTGGAAACAAGTTTTTTGGCTTCAAAATAAGAAATATTTTGTGCAGTTTTGAGTTCCTGGATGTTTTTCTCAAGTGTCCATTGAGGGCAAGATCTTGAGTTGGTTGGTTGGTTGGTTTGTTAGGTTTTAGTGGCGCAAGGGCCAGTTTTGGCCATGCTGCGCCAAACACACGACAATATAGTTATTTATTGTGAGGCCTCTAAAGGATCAGTTTTAAAAAGTAAAAACGTTGTAAAAGATAAAAATATATTTAGATCAATTGTAAAAATTGACAATTTTGGTAAAAGGTTAAAAAATAATTGGATATATACAAATAAATTGTTATGTCGAACACTATATACAATATTTACATTTTTACAATTGTTGACCTGCAACATTGTATAAACACTTAAAAAACAGACAAAGTTTAAAAGAAAAAATTTAAATGTGATTGATAAAGCCAATCTCATTTAGAAAGGAGAACAGATTCAAGTGGGGAACTTCCCCAATTAAATCATTCAAGTTTAAAATGGTACTATTAAAATATTTCATGCGTTGTTGGTTAAAAACAGGACAGACAATTAAGATATGATGAACAGTAAAAACAGATGAGCATGATTGACATGAAGGAGGGATTTCGTTAAGGAATAAATGGCGATGAGTAAAGCGAGTGTGCCCAATACGAAGGCGAGTCAACTTGACATCGGTCTTGCGTAGTGGAGCAATAGGCCATTCACGGATTATGGGCTTAACGGAATGCAACTTATTGGAAGTTTGTAAATCCCAAAACTCTTGAAACAGACAATTAACAATATTTTTAACGAATTTTTTTATGTCTGTGAAAGGAACTGCTTGCTGCAAGGGAACGGATGCAGTTTTCGCAGCAATATCGGCAAGTTCATTTCCTTGAATGCCCACATGACTCGGGATCCAGCAGAACAAGATCTCAAATCCTGTATTTGTTAAAATTTTTAGAGTATTACAAATATCCGACACAGTTGGATGGCAGTTAGGATCAAAATGCTCTAGCTGTTTTAAAACACTCATGCTATCAGTATAAATACAAAATTTACGTCGAGAACTACACGCTATCGTTTGAAGAGCAGAATAAATTGCCATCGCTTCAGCAGTGTATACAGAACAAGAGGAGTGAAGGCTGTAACTATATGTTGCGTTTTGTATAATCACTCCAGAACCAACATAACCTGCACCTTTAGATCCGTCCGTAAAAATTGGCAGGAATGTTTCGAACTGAGAACGGTGGAGCTCAAATAATTGTTGGTAAACAACTGCTGGAGTGTCTGGTTTAGCGTAACCATCGAAGGGATTCATATGCGTGTAAGATGGTATATCCCATGGTGGAAAGCGCAATATTTCCTTCTGCTGGATCTCGGTATCACCAAGGTTTAAATCATTTAGTAGAACTTTCGTCCGTTCACAGAAGGGACGAACGTGAGATAGACGTGCGTTGTAAAGCCGATTTAGACAGGGTGAAATAATCACGTTTTTCAAAGGATGGGATGAAATTGATAAAATTTTAAGATAAAAATAGACGGACAACATTTTTCTTCTAAAATCAAGCGGAAGTTGGTTACTAACTACATACAGACTGTTAACAGGCGATGTCCTAAATGCACCTGTGCAAATTCTTAAGGCAGAGTGATGGACTGTGTCTAATCTGCGTAAGACCGAGTCAATAGCTGATCCATAAGCGACACATCCGTAATCAATTCGTGATAAAATAATAGAATGATAAACCCGAAGTAAAGAGGTTCGATCCGATCCCCACGCAGTATTGGATAGCACTTTCAGGATGTTCAAAGATTTTTCGCATTTTTTTCTCAGGTGCAGTACATGGGAGCGGAAGGAGAGCTTGTTGTCAAAGATGACTCCTAGGAATTTCATCTCGTTTACAACGGGAATTTGCGAACCACGGATGGAAATTGCGGGATCTGGATGTAGGTTTCGCTTCTTACAAAAATGCATGCAACAAGTTTTGGTCTGTGATAATGTGTGACCGTTCTCGTCACACCATTTGATCAAGTTATTGACTGCAGATTGAAGCTGCCTTTCAATGAATCGCATATCGGATCCCTGGAATGAGATCTGCAAGTCGTCAACGTATAATGAAGAATGAATGTATGGTTGTAACGAGTGAATGATATTACTAAAATGAAGGGTAAAAAGAACGACACTTAAAACACTACCCTGAGGAACTCCCTCAGCTTGAATAAAAGAATGTGACAAAATGTCACCTACACGAACTTGAAACGAACGAAAAGATAAAAAGTTTTGTATAAAAAGAGGTAAATTTCCTTTAAAACCAAAATCGAACAAAGTTCGGAGAATACCATAGCGCCACGTGCGATCGTACGCTTTTTCAACGTCAAAAAATATTGATACCAGATGATTCTGCCTTACAAATGCGTTACGAATTTGCGTTTCCAACTGCACGATGTTATCAAATGTGGATCTTCCTTTACGGAAGCCACTTTGGCATGAAGGAATGCATTTGTTCTTTTCAAGCAGATAAATAAGGCGTCCATTGATCATTCGCTCTAGGGTTTTACATAGGCAGCTGGTTAAGGCGATTGGTCGATAGCTCAAAGGATCTTTGGAATCTTTTCCTGGCTTTAGAATTGGAATCACGATGCTTGTTTGCCAAAGAGACGGAAACTTTTGTTCCTCCCAGATTCTATTAAACAAAAGAAGAATATTCGTAAGTGAATCTGTAGTAAGATGGCGTAGCATGTGATAAGTTATTCCATCAGGTCCAGGACTAGTGTTATTGGAGTTAGATAGCGCCTTTTTCAGCTCCATCATCGTGAGATTGCAATTATAATCGAGATTGGTTTTAGTTTTAAAATTAAGATATGTTTTTTCGGCATGTCTCTTGGTTGTCAAGAAAGCAGGGCTATACGAATTTGAGCTGGACACATTCGAAAAAGCTTCACCTATTGCATTGGCAATATCGTCTGGCGAAGAGTGTACAGCAGTTGTTGTTTCTAAAATCGAAATCGAGTAGTCCTGGTAGAGACCATTAGCTGCCTTAACCTTTCTCCATAATTGCTTGCTCGTTGTTGATGAAGTGATTGAAGAGACGTAATTGATCCAAGATTCTCTTTGGCTCTGGCGTCTAACCCTTCGAGCGAACGCTTTGGCCTGTTTAAAAGCGACGAGGTTTGCTGTAGTTGGGTATCTCCGAAAAATGTTCCACAATTTCTTTTGTCTCTTGTATGCCGACTGACATTCAGTGTTCCACCACGGCTTGCAGATTTTGCGCAGCCGCATCGAACTTTTTGGAATTGTTGCATCAGCAGCCTTAATAATTGCTCCGGTGACGTTTTCCACCGCTATATTAATATCATCGTTGTTAACCATTGTCTCAGAAATTAATGCCAATTGAGAAAAAGCAGCCCAATCAGCTCGGTGATACACGTAAGCAGGTGGTCGAATAACCCCTATGCTACGACTATTTTGCGAGACCAAGATGGGGAAATGATCGCTGTTATAAAGATCACTGGCAACTGCAAAATTCAAAAAAGGCAAAAGTGTTGGAGAACAAATGGCTAAATCGAGAGAGTGGAACGTTCTTGTGGGTTCGTGAAAGTAAGTTTTCTCGTTGTTGTTGAGTAAACAAAGAGAGTAATCGGCAATCAGCTGTTCGACCTGTTGCCCTCTTCGATTAGTACTATCACTTCCCCACAGAGTGCTGTGGCCATTAAAGTCACCCAGTATTAAAAAGGGGGCTGGTAACTAATCTACAAGGTCGTTCAATTGCTGCTGAGAGATGTTAGAATTGGGTGGTAGGTAAAGACAGCAGACTGTAAGAAGAGATTGAAAATGCAGTTTAACTGCAACAGCCTGTAAAGTTGTATTTAGTGGGATTGCAGTGCTGGGATAATTATTAGAAGTAAAAATGCAAACTCCTCCAGACACTGTAGTACCAGAATCAAAGTCTTTACGAGTACAATTAAACCCACGAATCTTAGCAGATTGAGTAGATCGCAAGAAAGTTTCTTGAAGTGCAACACATGCTGGACTGTAGGTGGAAATGAGAGTTTTTAAATCGTCAGTTTTGGGTCGAAGACCACGGCAATTCCAAGAGATAAAGAATGTTACGTAATAGAGGATGCGTTCAAATTACCATCTGACTCACCCTCGTTCATTAACGTTTCCTCATCGTCAGATGGGTGCAGGAGCACCACATCTGCTTCTTTTTCCAAATGAGGAAACCTAAAAGAAGTAACTGATTTATTGCGAGAGATACTTTCTCTCGCAGTTTTTAGTTTTAAAGCTTGAAGAGCTTTAGATTTTGCTGCTGTTTTTGTTTTGGAAAAAGAAGGTTTAGGATCTATATGCTTGGGGGTACTTGTTGAAGAAGATCTGGATAAAGGTGTTGGGGATGATCTAGCTACAGGTGTTGAAGGTGATCTGGTTAAAGGTATGCTAGTTGTGTCTGTTTGTGTGCTGCTGCTTTTCATAACCTTTTGAGTAGCAGAAGCGTAACTCATCCCTGCTACAGGTGTGCGTGCTATAACTTTGCGTCTGGCCTCTGGGTACGAAATATTCTCTTTAAATTTTACGGTTGTTATCTCTTTCTCTTGGGTCCAAATTGGACAAGTCCGGAAGTAAGAAGGGTGGTCACCCTGGCAGTTCACACACTTTTCCTTTTCCCTACAGTTTTCGCTTTCATGCCCTGGCTGTGCACAGCGAGCACAAGTCTGTGTTCCTCGGCATGTAGCCTTAGAATGCCCATATTGTTGGCAAGAGAAACATCGTAAGGGATTAGGGATATATGGTCGGACCGAACAGCGCAGATAGGCAGCTTTCACGTATTGAGGGAGTGATGGTAACTGAAAGGTCAAGATGATGTGTTTGGTTTCTAAAATTTCACCGTTACGCTTGATGGATATTCTCTTAACGGCGCAGACATTTTGATCTTTCAGGTTTTCCAGGATTTCATCTTCCGGAACATGCAACAAATCAGGTGCAGAGATAACACCTCGGGAAGTATTTAAAGTATGATGCGGAGACACAGACACATTAAGATGGGCAAGGGTAGTTAATTTTGAAAGTAAAGCAGCTTGTTTATCATTGGCTACTTCTATTAAAAGATCGCCAGAACGCATTTTACTGATAGATTTCGCTTCTCCAACCAAACCGGAGATTCCTTTCTCGATGAGAAAAGGAGAGACGGTTTGGAAAGATCCTTCGCATCGTTTCATCACAAAATATCGAGCAGTACTAGAACAAATGTTTAACTTTGGTTGCTCCACTGAAGGAGATGGGTTTTGATTTTCCATAAAAAGGAAAGGGAGATTCAGACCCTAGATTCCCACCCACCATGGAGTCCTTATTAATGAAGGGATAGTACACGCCGGCATGCAACCAAAACAAAATTAATGAAAAAAGAAAGAAAAACAAAGGTGCGCTCGGCAATGCACTACCAGGTTTACTAGGATCTATACGCGCGCACTATGTGCCTGAAGACGCCTCCGATCCTGAATGTTCAGCCATCCAGGGGGAGGATCCCAGAAGACATAACGTTTGCTTGATTCCACCCAGCCAGGTCTACTGACCCTAACCAGGAGCCGATTGATACACTGGGAACCACAATGTACCTCCCGTTTGCCTGAAGCAAAGGCCGAAGTAATGTGTTGGGGTAAAACGTACTAAAATTCACCCAAGACGTTTTCCTCTCAATTACCAGGCTCCTCATTTCCAAGATTACGGGTGTCCACGTACGGCAAACACGTGGGCGACTAAATCGCCAAGAGAAGCTATATGCAACAGAGCGGCAACAGCTTCTGATGGGGAGCCCTCACCTACGAGAGGTAGTCACAATGAGGGAGGAAGAAAAAAGGGGAAAGCACGAGAAAGAGGAGAAGAAACAGAAAGTAGGATAGATCACTAGGGTACCTCGGGGTTGTGAAGCCCGTGTTTACTTAAAGAAAGTAAACCCCCTGAGGGGGCAAGATCTTGAGAAAGATGGATGTGAACCTTTACAATTAGGGCATTTTGGTGTGGATTTACAATTTAAGAAGTCATGATGAGGATCGGTAGAAGAACAGTAAGAGCAAGTCTCACCACCTTGACAAGTAGTAGTAGTATGCCCAAACCTCTGGCACTTAAAGCACCTCAGAGGCTTGGGAATGTAGAGTCGGACTGGACATCTGAGATATCCAGCTAATACATGGGTAGGTATGGTAGGTCTATTGAAGGTGAGTACAATGTGTTTGGTAGTAACTATGTCTCCGCCTTTTTTTATTGTTATTTTTTTTACATTGATTACACCTTGATCAGAAAGTCCAGTAAGTATTTCTGATTCGTCTACATATTGCAGATCCGGTTCAGAAATAACTCCCTTACTGGTGTTGAGACTTCTATGAGGTGAAACACAAATGGAAATGGAGCTAAGGGTTTTTGCCGAGAGAAATGCTTGGGATTGTGGGTCGCTGTTTGTTTCAATTAGAAAATCTCCAGATTTGAGCTTTTTTATCATTTTCGGTTCGCCACCTATTGCTTGAATCCCTTTATGGACCAAGAAAGGCGACATTTTCCCAAGAATATGTTCGGGAGATGTAATGATTAAATATCTGGGGGACTTCAGTTCAGAGGGTGTCATTTTATTTTCAATTATTTCAGGTAGAAGTAAGCGTTTCGTATTTCTTGATTTCTTTGTTTTTCCTAGTGTAGTGCATGACGTAGATTGTTGTGAATTTAGGCCTTCACTGGGGCACAAGTTTAAATCCATAAGAAGAAGAAAATATGCCACCGTGTTCCCCACCCACCATGGAGTCCATCTAGGGTAGCAGCCACCGGACAACTGAGGAAACCGAAAAATAAACTATAAAAAATAATAAAACCCAGGCACGGCGCTTACTAGGGGTTAACACGATGACAGCGTTCCATGAAAATCACAGTCCTTGCCCTAGCAGTCAGCAACACAAATGTGTCCTGGTACCACCAGCCGATTAACAGAGGTGGGCCAGTCTCTGCCTCCCGTTTTGGACGAAGCGAGGGCCAAAGAGCACGCTGAGGAACTCCAGGATCCCCTTTTCCGCCCGCACGGGTCGCAGCACACGGCAAACGTGCAGGTTAGAAAATGCTAACAATTTAAATCATAGAACCTAAATGTGAAAATACGAAAACATACGATTTATATAAAAACCTAAACGTTGAGAAGACTAACGAACGCAACAAAAACAAATTATACGCAGTGCACATGGTAAGGCCGTCGCAAAAGGAAAAGAAGAATGCTAGGCCCGGCTAGGGTAAATCGGGCTCGCCACACCCATACCCTCATAAGAGAGCCCCCATAAAGGAGAAAAATAAGAAAAATAGATCACTAGGGCACCTCGGGGTTGTGAAGCCCGTGTTTACTTAAAGTAAGTAAACCCCCTGAGGGGAACAAACAAGGGGAAATGATCGCTATGAAATGGATCATTTCCCACATGAAACGTCAGGGGAGAAAACAGAGAGGGTGAACACAGGACAAGATCAATGGCATGGAAGGTCCTCGATGGGGCGTGGAAGTATGTTGGTTGCCCATTATTGAGTACACATAGATTTTGATCGTGTATTAATTTCTCAATTTGACTTCCACGACGATTTGTGTCTGGGCTTCCCCAAAGAGGATTGTGCCCATTAAAATCGCCACATAAGATATAAGGAGCTGGCAGCTGGTCGCATAACCCGTCTAGATCTGCTTGATGGATGATATCATTAGGCGGTAGATAAATAGAGCACACTGTAATGATAGACTTTACAGTGACTCTAACTGCGATAGCTTGCAGGTTTGTGTTGAGACTCAGTGGGGTGAAGGGAGCGCTATTAGATATAAAAATAGCAACTCCACCACTGGCTCTATCTCCGCTAACGTAATCCTTTCTCAAGGGAGTATAACCCTTAACAAGAGAGCTCTGAGTTGGTTTGAGCAGAGTTTCTTGGAGACAAAAGCAGATTGGATGGTATTTATCAATAATATTTTTAACGTCTACCGAATTCTGGTGAAAACCGCGGCAATTCCACAAAAAGACACAGGCCATTATGGGAAGGTTATGGGGTTTGAGGGCTGCTTTATTGGTTTCGGTTTTGGAGCGAGATTACCTGGCGTCTCCATACCAGGCTCCACTTCCATATCAGCAGCATCCGAGGAGTCTGAAGGGATATTGTGGGGGATGGGGGTTCTCGGTTTTTTTGTTTTTTTATTATTGGCGTTTTCAGCTTGTTCTTTTTTATTTTTTAGAGATTTATTGAGAGCTGTTAAAGGAGATACAACTTCAACAGCTTTACTTTTGTTATTTGTAGTTATTGTGCCTTTGGAAAAAAGAGGAGTGGGTGGTGTTTTAGTAGTAATTTGACGACTATTGCTTGTAGACGGCTGATCTATTGAAATTTCGCATTGTATTGCGATAGAGGAGGTGGATTTTTTAGTGGCAGCTGCATATGATAGATTAGGCTTGGGTAGAGAGATGGAAACTTGCTTTTTGGCATCCAAATAAGAGAGTTTTTGCGTTGTTCTCACAACCTGAATCTATTTTTCTTCCTTCCACTTTGGGCAAATACGAGAGTTGGCAGAATGCTCACCCTCGCAGTTTGTGCATTTGAGTGGAAGGGCGCAATTCTGGAAGGAATGGCCAATATTGGAGCATCTCGAGCAAGTCTCTACTCCTCTGCATGTGTTTATAGAATGACCGAACCTTTGACACTTAAAACAGCGCAAAGGATTCGGTATATAGGGTCGGACTGGGCAATTAAGATACCCAGCTTTAATATTTGTTGGTAGATCAGGGGTATTGAAGGTTAGAATTAAATGCTTGGTTTGAATAATGGCGTCATCTCTTTTCATCGTGATCCTGTGAACGTTAGTCACGCCTTGCGATGAAAGCTCGGCTTCAATTTCCTTTTCAGGAACAGTCAGGAGATCAGATTCTGAGATGACACCTCTAGAGGAATTTAAACTATTGTGAGGTGATACGGAGATGGTTATGTTTCCCATCTTAGTAGCTGAGAGTAAGTTTTTGGTTTGATTTGCTGATGTTGTTTCGATTAAATAGTCGCCAGATTTAAGTTTCTTAACAGATTTAGGATTTCCACAGATGCCTTGTAAACCTTTCTGAATAAAGAATGGAGACATGGTACCGAGAATATGGTCAGGGGAGGTTATCATTAAAAATTTAGCATTTACATTAGTAGATTGAGTTTTGGTCGAGTTAGTTGTATTTGTTTCACTGGATGGGGTCGCCGGATACAAAGCCTCCGGCAGGGCATGGGTTTTAGGATCCATATGAGTTTAGGTGTTCATCCCGGTTCAGCCCCGCCCACCACCGAGCCCTACAAGGGGAGACAGTGCCACACTGCCACGGGGGTAAAACCGGGGTATAGTGCTACAGTTTCAGAGTGTGGATCCACGAGGGCACTCCTAGCTGCAGTACTAGCCCTTAAATGCCAAAAACCAATGGTGTCCAGCACGTCAGGGGAGAATTCACCTGGCGTACTGAACCACAGTGATATTAGGCGAGCCGGTTGACCAAAAGCGGGCTCACTCCTGGCCTCTCGTTTACGTCGAAGCATGGACCAAAGGGAACGCAACGACGTCTCTAGGAAACAAAACCCCGTCCTAAAACGAGACGTCGCAGGATCCCCAGGACTCCACTTTCCTACGATACGACCCCTCAGGGGGCTCGCATCTTGCGAGTACGGGCTTGGCAACCCCGAGGTACCCTAGCTGGGCCTTAGCTTTTTTCGTTCTTTCCTTTTTTAGCGAAGGCCTTACCAAGTGCACGATTTTTAGTTTTTATATTTTGTTCTATCGTTCAGTTTTTCATCTGTTTATGATTGTTGGGTTTTCCTTACTTATATTTCAGTATTGTTTCGTGGGTTCAATTTAGTTGTTTCACTTTTTGTATTAATTCTGACAGTTTATATTGGTTTCTGTCAGATTATCTGACCTGCACGTTTGCCGTGTGCGGTAACTCGTATCGTAGGAAAGTGGAGTCCTGGGGATCCTGCGACGTCTCGTTTAGGACGGGGTTTTGTTTCCTAGAGACGTCGTTGCGTTCCCTTTGGTCCATGCTTCGACGTAAACGAGAGGCCAGGAGTGAGCCCGCTTTTGGTCAACCGGCTCGCCTAATATCACTGTGGTTCAGTACGCCATGTGAATTTCTCCCCTGACGTGCTGGACACCACTGTTATTTGGCATTTAAGGGCTAGTACTGCAGCTAGGAGTGCCCTTGTGGATCCACACTTCGAAACTGTAGCACTATACCCCGGTTTTACCCCCGTGGCAGTGTGGCACTGCCTCCCCTTGTAGGGCTCGGTGGTGGGCGGGGCTGAACCGGGATGAACACCTAAACTCATATGGATCCTAAAACCCATGCCCTGCCGGAGGCTTTGTATCCGGCGACCCCATCAAGTGTTACTATTACTACAACTTCTATTGACAATTTATCTCAAACTATACAAAATGCAAAATTTCTTATGATTACCTCCCCTGACCATATTCTCGGTACCATGTCTCCATTCTTTATTCAGAAAGGTTTACAAGGCATCTGTGGAAATCCTAAATCAGTCAAAAAACTTAAATCTGGCGACTATTTAATCGAAACTACATCAGCAAATCAAACCAAAAACTTACTCTCAGCTACTAAGATGGGAAACTTAACCATCTCTGTATCACCTCACAATAGTCTAAATTCCTCTAGAGGTGTCATCTCAGAATCTGATCTCCTGACTGTTCCTGAAAAGGAAATTGAAGCCGAGCTTTCATCGCAAGGCGTGACTAACGTTCACAGGATCACGATGAAAAGAGATGACGCCATTATTCAAACCAAGCATTTAATTCTTACCTTTAATACCCCTGATCTACCAACAAATATTAAAGCTGGGTATCTTAATTGCCCAGTCCGACCCTATATACCGAATCCTTTGCGATGCTTTAAGTGCCAAAGGTTCGGTCATTCTATTAACACATGTAGAGGAGTAGAGACTTGTTCTAGATGCTCCAATACTGGCCATTCCTTCCAGAATTGCACCCTTCCACTTAAATGCACAAACTGCGAGGGTGAGCATTCTGCCAACTCTCGCATCTGCCCAAAGTGGAAGGAAGAAAAAGAAATTCAGGTTGTGAGAACAACCCAGAAACTTTCTTACATGGAAGCCAAAAAGCAAGTCTCAATCTCTTTGCCCAAACCTAACTTATCATATGCAGCCGCCACTAAAAAATCCACATCCTCAATCGCAATTCAATGCGAAATTTCAATAGATCAGCCAACTACTAGCAATAGTCGTCAAATTACTACTAAAACTCCACCCACTCCTGTTTTTTCCAAAGGTACAACTACAAATAACAAAAATAATGTTGTTGAAGTTGTATCTCCTCTTAAAGCTCTCAATAAATCCCTTAAAAATAAAAAAGAACTAACAGAAAACGCCAATGCTAAAAAACCAAAAAAAGTTAGAACCCCCATATCACACAATATCCCTTCAGACTCCTCTGATGCTGCTGATATGGAGGTAGAGCCTGGTATGGAGACGCCAAGTAATCTCGCTCCGAAACCAAAACCAATAAAGCAGCCCTCAAACCCCATAACCTTCCCATAATGGCCTGTGTCTTTTTGTGGAATTGCCGCGGTTTTCACCAGAACTCGGTAGACGTTAAAAATATTATTGATGAATACCATCCAATCTGCTTTTGTCTACAAGAAACTCTGTTAAAACCAACTCAGAGCTCTCTTGTTAAGGGTTATAGTCCCCTTAGAAAGGATTACGTTAGCGGAGATAGAGCCAGTGGTGGAGTTGCTATTTTTATATCTAATAGCGCTCCCTTCACCCCACTGGTTGGTTGGTTGGTTTGTTGGGGTTTATTGGCACAAGGGCCAAATATGGCCAAGCTGCGCCAAACACTAGATTTTTAAACCAACATTAAAATTCTAAAATATACACATAAACTAAATAAATTTCAAATTAAAGGCAAAAATCCCGTGTCGTTTAAAAAGATAAATAGTGATGGATGATGTGGATGATTCAATAAATAGGACAATGTGGGAGATGAAGTGTTAAAAAAGCGATTATATACAAGTCTAAGACGAGGACAAGAAGTTAAAATATGAATTATGGAGAGAGGTTGTTGGCAATGATGACATGGCGGGGCAGTTTCACCGAGCAATAAATATCTATGCGTTGCTCGCGAATGACCTATACGGAGACGGGTCAATAAAACATCACACCGTCGAGATGACAAGGACGGTAGGAGCGGGATGCTGGGAAATACAGAGGCTAATTTATTAGCCGTCTGTAACTTCCAGCCATCGCTCCAGTCCTTCCGTACAAGGTCACGCAAAACATTACGCAGGTCGTCATATGGGATTCTGATATTAAGCTGGGTTGGTTGGTTGTATGGTGTTTAATGGCGCAAGGGCCAAATGTGGCCAAGCTGCGCCAAACTCTAGATGTTTCAAACCAACATTAAAATTCTAGAAATTTACACAAAAACAAAATAAATTTCAAAGCAAATGTAAAAACCCTGTGCAACTTAAAAAGAGAAATAGTGATGGATGATGTGGATGATTCAATAAATAGGACAATGTGGGAGATGAAGTGTTAAAAAAGCGAATATATAAAAGTCTAAGACGAGGACAAGAAGTTAAAATATGGTGTATGGTAAGAGTTTGTTGGCAGTGGTGACACAGCGGGGCGGTTTGATTTAATAGTAAATGCCTGTGGGTAGCTCGTGAGTGCCCTATTCGGAGACGAGTTAGTAAAACATCGAGCCGTCTGGATGACAAAGACGGTAAGAGTGTGACGGTAGGAAAAACAGAGGCTAATTTGTTATTAGCTTGTAATTTCCAGTCATCACTCCACTCGTTCCGCACAAGTTCCCGCAAAACATTACGTAGGTCGTCATACGGGATTCTGATATTAAGCTGGGATGTGGCATTTTTGGCAGCTTGATCTGCCACTTCGTTGCCAGTTATGCCAACATGCCCAGGAATCCAGCAAAGTATGACGCCATAGCCCCGTCGGATAAGCTTGTTATACAATTTTAAAACATCGGAAGCTAGAGGGTGATTAAAAGAATCCGAAGACAAATTTTCTAAAATGCTCTTAGAGTCAGTATAAACAATAAAATTGCCAACACCCTGATGCGAAATGTATTTGAAGGCTTTATACAGGGCTAAAAATTCAGAAGTAAAAACGGAAATGAAAGATGGCAACGAATAGCTTAAAATCTCGGGTCCACATACCAATGCACAGCCGACGTGATTATCGGTTTTCGACCCATCCGTGTATACGGCTGTATGAGAATTAAAATGATGACGGTGATCTTTAAAAATTTGAATATATACAATTGGACTAGTGTTTGATTTATCATGTCCAGAAAACAAATGCAAAACAGATAATTTTGAAGACTTCCAAGGAATATTATCAAAAAGAGGACGTTCCGCAACTTCTATTGAATGAAGGGCAGTGCCACTCAGGGTTTCTCTCATTCGCAACCCAAAAGATGGGATACTAGATGGTCGATTCCTGAAAAGGACATCCCGAGATCTGTCCAGAAGGCAATTCTGCAATGGATGGTCAGGATGTGACAAAATGCGATAATAAAGTCGCAGAGATAACAAGCTGCGAGTGGAGGCCAATGGTAATTCATTGCACACAACATAGAGGCTTTCGACGGGTGATGTGCGAAAAGCTCCAGAGCAGATTCTTAGTGCTGAATGATGTATCGTATCGAGCTTACGCAGCACAGATGGACGAGCTGAACCATAAACGGCGCAGCCATAGTCCAATCTGGAGCGAATTACAGCTCGATAGATATTCAGCATAGTGAATCGCTCTGCTCCCCAAAATGTATTAGATAGAACTTTTAACAAATTGAGCTTTTTCATGCATGACACCCGCAAATGCTTAATGTGAGGCAAAAATGTAAGCTTCTTGTCAAAAATGACTCCTAGAAACCTTGCTTCGTCTACTACTGCAATCCTATTACCAGCCAGAAAAATGTCTGGGTCAGGATGCAGATTCCGTAGACGGCAAAAGTGTACGCAGGATGTTTTTTGGACAGAGAAGTTGAAACCATTTTCTGCACTCCACTTGGTCAACCTTGAAACGGTTGACTGCAGTTGTCGTTCGACAAATCGCATATCCTTTCCCTGGCAAAAAATGCTCAGGTCATCGACATATAAATTGCCCTGGACAGAAGGAGGCAACTGATTCAGGATATCGTTGATCTTGATAGCGAAAAGAGTCACGCTGAGTACGCTACCCTGAGGAACGCCCTCTTCTTGGATAAAAGTATCCGAAAATGCTGAGCCAATGCGGACGCTGAATTCTCGCAATGCCAAAAAGTTCTTAATAAATATCGGTAGATGTCCTCGAAACCCAAGGGAATACAGATCTCGGAGTATACCATATCGCCATGTCCGATCGTACGCCTTCGCCATATCGAAGAAGATAGCCACGAGATGGTTTCGGCGCAGAAAGGCATGGCGTATTTGAGTTTCGAGGTACAGGATATTGTCTACCGTAGAGCGGCCGACCCTAAATCCGCTTTGAAATGGTGTTAGAGCGTTGTTAGTCTCTAACATGTAAACAAGGCGAGAATTCACCATCTTTTCTAAAAGCTTGCACAGGCAGCTGGTAAGTGCAATTGGCCGATAGTTATTCGGATCCTTAGGATTTTTTCCGGGTTTAGGAAAAGGAATAACTATGGCACGTCGCCAAGCCAAAGGAAAAGCATGTTCTTGCCATATGCGATTATACAGTAGCAATAAATTCCTCAGAGAGTGACTAGAAAGATGTTTAAGCATTGTGTAAGTGATGCCATCAGGACCTGGTGCTGTCATCCTGGTCTTCTGAAGGCATCGTGTCAACTCCCTTTCAGTAAAACTGCAATTATAGGCAAGTTCGGCATCTCTCTCAGGAGTAAAATTAATGCCATGGGATTCCGCGCGGTGTTTTATACGCTGAAAATTGCCAGAATATGTGGTAGAACTGGACACGGCAGAAAATGCTCTCGCAATAGAATTTGCGATTTCTACCGTGTCAGTTACCAACTGGCCATTTTCTTCCACAACCGAGATGGAATGTGTGGAATACAATCCCATGGCTTTCCGAACTTTGATCCATAATTGCTTTGAGGAAATGGCAGATGTTATGCCAGAAACATACTTTTCCCATGATTCTCTTTGGCTTTGACGACGTATTCGTCGCGCATTGGCTTTTGCGAATTTGAACTTAGTCAAATTTTCGGAAGTGGGATACCTACGAAACGTATCCCAGGCCTTCTTTCTCTTTTTGTGGGCAATCTTGCACGCTTGATTCCACCACGGTTTCGGTTGTTTAGGTACTTTTGACGAGACAGGAATAGAAATGCGAGCAGCATCCATTATGGCTGTAGTGACAGATTCTACACATTGATCAATGTCGTCCTGGTTCACCATGTCGTCTGACAAATTTGCAGCAGAAGCAAACAAATCCCAATTCGCCGCCTCGAATTTAAATCGAGGAAGGCGGGACACAGGGGTCGTAGCATTCCCTGGAAATGTAATAAACAAGGGGAAATGATCGCTGTGAAATGGATCATTTCCCACTTGAAACATCAGGGGAGAAAACAGAGATGGTGAACAAACAACAAGATCAATGGAATGGAAAGTCCTCGATGGGGCGTGGAAGTATGTTGGTTGCCCATTATTGAGTACACATAGATTTTGATCGTGTATCAATTTCTCAATCTGACTTCCACGACGATTTAAGTCTGGGCTTCCCCAAAGAGGATTGTGCCCATTAAAATCGCCACATAAGACATAGGGAACTGGTAACTGATCGCATAACCTGTCTAGATCTGCTTGTCGAATTATATCGTTAGGCGGGAGATAAATAGAGCACACTGTAATGAGAGTTTTTACAGTGACCCTAACTGCGATAGCTTGCAGGTTTGTTGAGAGATCCAGTGGGGTGAAAGGAGAGCTATTAGATATAAATATAGCAACTCCACCACTGGCTCTATCTCCGCTAATATAATCCTTTCTAAGGGGAGTATACCCTTTAACAAGAGAACTTTGTGTTGGTTTTAGCAAAGTCTCTTGTAGACAAAAGCAGATTGGATGGTATTCGTCAATTAGATGTTTAATATCTACCGAGTTGTGATGAAAACCGCGGCAATTCCACGAAGAGATACAGGCCATTATGGGAAGGTAATTGGGGTGGAAGGCGGCTTCGTAGGTTTTTTAGGATGGAGATTTCCTGGCGTCTCCATGCCAGGTTCAACATCCATCTCAGTACCTTCGGAGGAGTCTGAGGGGATATTGTGAGGTATGGGTGTTCTTACTTTTTTTGGTTTTTTGCTATTGCTATGATCATTTAGTTCTTTTTTATTTTTAAGAGATTTGTTTAGAGCTGTCAGAGGAGAGATAATTTCGACTGCATTATTATTTTTTGTATTTGTAGTTGTTCCTTTAGAAAAGAGAGGAGTGGGTGAAGTCTTAGTTTTAGTTTTAGTTTGCTGGCTATTGCTTGTGGAAGGTAGATCTATTGCAATATCGCATTGAATTGCGATGGAGGCAGTTGATTTTTTTGTTGCGGCTGCATAGGATATGTTGGGTTTGGGTAGAGAGACAGAGACTCGCTTTTTGGCATCGAGGTACGAAAGTTTCTGTGTTGTTCTCACAACTTGAATTTCTTTCTCCTCTTTCCATTTAGGGCAAACACGAGAATTTGCAGAATGCGCACCCTCACAGTTTAAGCATTTCAGCGGGAGGGTGCAGTTCTCGTAGGAATGGCCAATGGAAGAGCATCTAGAGCAAGTCTCTACTCCTCTACAAGTACTTACAGAATGGCCGAACCTTTGACACTTAAAGCAGCGCAAAGGATTCGGAATGTAGGGTCGGACTGGGCAGTTGAGATACCCAGCTTTAATGTTTGCAGGTAAGTCAGGAATATTGAAAGTTAGAACAAGATGTTTTGTTTGGATGATAGTGTCATCTCTTTTCATGGTAATTCTATGGACTTTAGTCACTCCTTGAGATGCGAGCTCGGATTCGATCTCGCTCTCAGGAACGGCTAAGAGGTCCGATTCAGAGATGACACCTCTGGATGAGTTTAAACTATTGTGGGGCGAGACTGAGATGTCTAAATTGCCCATTTTAGTAGCAGAAAGTAAATTTTTGGATTGTGCAGTCGAAGTTGTTTCAATTAAATAATCACCGGATTTAAGTTTCTTTACAGATTTGGGATTTCCACAGATACCTTGAAGTCCTTTTTGAATGAAAAACGGAGACATGGTGCCGAGGATTTTATCAGGAGATGTTATTATCAGAAATTTTGCATTGGGAACTGTTAGTTGATTGACATTAGAATTGGTAACACTAGACGGGGTCGCCGGATACAAAGCCTCCGGCAGGGCATGGGTTTTAGGATCCATATGAGTTTAGGTGTTCATCCCGGTTCAGCCCCGCCCACCACCGAGCCCTACAAGGGGAGACAGTGCCACACTGCCACGGGGGTAAAACCGGGGTATAGTGCTACAGTTTCAGAGTGTGGATCCACGAGGGCACTCCTAGCTGCAGTACTAGCCCTTAAATGCCAAAAACCAATGGTGTCCAGCACGTCAGGGGAGAAATTCACCTGGCGTACTGAACCACAGTGATATTAGGCGAGCCGGTTGACCAAAAGCGGGCTCACTCCTGGCCTCTCGTTTACGTCGAAGCATGGACCAAAGGGAACGCAACGACGTCTCTAGGAAACTAAACCCCGTCCTAAACGAGACGTCGCAGGATCCCCAGGACTCCACTTTCCTACGATACGAGTTACCGCACACGGCAAACGTGCAGGTCAGACAATCTGACAGAAAACCAATAAAAACTGTCGGAATTAATACAAAAAGTGAAACAACAAAATTGAACCTACGAAATAATACTTGAATACAATTAAGGAAAACCCAACAATCATAAACAGAGGAGAAAATGAACGATAGAACAAAATATAAAAACTAAAAATCGTGCACTTGGTAGGGCCTTCGCAAAAAAGGAAAGAACGAAAAAAGCTAAGGCCCAGCTAGGGTACCTCGGGGTTGCCAAGCCCGTACTCGCAAGATGCGAGCCCCCTGAGGGGGATATTAAGCTGGGATGTGGCATTTTTGGCAGCATGATCTGCCACTTCATTGCCAGTTATGCCAACATGCCCAGGAATCCAGCACAATATGACGCCGTAACCCCGTCGAAGAAGTTTGTCATAAATAGTTTGCACCTCAAAAGCCAACGGATGTTTATAAGAATCCGATGACAGTGATTCTAATGTGCTTTTGGAGTCGGTGTAAACTATGAAATTGCCAACAGTCTGGTGAGAAATGTGTTTTAATGCTTTATACAAGGCTAAAAATTCAGATGTAAAAACGGATATTAAAAGTGGTAATGAGAAACTAATATTTTTGGAGCCACATACAAATGCGCAGCCAACATGATCAATGGACTTGGATCCATCTGTATATATGGCTGTATTAGAATTAAAAGTATTACGATGATCATTAAAAAGTTGATTAAAAATAACTGGATCAGTGCTACATTTCTCATATCCAGGGAACAAGTTTAAAATTGAAATATTCGAAGTCCTCCAAGGTACATTATAAAACAGAGGACGTTCCGCCACTTCTATTGAATGAAGAGCAGTGCCACTCAGGGTATCTCTTATTCGCAGTCCAAAGGATGGTATGCAGGACGGCCGATTCCTGAAAAGGACATCTCGAGAGCTGTCCAGAAGGCAATTCTGCAAAGGATGGTCAGGATGTGATAAAATGCGATAATACAGTCGTAGAGACAACAAACTGCGTGTGGAGGCTAATGGTAATTCATTGCACACAACATAGAGGCTTTCGACGGGTGATGTGCGAAAAGCTCCAGAGCAGATTCTTAGTGCTGAATGATGAATCGTATCGAGCTTACGCAGCACAGATGGACGGGCTGAACCATAAACAGCACAGCCATAGTCCAATCTGGAGCGAATTACAGCTCGATAGACATTCAGCATAGTGAATCGCTCTGCTCCCCAAAATGTATTAGAAAGTACTTTTAACAAATTCAGCTTTTTCATGCACGACACCCGCAAGTCCTTAATGTGTGGCAGAAATGTAAGCTTCTTGTCAAAAATAACACCTAGAAATCTTGCTTCGTCTACTACTGCAATCCTATTCCCACCCAGAAAAATGTCTGGGTCAGGATGCAGGTTTCGTAGACGGCAGAAATGTACACAGGATGTTTTTTGGACAGAGAAGTTGAAACCATTTTCTGCGCTCCACTTTGTCAACCGTGTAACAGTTGTTTGCAGTTGTCTCTCTACAAATCGCATGTCCTTTCCTTGGCAAAAAATGCTCAAGTCATCCACATATAAATTGCCTTGGACAGAAGGAGGTAGCTGTTTCATGATATCGTTTATTTTTAAGGCGAAAAGAGTCACGCTGAGCACGCTACCCTGAGGAACGCCCTCTTCTTGGATAAAAGTATCCGAAAATGCAGAGCCAATGCGGACGCTGAATTCTCGCAATGCCAAAAAGTTCTTAATAAATATCGGTAGATGTCCTCGAAACCCAAGGGAATACAGATCTCGGAGTATACCATATCGCCATGTCCGATCGTACGCCTTCTCCATATCGAAGAAAATAGCTACGAGATGGTTTCGGCGCAGAAAGGCATGGCGTATTTGAGTTTCGAGGTACAGGATATTGTCTACCGTAGAGCGGCCGACCCTAAATCCGCTTTGAAATGGTGTTAGAGCGTTGTTAGTCTCTAACATGTAAACAAGGCGAGAATTCACGATCTTTTCTAAAAGCTTGCACAGGCAGCTGGTAAGTGCAATTGGCCGATAGTTATTCGGATCCTTAGGATCTTTTCCGGGTTTAGGAAAAGGAATAACTATGGCACGTCGCCAAGCCAAAGGAAAAGCATGTTCTTGCCATATGCGATTATACAGTAGCAATAAATTCCTCAGAGAGTGACTAGACAGATGTTTGAGCAATATGTAAGTGATGCCATCAGGACCCGGGGCTGTCATCCGAGTCTTCTGAAGGCATCGCGTCAACTCCCTTTCAGTAAAACGGCAATTATAGTCCAGTTCGGCATCTCTCTCGGGAGTAAAATTAATGTCATGGGATTCCGCGCGTTGTTTTATGCGCTGAAAATTGCCAGGATATGTGGTAGAACTGGACACGGCAGAAAATTTTCTCGCAATAGAATTTGCGATTTCTACCGTGTCAGTTACCAACTGGCCATTTTCTTCCACAACCGAGATGGAATGTGTGGAATACAATCCCATGGCTTTCCGAACTTTGATCCATAATTGTTTTGAGGAAATGGCAGATGTTATGCCAGAAACATACTTTTCCCATGATTCTCTTTGGCTTTGACGACGTATTCGTCGCGCATTGGCTTTTGCGAATTTGAACTTAGTCAAATTTTCGGAAGTGGGATACCTACGAAACGTATCCCAGGCCTTCTTTCTCTTTTTGTGGGCAATCTTGCACGCTTGATTCCACCACGGTTTTGGTTGTTTAGGTAGTTTTGACGAGACAGGAATAGATATGCGAGCAGCATCCATTATGGCTGTAGTGACAGATTCTACACATTGATTAATGTCGTTCTGGTTCACCATGTCGTCTGACAATTTTGCAGCAGAAGCGAACAAATCCCAATTCGCCGCCTCAAATTTAAATCGAGGAAGGCGGGACACAGGGGTTGTAGCATTCCCTGGAAATGTAACAAACAAGGGGAAATGATCGCTATGGTACGGATCATTTCCCACTTGAAACATCAGGGGAGAAAACAGAGATGGTGAACACAAGACAAGATCAATGGAATGGAAGGTCCTCGATGGGGCGTGGAAGTATGTTGGTTGCCCATTATTGAGTACACATAGATTTTGATCGTGTATCAATTTCTCAATCTGACTTCCACGACGATTTATGTCTGGGCTTCCCCAAAGAGGATTGTGCCCATTAAAATCGCCACATAAGACATAGGGAGCTGGTAGCTGATCACATAACCCGTCTAGATCTGCTTGTCGAATTATATTATTAGGCGGTAGATAAATAGAGCACACTGTAATGAGAGTTTTTACAGTGACTCTTACTGCGATAGCTTGCAGATTTGTTGAGAGATCCAGTGGGGTGAAAGGAGAGCTATTAGATATAAATATAGCAACTCCACCACTGGCTCTATCTCCGCTAATATAATCTTTTCTAAGGGGAGTGTACCCTTTAACAAGAGAGCTTTGAGTTGGTTTAAGCAAAGTCTCTTGTAGACAAAAGCAGATTGGATGGTATTCGTCAATTAGATGTTTAATATCTACCGAGTTGTGGTGAAAACCGCGGCAATTCCACGAAGAGACACAGGCCATTATGGGAAGGTAATTGGGGTGGAAGCCTGCTTCGTAGGCTTTAATTTAGGTTGGAGATTTCCTGGCGTCTCCATGCCAGGTTCCACATCCATCTCAGTACCTTCCGAGGAGTCTGAGGGGATATTGTGGGGTATGGGTGTTCTAACTTTTTTTGGCTTTTTGCTATTAGTATTATTATTTAATTCTTTTTTATTTTTGACAGATTTGTTTAAAGCTGTCAAAGGAGAGATTACTTCGACTGGATTTTTATTTTTTGTATTTGTAGTTGTTCCTTTGGAAAAGAGAGGAGTAGAGGAAGTCTTATTTTTAGTTTGCTGGCTATTGCTTGTGGAAGGCTGGTCTATTGCAATATCGCATTGGATTGCGATAGAGGCTGTTGATTTTTTTGTTGCGGCTGCATAGGATACGTTGGGTTTAGGTAGGGAGATCGAGACTTGCTTTTTGGCATCGAGGTACGAAAGTTTCTGTGTTGTTCTCACAACTTGAATTTCTTTCTCCTCTTTCCATTTAGGGCAAACACGAGAATTTGCAGAATGCACACCCTCACAGTTTAAGCATTTAAGCGGGAGGGTGCAGTTCTCGTAGGAATGGCCAATGGCAGAGCATCTGGAACAAGTCTCTACGCCTCTACATGTGCTTACAGAATGACCGAACCTTTGACACTTAAAGCAGCGCAAAGGATTCGGAATATAAGGTCGGACTGGGCAGTTAAGGTACCCAGCTTTGATGTTTGCAGGTAAATCAGGTGTGTTGAAAGTAAGTACGAGGTGTTTGGTTTGGATGATAGCGTTATCTCTTTTCATGGTAATTCTATAGACTTTAGTCACTCCTTGAGATGCGAGCTCGGATTCGATCTCGCTCTCAGGAACGGCTAAGAGGTCCGATTCAGAGATGACACCTCGGGATGAATTTAAACTATTGTGGGGTGAAACTGTGATGTTTATATTACCCATTATTGTAGCAGAAAGTAAGTTTTTGGATTGTGCAGTCGAAGTAGTTTCAATTAAATAGTCTCCGGATTTAAGTTTCTTTACAGATTTAGGGTTGCCACAGATACCCTGAAGGCCTTTTTGGATAAAGAATGGAGACATGGTACCTAGGATTTTGTCAGGGGAAGTAATCATGAGAAATTTAGCGTTTGGCATCGTTTTAAATAAATTATCATTAGTCGTATTATTGGAACTTGATGGGGTCGCCGGATACAAAGCCTCCGGCAGGGCATGGGGTTTGGGATCCATATGAGGTTTGGGTGTTCATCCCGGTTCAGCCCCGCCCACCACCGAGCCCTACAAGGGGAGGCAGTGCCACACTGCCACGGGGGTAAAACCGGGGTATAGTGCTACAGTTTCGAAGTGTGGACCCACAAGGGCACTCCTAGCTGCAGAACTAGCCCTTAAATGCCAAATAACAGTGGTGTCCAGCATGCCAGGGGAGAAATTCACCTGGCGTACTGAACCACAGTGATATTAGGCGAGCCGGTTGACCAAAAGCGGGCTCACTCCTGGCCTCTCGTTTACGTCGAAGCATGGACCAAAGGGAACGCAACGACGTCTCTAGGAACTAAACCCCGTCCTGAAACGAGACGTCGCAGGATCCCCAGGACTCCACTTTCCTACGATACGAGTTACCGCACACGGCAAACGTGCAGGTCAGATATCTGACAAAAATTAAATGCAATTTCAGAACCAATACAATAAGTGAAACCACATAATTGAAACCACGAAACAATACTGAAATATAAATAAGGAAAACCCAACAATCATAAACAAAGGAAAAAATGAATGTTATAACAAAATACAACAACCAAAAATCGTGCACATGGTAGGACCTTAACTAAAAAGGAAAGAACGAAAAAAGCTAAGGCCCAGCTAGGGTACCTCGGGGTTGCCAAGCCCGTACTCACAAGATGTGAGCCCCCTGAGGGGCCTTCACCCCACTGAGTCTCACAACAAATCTGCAAGCTATCGCAGTTAGAGTCACTGTAAAATCTCTTATTACAGTGTGCTCAATTTATCTACCGCCTAATGATATTATCCATCAAGCAGATTTAGACAGGTTATGCGACCAGCTTCCAGTTCCTTATATCTTATGTGGCGATTTTAATGGGCACAATCCTCTTTGGGGAAGCCCAGACACAAATCGTCGTGGAAGTCAAATTGAGAATTTGATACACGATCAAAATCTATGTGTACTCAATAATGGGCAACCAACATACTTCCACGCCCCATCGAGGACTTTCCATTCCATTGATCTTGTCTTGTGTTCACCCTCTCTGTTTTCTCTCCTGACGTTTCAAGTAGGAAATGATCCATTTCACAGTGATCATTTCCCCTTGTTTGTTACATTTCCAGGGAGTGCTACAACCCATGTATCTCGCCTGCGTAGATTTAAATATGAGGCGGCGAATTGGGATTTGTTTGTATCAATTGCTGAGTTGTCAGACGAGATGGTGAACCAAGATTACATTGATCAATGTGTAGAATCTGTCACTAATGTTATAATGGATGCTGCTCGCATTTCTATTCCTGTCTCATCAAAATTACCCAAACTACCGAAACCGTGGTGGAATCAAGCCTGCAAAATTGCCCACAAAAAGCGAAAAAAGGCCTGGGATACATTTCGGAGGTATCCCACATCCGAAAATTTAACTAAGTTAAAATATGCAAAAGCCAATGCGCGCCGTATACGTCGTCAAAGCCAAAGAGAATCATGGAAAAAGTATGTCTCTAGTATAACATCTGCCATTTCCTCAAAACAATTATGGAACAAAGTTCGGAAAGCCATGGGATTATACTCCACACATTCTATCTCGTTGGTGGAAGAAAATGGCCAGTTGATTTCTGACACGGTAGAGATCGCAAATTCTATTGCGAGATCTTTTTCTGCCGTGTCAAGTTCTAACACATATCCTGGCAATTTTCAGCGCATAAAACAACGCGCAGAATCCCATGCTATTAATTTTTCTCCTGATAGAGATACCGAACTTGCTTATAATTGCCGTTTTACGGAAAGAGAGTTGACGCGATGCCTTCAGAAGACCAGGATGACAGCACCGGGTCCTGATGGCATCGCTTACAGTATGCTAAAACATCTGTCTAGTCACTCTCTGAGGAATTTATTGCGCCTTTATAATCGCATATGGCAAGAACATGCTTTTCCTTTGTCTTGGCGACGTGCCATAGTTATTCCTTTTCCGAAACCCGGAAAAGATCCCAAAGATCCAAATAACTATCGGCCAATTGCACTGACCAGCTGGCTGTGCAAGCTTTTGGAAAAGATGGTGAATTCTCGCCTTGTCCACATGTTAGAGAAGACTAAGGCTTTAACACCGTTTCAAAGCGGATTTAGGGTCGGCCGCTCTACGGTAGACAATATCCTGTACCTCGAAACTCAAATACGCCATGCCTTTCTGCGCCGAAACCATCTCGTTGCTATTTTCTTCGATATGGAGAAGGCGTATGATCGGACATGGCGATATGGTATACTCCGAGATCTGTATTCCCTTGGGTTTCGAGGTCATCTACCAATATTTATTAAGAACTTTTTGGCATTGCGAGAATTCAGCGTACGCATTGGCTCTGCATTTTCGGATACTTTTATCCAAGAAGAGGGCGTTCCTCAGGGTAGCGTACTCAGCGTTACTCTATTCGCTATCAAGATCAATGATATCCTGAAACAGCTACCTCCTTCTGTCCAAGGCAATTTATATGTGGATGACTTGAGCATTTTTTGCCAAGGTTGGTTGTATGGTGTTTAATGGCGCAAGGGCCAAATGTGGCCAAGCTGCGCCAAACTCTAGATGTTTCAAACCAACATTAAAATTCTAAAAATTTACACAAGAACAAAATAAATTTCAAAGCAAAGGTAAAAATCCTGAGTAGTTTAAAAAGATAAATAATGAAGAATGAGGTGGGTGATTCAATAAATACGACAAATGGAGAGATGAAGTATTAAAAAAGCGATTATATAAAAGTCTAAGACGAGGACAAGAAGTTAAAATATGGTGTATGGTAAGAATTTGTTGGCAATGGTGACACAGCGGGGCGATTTCATTTAATAGTAAATGCCTGTGGGTAGCTCGTGAGTGCCCTATTCGGAGACGAGTTAGTAAAACATCGAGCCGTCTGGATGACAAAGACGGTAAGAGTGTGACGGTAGGAAAAACAGAGGCTAATTTGTTATTAGCTTGTAATTTCCAGTCATCACTCCACTCGTTCCGCACAAGTTCCCGCAAAACATTACGTAGGTCGTCATACGGGATTCTGATATTAAGCTGGGATGTGGCATTTTTGGCAGCTTGATCTGCCACTTCGTTGCCAGTTATGCCAACATGCCCAGGAATCCAACAAAGTATGACGCCATAGCCCCGTCGGATAAGCTTGTTATACAATTTTAAAACATCGGAAGCTAGAGGGTGATTAAAAGAATCCGAAGACAAATTTTCTAAAATGCTCTTAGAGTCAGTATAAACAATAAAATTGCCAACACCCTGATGCGAAATGTATTTGAAGGCTTTATACAGGGCTAAAAATTCAGAAGTAAAAACGGAAATGAAAGATGGCAACGAATAGCTTAAAATCTCGGGTCCACATACCAATGCACAGCCGACGTGATTATCGGATTTCGACCCATCCGTGTATATGGCTGTATGAGAATTAAAATGATGACGGTGATCTTTAAAAATTTGAATATATACAATTGGACTAGTGTTTGATTTATCATGTCCAGAAAACAAATGCAAAACAGATAATTTAGAAGACTTCCAAGGAATATTATCAAAAAGAGGACGTTCCGCAACTTCTATTGAATGAAGGGCAGTGCCACTCAGGGTTTCTCTCATTCGCAACCCAAAAGATGGGATACTAGATGGTCGATTCCTGAAAAGGACATCCCGAGATCTGTCCAGAAGGCAATTCTGCAATGGATGGTCAGGATGTGACAAAATGCGGTAATAAAGTCGCAGAGATAACAAGCTGCGAGTGGAGGCCAATGGTAATTCATTGAACACAACATAGAGGCTTTCGACGGGTGATGTGCGAAAAGCTCCAGAGCAGATTCTTAGTGCTGAATGATGTATCGTATCGAGCTTACGCAGCACAGATGGACGAGTTGAACCATAAACGGCGCAGCCATAGTCCAACCTGGAGCGAATTACAGCTCGATAGATATTCAGCATAGTGAATCGCTCTGCTCCCCAAAATGTATTAGATAGAACTTTTAACAAATTGAGCTTTTTCATGCATGACACCCGCAAATGCTTAATGTGAGGCAAAAATGTAAGCTTCTTGTCAAAAATGACTCCTAGAAACCTTGCTTCGTCTACTACTGCAATCCTATTACCAGCCAGAAAAATGTCTGGGTCAGGATGCAGATTCCGTAGACGGCAGAAGTGAACGCAGGGTGTTTTTTGGACAGAGAAGTTGAAACCATTTTCTGCACTCCACTTGGTCAACCTTGAAACGGTTGACTGCAGTTGTCGTTCGACAAATCGCATATCCTTTCCCTGGCAAAAAATGCTCAGGTCATCGACATATAAATTGCCCTGGACAGAAGGAGGCAACTGATTCAGGATATCGTTGATCTTAATAGCGAATAGAGTAACGCTGAGTACGCTGCCCTGAGGAACGCCCTCTTCTTGGATAAAAGTATCCGAAAATGCTGAGCCAATGCGGACGCTGAATTCTCGCAATGCCAAAAAGTTCTTAATAAATATCGGTAGATGTCCTCGAAACCCAAGGGAATACAGATCTCGGAGTATACCATATCGCCATGTCCGATCGTACGCCTTCTCCATATCGAAGAAAATAGCTACGAGATGGTTTCGGCGCAGAAAGGCATGGCGTATTTGGGTTTCGAGATACAGGATATTGTCTACCGTAGAGCGGCCGACCCTAAATCCGCTTTGGTTGGTTGGTTGGTTGTATGGGGTTTAATGGCGCAAGGGCCAAATGTGGATAAGCTGCGCCAAACTCTAGATGTTTCAAACCAACATTAAAATTCTAAAAATTTACACATGAACAAAATAAATTTCAAAGCAAAGGTAAAAATCCTGAGTAGTTTAAAAAGTTGGTTGGTTGTTTGGGGTTTATTGGCACAAGGGCCAAAAATGGCCAAGCTGCGCCAAACACTAGATTTTTAAACCAACATTAAAATTCTAAAATATACACATAAACAAACTAAAATTCAAAGCAAAGGTAAAAATCTTGTGTAGTTTAAAAAGATAAATAGTGATGAATGATGTGGATGATTCAATAAATAGGACAATGAGGGAGATGAAGTGTTAAAAAAGCGATTATATACATGTCTAAGACGAGGACAAGAAGTTAAAATATGACTTATGGACAGAGGTTGTTGGCAATGATGGCACGGAGGGGCAGTTTCACCGAGCAATAAATATCTATGCGTTGCTCGCGTATGACCTATACGGAGACGTGTCAATAAGACATCACATCGTCGGGATGGCAAGGACGGTAGGAACGGGATGCTGGGAAATACAGAGGCTAATTTATTAGCCGTCTGTAACCTCCAGCCATCGCTCCAGTCCTTCCGTACAAGGTCTCGCAAAACATTGCGTAGGTCGTCATATGGGATTCTGATATTAAGCTGGGATGTGGCATTTTTGGCAGCATGATCTGCCACTTCATTGCCAGTTATGCCTACATGCCCAGGAATCCAGCACAATATGACGCCATAGCCCCGTCGGATAAGTTTGTTATAGATATTTAAAACATCAGAAGCCAGAGGATGGTTAATGGTATCTGATGAGAGAGATTCTAATATACTCCGAGAATCCGTATAAATAATGAAATTACCAACATTCTGATAAGAAATGAACTTGAGGGCTTTGTACAAAGCTAAAAATTCGGATGTAAAAATAGAAATAAAATATGGTAATGAATAGCTTAAAATCTCTGAACCGCATACAAAGGCACAACCGACATGATTGTTGGATTTTGATCCATCGGTGTATACGGCAGTGTGAGAATTAAAATTATGACGATGATAGTTAAAAATTTGATTATAAATAACTGGACTAGTCATTGCTTTATCATGTCCTCCAAACAAGTTTAAAATTGAAAGATTTGAAGTCCTCCAAGGTACCAGGTCGAAGAGGGGACGTTCGGCAACTTCAATTGAATGAAGGACAGTGCCACTCAGGGTTTCTCTCATTCGCATCCCAAAAGATGGAATACAGGATGGTCGATTCCTGAAAAGGACATCTCGAGATCTGTCCAGAAGGCAATTCTGCAAAGGATGGTCAGGATGTGACAAAATGCGATAATAAAGTCGAAGAGACAATAAACTGCGTGTGGAGGCCAATGGTAATTCATTGCACACAACATAAAGGCTTTCAACGGGTGATGTGCGAAAAGCTCCAGAGCAGATTCTTAGTGCTGAATGATGTATCGTATCGAGCTTACGCAGCACAGATGGACGAGCTGAACCATAAACAGCACAGCCATAGTCCAATCTGGAGCGAATTACAGCTCGATAGATATTCAGCATAGTGAATCGCTCTGCTCCCCAAAATGTATTAGATAGAACTTTTAACAAATTGAGCTTTTTCATGCATGACACCCGCAAATGCTTAATGTGAGGCAAAAATGTCAGCTTCTTGTCAAAAATGACTCCTAAAAACCTTGCTTCGTCTACTACTGCAATCCTATTACCACCCAGAAAAATGTCTGGGTCAGGATGCAGGATTCGTAGACGGCAAAAGTGAACGCAGGATGTTTTTTGGACAGAGAAGTTGAAACCATTTTCTGCACTCCACTTGGTCAACCTTGAAACGGTTGATTGCAGTTGTCGTTCGACAAATCGCATGTCCTTTCCCTGGCAAAAAATGCTCAGGTCATCCACATATAAATTGCCTTGGACAGAAGGAGGTAACTGATTCAGGATATCGTTGATCTTAATAGCGAATAGAGTAACGCTGAGTACGCTACCCTGAGGAACGCCCTCTTCTTGGATAAATGTATCCGAAAATGCAGAGCCAATGCGTACGCTGAATTCTCGCAATGCCAAAAAGTTCTTAATAAATATTGGTAGATGACCTCGAAACCCAATGGAATACAGATCTCGGAGTATACCATATCGCCATGTCCGATCATACGCCTTCTCCATATCGAAGAAAATAGCAACGAGATGGTTTCGGCGCAGAAAGGCATGGCGTATTTGAGTTTCGAGATACAAGATATTATCTACCGTAGAGCGGCCGACCCTAAAACCGCTTTGAAAGGGTGTTAGAGCGTTGGTCGTCTCTAACATGTGGACAAGGCGAGAATTTACCATTTTTTCCAAAAGCTTGCACAGGCAGCTGGTCAGTGCAATAGGCCGATAGTTATTTGGATCTTTGGGATCTTTTCCGGGTTTCGGAAAAGGAATAACTATGGCACGTCGCCAAGACAAAGGAAAAGCATGTTCAACCCAAATGCGATTGTAAAGTCGCAATAGATTCCTCAGAGAGTGACTAGACAGATGTTTCAACATAGTATACGTGATGCCATCAGGACCTGGTGCTGTCATCCGGGTCTTCTGAAGACATCGTGTCAACTCCCTTCCTGTGAAATAACAATTATAGTCAAGATCGGTGTCTCTCTCAGGAGTAAAATTAATGTCATGGGATTCGGCGCGTTGTTTTATGCGCTGAAAATTGCCAGGATATGTGGTAGAACTGGACACGGCAGAAAATTTTCTCGCAATAGAATTTGCGATTTCTACCGTGTCAGTTACCAACTGGCCATTTTCTTCCACAACCGAGATGGAATTTGTGGAATACAATCCCATGGCTTTCCGAACTTTGATCCATAATTGTTTTGAGGAAATGGCAGATGTTATGCCAGAAACATACTTTTCCCATGATTCTCTTTGGCTTTGACGACGTATTCGTCGCGCATTGGCTTTTGCGAATTTGAACTTAGTCAAATTTTCGGAAGTGGGATACCTACGAAACGTATCCCAGGCCTTCTTTCTCTTTTTGTGGGCAATCTTGCACGCTTGATTCCACCACGGTTTAGGTTGTTTAGGTAGTTTTGACGAGACAGGAATAGATATGCGAGCAGCATCCATTATGGCTGTAGTGACAGATTCTACACATTGATTAATGTCGTTCTGGTTCACCATGTCGTCTGACAATTTTGCAGCAGAAGCAAACAAATCCCAATTCGCCGCCTCGAATTTAAATCGAGGAAGGCGGGACACTGGGGTTGTAGCATTCCCTGGAAATGTAACAAACAAGGGGAAATGATCGCTATGGTATGGATCATTTCCCACTTGAAACATCAGGGGAGAAAACAGAGACGGTGAACAAAGAACAAGATCAATGGAATGGAAAGTCCTCGATGGGGCGTGGAAGTATGTTGGTTGCCCATTATTGAGTACACATAGATTTTGATCGTGTATCAATTTCTCAATCTGACTTCCACGACGATTTATGTCTGGGCTTCCCCAAAGAGGATTGTGCCCATTAAAATCGCCACATAAGACATAGGGAGCTGGTAGCTGATCACATAACCTGTCTAAATCTGCTTGTCGAATTATATTATTAGGCGGTAGATAAATAGAGCACACTGTAATGATAGTTTTTACAGTGACTCTAACTGCGATAGCTTGCAGATTTGTGTTGAGATTCAGTGGGGTGAAGGGAGCGCTATTGGATATAAATATAGCAACTCCACCACTGGCTCTATCTCCGCTAATATAATCTTTTCTAAGGGGAGTGTACCCTTTAACAAGAGAGCATTGAGTCGGTTTAAGCAAAGTCTCTTGTAGACAAAAGCAGATTGGATGGTATTCGTCAATTAGATGTTTAATATCTACCGAGTTGTGGTGAAAACCGCGGCAATTCCACGAAGAGACACAGGCCATTATGGGAAGGTAATTGGGGTGGAAGGCTGCTTCGTAGGCTTTAATTTGGGTTGGAGATTTCCTGGCGTCTCCATGCCAGGTTCCACATCCATCTCAGTACCTTCCGAGGAGTCTGAGGGGATATTGTGGGGTATGGGGGTTCTGACTTTTTTGGGCTTTTTGCTATTGGCATTATCATTTGCTTCTTTTTTATTTTTTAGAGATTTGTTTAAAGCTGACAGAGGAGAGATAACTTCGGCTGCATTATTATTTTTTTTATTTATGGAGGTTCCTTTTGAGAAAAGGGGAGCAGATGAAACCTTAGTAGTTTGCTGACTATTGTGTTTAGAAGGCTGGTCTATTGTTATATCGCATTGTATTGCGATAGAGGCAGTTGATTTTTTGGTAGCGGCTGCATAGGATATGTTGGGTTTGGGTAGAGTGATCGAGACTTGCTTTTTGGCTTCGAGGTACGAAAGTTTCTGTGTTGTTCTCACAACTTGAATTTCTTTCTCCTCTTTCCATTTAGGGCAAACACGAGAATTTGCAGAATGCACACCCTCACAGTTTAAGCATTTAAGCGGGAGGGTGCAGTTCTCGTATGAATGGCCAATGGCAGAGCATCTCGAACAAGTCTCAACGCCTCTACATGTGCTTACAGAATGGCCGAACCTTTGGCACTTAAAGCAGCGCAAAGGATTCGGAATGTAGGGTCGGACTGGGCAGTTAAGATACCCAGCTTTAATGTTTATAGGTAAATCGGGAGTATTAAATGTAAGTACAAGGTGTTTGGTTTGAATAATTGTGTCATCTCTTTTCATGGTTATTCTATGGACTTTAGTCACTCCTTGAGATGCGAGCTCGGATTCGATCTCGCTCTCAGGAACGGCTAAGAGGTCCGATTCGGAGATGACACCTCTAGAGGAATTTAAACTATTGTGCGGTGATACTGAGATTGTTATGTTTCCCATTTTGGTTGCAGAAAGTAAGTTTTTGGATTGTGCAGTCGAAGTAGTTTCAATTAAATAATCGCCTGATTTAAGTTTTTTTACTGATTTGGGATTTCCACAGAGTCCTTGTAAGCCTTTTTGTATAAAAAACGGAGACATGGTACCGAGAATTTTATCTGGTGAAGTAATCATTAAAAATTTAGCGTTTGTTATATTTGAAGTTTGACTGTCATTTGTTGGTTGATTTAGTTTCAATTGAGAATTCGTTGCACTGGTTGGGGTCGCCGGATACAAAGCCTCCGGCAGGGCATGGTTTGGGGGATCCATATAGGGTTCAGGTGTTCATCCCGGTTCAGCCCCGCCCACCACCGAGCCCTACAAGGGGAGGCAGTGCCACACTGCCACGGGGGTAAAACCGGGGTATAGTGCTACAGTTTCGGGGTGTGGATCCACGAGGGCACTCCTAGCTGCAGTACTAGCCCTTAAATGCCAAATAACAGTGGTGTCCAGCACGCCAGGGGAGAAATTCACTAACGTACTGAACCACAGTGGTATTAGGCGAGCCGGTTGACCAAAAGCGGGCTCACTCCTGGCCTCTCGTTTACGTTGAAGCATGGACCAAAGGGAACGCAACGACGTCTCTAGGAACTAAACCCCGTCCTGAAACGAGACGTCGCAGGATCCCCAGGACTCCACTTTCCTACGATACGAGTCACCGCACACGGCAAACGTGCAGGTCAGATAATCTGACAAAAACCAAATTTAATGGGAATTAATACAATAAGTGAAACAACTAATTTGAATCCAAGAAATAATACTTGAATACAATTAAGGAAAACCCAACAATCATAAACAGAGGAGAAAATGAACGATAGAACAAAATATAAAAACTAAAAATCGTGCAATTGGTAGGGCCTTCGCTAAAAAGGAAAGAACGAAAAAAGCTAAGGCCCAGCTAGGGTACCTCGGGGTTGCCAAGCCCGTACTCACAAGATGTGAGCCCCCTGAGGGGTAGTTTAAAAAGATAAATAGTGATGGATGATGTGGATGATTTAATAAATAGGGCAATGTGGGAGATGAAGTATTAAAAAGACGATGGTATAAAATTCTAAGACGAGGACAAGAAGTTAAAATATGAATTATGGAGAGAGGTTGTTGGCAATGATTACACAGCGGGGCGGTGTCATTGAGCAATAGGTGTCTATGTGTTGCTCTCGAATGACCTATGCGGAGACGGGTCAATAAAACATCACACCGTCGAGATGACAAGGACGGTAGGAACGGGATGCTGGGAAATACAGAGGCTAACTTATTAGCCGTCTGTAACCTCCAGCCATCGCTCCAGTCCTTCCGCACAAGGTCTCGCAAAACATTACGTAGGTCGTCATATGGGATTCTGATATTAAGCTGGGATGTGGCATTTTTGGCAGCTTGATCTGCCACTTCATTGCCAGTTATGCCGACATGCCCAGGAATCCAACACAATATGACGCCATAGCCCCGTCGGATAAGTTTATTATGAATAGTTAACACCTCAAAAGCTAAAGGATGGCTTAGAGAATCAGATGACAGAGATTCTAATATGCTTTTGGTTGGTTGGTTGGTTGTATGGGTTTTAATGGCGCAAGAGCCAAATATGGCCAAGCTGCGCCAAACACTCGGTAATTCAAACCAACATTAAAAACAAAGCAAGCTGTGCCAAAAACAAGGTAATTTCAACCAACATTAAAATTCTAAAAGATATACATATAAACAAAATATAAATTCAAAGAAGAGGTAAAAATCCTGTGTAGTTTAAAAAGATAAATAGTGATGAATGAGGTGGATGATTCAATAAATACGACAAATGGGGAGATGAAGTATTAAAAAAGCGATTATATAAAAATCTGAGACGAGGACAAGAAGTTAAAATATGAAAAATAGTGAGAGGTTGTTGGCAATGGTGACACGGTGGGGCGGTTTCATTGAGCAATAGGTGTCTATGTGTTGCTCTAGAATGACCTATGCGGAGACGGGTTAATATTACATCACACCGTCGAGATGACAAGGAAGGTAGGAGCGGGATGCTAGGAAATACAGAGGCTAATTTATTAGCCGTCTGTAACCTCCAGCCATCGCTCCAGTCCTTCCGCACAAGGTCCCGTAAAACATTACGCAGGTCGTCATATGGGATTCTGATATTAAGCTGGGATGTGGCATTTTTGGCAGCTTGATCTGCCAATTCATTGCCAGTAATGCCAACATGCCCAGGAATCCAGCACAATATGACGTCATAGCCCCGTCGTATAAGCTTGTTATATACTTTTATAACATCAGAAGTCAGTGGATGGATAAAATTGTCTGATAAAAGTGATTCTAAAACAATCTTTGAATCAGTATAGACAATGAAATTGCCAACAGATTGATGGGAAATGTATTTAAGGGATTTGTACATGGCTAAAAATTCTGACGTAAAAACGGAAATGAAAGATGGTAACGAATAATTAAAAGTATCTGATCCGCATACAAATGCGCAGCCGACGTGATCGCTGGATTTTGAGCCATCTGTATATACGGCTGTGTAATTACTAAAATTATGGCGATGATAATTAAAAATTTGATTATATACAATATGACTAGTATTAGATTTACTATGGTCAGTAAATAAATGTAATATGGAAATATTGGAAGTCTGCCAAGGAATGTTATCAAATAGTGGGCGCTCGGCAACTTCTATTGAATGAAGAGGAGTTGCACTCAGGGTATTTCTTATTCGCAGTCCAAAGGATGGTATGCAGGACGGGTGATTCCTGAAAAGTACATCCTTAGATCTGTCCAGAAGGCAATTCTGCAAAGGATGGTCAGGATGTGACAAAATGCGGTAATAAAGTCGCAGAGACAACAAACTGCGAGTGGAGGCTAATGGCAATTCATTGCACACAGCGTAAAGGCTTTCGACAGGTGATGTGCGAAAAGCTCCAGAGCAGATTCTTAGTGCTGAATGATGTATCGTATCGAGCTTACGCAGAACAGATGGACGGGCTGAACCATAAACAGCACAGCCATAGTCCAATCTGGAGCGAATTACAGCTCGATAGATATTCAGCATAGTGAAACGCTCTGCTCCCCAAGATGTATTTGAAAGAACCTTTAGGAGATTTAGCTTTTTCATACACGACACCCGCAAGTCCTTAATGTGAGGCAAAAATGTCAACTTCTTGTCGAAAATAACTCCTAGAAACCTTGCCTCGTCTACTACTGCAATCCTATTACCACCCAGAAAAATATCTGGGTCAGGATGCAGATTTCGTAGACGGCAAAAGTGTATACAAGAGGTCTTTTGAACAGAGAAGCTAAAACCATTTTCCGCACTCCACTTGGTCAAACGTGAAACTGTCGTTTGCAGTTGTCGCTCGACAAATCGCATGTCTTTTCCCTGGCAAAAAATGCTCAGGTCATCCACATATAAATTTCCCTGGACAGAAGGAGGCAACTGATTCAGGATATCGTTGATCTTAATAGCGAATAGAGTAACACTGAGTACGCTACCCTGAGGAACGCCCTCTTCTTGGATAAAAGTATCCGAAAATGCAGTACCAATGCGAACGCTGAATTCTCGCAATGCCAAAAAGTTCTTAATAAACATCGGTAGATGTCCTCGAAATCCAAGATAGTACAGATCTTTAAGTATACCATATCGCCATGTCCGATCATAAGCCTTCTCCATATCGAAGAATATACCCACGAGGTGGTTTCGGCGCAGAAAGGCATGACGTATTTGGGTTTCGAGGTACAGGATGTTATCTACCGTAGAGCGGCCGACCCTAAAACCGCTTTGGAACGGTGTTAGAGCGTTGGTCGTCTCTAACATGTGAACAAGGCGAGAATTAACCATTTTTTCTAAAAGTTTGCACAGGCAGCTGGTAAGTGCAATTGGCCTATAGTTATTCGGATCTTTAGAATCTTTTCCGGGTTTCGGAAAGGGAATAACTATGGCACGTCGCCAAGCCAAAGGAAAAGTATGTTCTTCCCAAATGCGATTGTACAGTCGCAATAAATTCCTCAGAGAGTGACTAGAAAGATGTTTAAGCATTGTGTAAGTGATGCCATCAGGACCTGGTGCTGTCATCCTGGTCTTCTGAAGGCATCGTGTCAACTCCCTTTCAGTAAATATGCAATTATAGGCAAGTTCGGTATCTCTGTCAGGAGAAAAATTAATAGCATGGGATTCTGCGCGTTGTTTTATACGCTGAAAATTGCCAGGATATGTGGTAGAACTTGACACGGCAGAAAATGCTCTCGCAATAGAATTTGCGATTTCTACCGTGTCAGTAACCAACTGACCATTTTCTTCCACGAGCGAGATAGAATGTGTGGAATATAATCCCATGGCTTTCCGAACTTTGTTCCATAATTGCTTTGAGGAAATGGCAGATGTTATGCCAGAGACATACTGTTGCCACGATTCTCTTTGGCTTTGACGACGGATACGTCGCGCATTGGCTTTTGCGAATTTGAACTTAGTCAAATTTTCGGAAGTTGGATACCTACGAAAAGTATCCCAGGCCTTTTTTCTCTTCTTGTGGGCAATCTTGCAGGCTTGATTCCACCACGGTTTCGGTAACTTTGGTAATTTTGATGAAACAGGAATAGATATGCGAGCAGCATCCATTATAACACGAGTGACAGATTCTACACATTGATCAATGTCATCTTGATTCACCATCTCGTCTGACAAAACAGCAATGGATGCAAACAAATCCCAATTCGCCACCTCAAATTTAAATCGAGGCAGGCGAGACGCATGGGTTGTAGCATTCCCTGGAAATGTAATAAACAAGGGGAAATGATCGCTGTGAAACGGATCATTTCCCACATGAAACGTCAGGGAAGAAAACAGAGAGGGTGAACACAAGACAAGATCAATGGAATGGAATGTCCTCGATGGGGCGTGGAAGTATGTAGGTTGCCTATCATTGAGTACACATAGATTTTGATCGTGTATTAATTTCTCAATTTGACTTCCACGACGATTTGTATCTGGGCTTCCCCAAAGAGGATTGTGCCCATTAAAATCGCCACATAGGATATAAGGTGCCGGAAGCTGATCGCATAACCTGTCTAAATCTGCTTGATGGATGATATCATTAGGCGGTAGATAAATAGAGCACACTGTAACGATAGATTTTACAGTGACTCTAACTGCGATAGCTTGCAGATTTGTTGTGAGACTCAGTGGGGTGAAGGGAGCGCTATTAGATATAAATATAGCAACTCCACCACTGGCTCTATCTCCGCTAATGTAATCCTTTCTAAGGGGACTGTAACCCTTAACAAGAGAGCTCTGGGTTGGTTTGAGCAGAGTCTCTTGTAAACAAAAGCAGATTGGATGGTGTTTATCGACAAGATGTTTTATGTCTACCGAGTTGTGGTGAAAACCGCGGCAATTCCACGAAGAGACACAGGCCATTATGGGAAAGTTATTGGTGTGGAGAGCTGTTTCGTAGGTTTTATTTTGGGTTTGAGGTTTCCTGGCGTCTCCATGCCAGGTTCAATATCCATGTCAGCATCGTCAGACGAGTTAGACGGGATATTGTGAGATATTGGAGTTCTGGGTTTTTTAAGTTTTTTATTATTGGCATTTTCAGATTGTTCTTTTTTTGATTTTAAAGATCTGTTTAGGGCAGTAAGAGGAGATATAACTTCATTTCCTTTTTTTAAATTTGCAGTTACTGTTCCTTTTGAAAACAGTGGAATGGATTTAATATTGGTATTGGTGGTATTGGTTTGGTTGCTATTGCTGGTTGAGGGAAGGTCTATTGAAATATCGCATTGAATAGCGATAGATGCGGTTGTTTTTTTTGCTGCCGATGCATATGACAGGTTGGGTGTTGGTTGTCTGTTCGAGACGAGTTTTCGAGCTTCCGCGTAGGATAGTTGTTGGGTGGCTCGGATAGTCTGAATCTCTTTTTCCTCTTTCCATTTGGGACAACCTCTAAAGTTGGCAGAGTGGTCGCCATTGCAATTGATGCATTTAAATGGAAGTTCGCAAGAGGAAAAAGAGTGGCCTATCGCGGAACATCTCGAACAGGCTTCAGATGAGCGGCAAGTTGTAGTAGAATGCCCGAACTTCTGGCAGTTGAAACACCGCAGAGGATTCGGGATATAAGGTCGGATGGGACAATTTAAGTAACCTGCAATAATATGAGTGGGTAATTTAGGGCTATTAAAGGTAAGGATTAGGTGTTTTGTATTCATGATATCTTCTCCTCTTTTTATTGTAATTCTTCGTACCTGGGTAACATTTTGAGATTTTAGTTCTTCGAGGATTTCCGTTTCTGAGATATTAACTAAATCAATTTCGGAAATGACTCCTCGGCAAGAGTTAAGGCTATTGTGAGGTGAGACATTGATTGGGATGTTGTTTATTGTTTTGCCAGCTAGAAATGATTTAGATTGCAGAGGGGTGTATGTTTCGATTAGCAGGTCACCTGAGCGAAGTTTTTTGACAGATTTTGGGTTACCGCCAATACCAAGAAGGCCTTTTTGTATTATAAAAGGAGATGTTTTTGATAACTGTCCAGAAGGTGAGGTAATGACAAGAAATTTTGGATACAATACATTGATTGATTGGTCTGTAGATTCTATGTTATTCGTTGCACTTGATGGGGTCGCCGGATACAAAGCCTCCGGCAGGGCATGGGGTTTGGGATCCATATGAGGTTTAGGTGTTCATCCCGGTTCAGCCCCGCCCACCACCGAGCCCTACAAGGGGAGGCAGTGCCACACTGCCACGGGGGTAAAACCGGGGTATAGTGCTACAGTTTCGAAGTGTGGACCCACAAGGGCACTCCTAGCTGCAGTACTAGCCCTTAAATGCCAAATAACAGTGGTGTCCAGCACGCCAGGGGAGAAATTCACCTGGCGTACCGAACCACAGTGATATTAGGCGAGCCGGTTGACCAAAAGCGGGCTCACTCCTGGCCTCTCGTTTACGTCGAAGCATGGACCAAAGGGAACGCAACGACGTCTCTAGGAAACTAAACCCCGTCCTAAAACGAGACGTCGCAGGATCCCCAGGACTCCACTTTCCTACGATACGAGTTACCGCACACGGCAAACGTGCAGGTCAGATATCTGACAAAATTATATGCAATTTCGGAACTAATACAATAAGTGAAACAACATAATTGAAACCACGAAACAATACTGAAATATAAATAAGGAAAACCCAACAATCATAAACAAAAGGAAAATTGAATGTAATAACAAAATACAACAACCAAAATCGTGCACATGGTAGGGCCTTAACTAAAAAGGAAAGAACGAAAAAAGCTAAGGCCCAGCTAGGGTACCTCGGGGTTGCCAAGCCCGTACTCGCAAAATGCGAGCCCCCTGAGGGGAATATGCTTTTGGAATCGGTGTAAACTATGAAATTGCCAACAGTCTGGTGAGAAATGTATTTTAATGCTTTATACAAGGCTAAAAATTCGGATGTAAAAACAGATATTAAAAGTGATAATGAGTAACTAAAATTTTCGGTTTATGGTTGGTTGGAGTTTACTGGCACAAGGGCCAAATATGGCCAAGCTGCGCCAAACACTAGATTTTTAAACCAACATTAAAATTCTAAAATATACACAGACAAACTAAATTTCAAAACAAAGGTAAAAATCCTGTGTAATTTAAAAAGATAAATAGTGATGGATGATGTGGATGACTCAATAAATAGGGCAATGTGGGAGATGATGTATTAAAAAAACGATTATATAAAAGCCTAAGACGAGGACAAGAAGTTAAAATATGATGAATGGTGAGAGGTTGTTGGCAATGATGACACAGCGGGGGAGTTTCGTTGAGCAACAAATATCGATGCGTTGCTCGCGTGTGACCTATGCGGAGACGTGTCAATAAGACATCACATCGTCGAGATGACAAGGACGGTAGGAGCGGGATGCTGGGAAATACAGAGGCTAATCTAAAATTTTCGGAGCCACATACAAATGCACAGCCTACATGATCAATGGACTTTGATCCATCTGTATATATGGCTGTATGAGAATTAAAATTATTACGATGATCATTAAAAAGTTGATTAAAAATAACTGGATTAGTGTTACATTTCTCATAACAAGGGAACAAGTTTAAAATTGAAATATTCGAAGTTATCCAGGGTATATTATCAAACAGAGGACGCTCCGCAACTTCTATTGAATGGAGAGGAGTGGCACTCAGAGTATCTCTTATTCGCAGTCCAAAGGATGGTATGCAGGACGGGCGATTCCTGAAAAGTACATCCTTAGATCTGTCCAAGAGTAAATTTTGTAAAGGATGATCTGGATGCGACAAAATGCGAAAATAAAGTCGCAGAGATAACAAACTGCGTGTGGAGGCCAATGGTAATTCATTGCATACAACATAAAGGCTTTCGACGGGTGATGTGCGAAAAGCTCCAGAGCAGATTCTTAGTGCCGAATGATGGATCGTATCGAGCTTACGCAGCACAGAAGGACGAGCTGAACCATAAACGGCACAGCCATAGTCCAATCTGGAGCGAATTACAGCTCGATAGACATTCAGCATAGTGAATCGCTCTGCTCCCCAAAATGTATTAGAAAGTACTTTTAACAAATTGAGCTTTTTCATGCACGACACCCGCAAGTCCTTAATGTGTGGCAGAAATGTAAGCTTCTTGTCAAAAATAACACCTAGAAATCTTGCTTCGTCTACTACTGCAATCCTATTCCCACCCAGAAAAATGTCTGGGTCAGGATGCAGGTTTCGTAGACGGCAAAAATGTACACAGGATGTTTTTTGGACAGAGAAGTTGAAACCATTTCCCGCACTCCACTTGGTCAAACGTGAAACAGTCGTTTGCAGTTGTCTCTCTACGAATCGCATGTCCTTTCCTTGGCAAAAAATGCTCAAGTCATCCACATATAAATTGCCTTGGACAGAAGGAGGTAGCTGTTTCATGATATCGTTTATTTTTAAGGCGAAAAGAGTCACGCTGAGTACGCTACCCTGAGGAACGCCCTCTTCTTGAATAAAAGTATCCGAAAATGCAGAGCCAATGCGAACGCTGAATTCCCGCAATGCCAAAAAGTTCTTAATAAATATCGGTAGATGTCCTCGAAACCCAAGGCAATACAGATCTTTAAGAATACCATATCGCCATGTCCGATCGTACGCCTTCTCCATATCGAAGAAAATAGCTACGAGATGGTTTCGGCGCAGAAAGGCATGGCGTATTTGAGTTTCGAGGTACAAGATATTGTCTACCGTAGAGCGGCCGACCCTAAAACCGCTTTGGAAGGGTGTTAGAGCATCGGTAGTCTCTAACATGTGAACAAGGCGAGAATTAACCATCTTTTCTAAAAGCTTGCACAGGCAGCTGGTCAGTGCAATAGGCCGATAGTTATTTGGATCTTTAGAATCTTTTCCGGGTTTAGGAAAAGGAATAACTATGGCACGTCGCCAAGTCAAAGGAAAAGCATGTTCTTCCCATATGCGGTTGTAAAGGCGCAATAAATTCCTCAGAGAGTGACTAGACAGATGTTTGAGCAATATGTAAGTGATGCCATCAGGACCCGGGGCTGTCATCCGAGTCTTCTGAAGGCATCGCGTCAACTCCCTTTCAGTAAAACTACAATTATAGTCAAGTTCGGCATCTCTATCAGAAGAAAAATTAACTGCATGGGACTCTGCGCGGTGTTTGATGCGCTGAAAATTGCCAGGATATGTGGTAGAACTGGACACGGCAGAAAATGCTCTCGCAATAGAATTTGCGATCTCTACCGTGTCAGTAACCAGCTGGCCATTTTCTTCCACAACAGAGATGGAATGTGTGGAATACAATCCCATGGCTTTCCGAACTTTGATCCATAATTGTTTTGAGGAAATGGCAGGTGTTATGCCAGAAACATACTTTTGCCACGATTCTCTTTGGCTTTGACGACGTATTCGTCGCGCATTGGCTTTTGCGAATTTGAACTTAGTCAAATTTTCGGAAGTGGGATACCTACGAAACGTATCCCAGGCCTTTTTTCTCTTTTTGTGGGCAATCTTGCACGCTTGATTCCACCACGGTTTAGGTTGCTTAGGTAGTTTTGACGAGACAGGAATAGATATGCGAGCAGCATCCATTATGGCTGTAGTGACAGATTCTACACATTGATTAATGTCGTCCTGGTTCACCATGTCGTCTGACAAATTTGCAGCAGAAGCAAACAAATCCCAATTCGCCGCCTCGAATTTAAATCGAGGAAGGCGGGACACAGGGGTTGTAGCATTCCCTGGAAATGTAACAAACAAGGGGAAATGATCGCTATGGTACGGATCATTTCCCACTTGAAACATCAGGGGGGAAAACAGAGATGGTGAACAAAGAACAAGATCAATGGAATGGAAGGTCCTCGATGGGGCGTGGAAGTACGTTGGTTGCCCATTATTGAGTACACAAAGATTTTGATCGTGTATCAATTTCTCAATTTGACTTCCACGACGATTTATGTCTGGGCTTCCCCAAAGAGGATTGTGCCCATTAAAATCGCCACATAAGACATAGGGAGCTGGTAGCTGGTCGCATAACCTGTCTAGATCTGCTTGTCGAATTATATCGTTAGGCGGTAGATAAATAGAGCACACTGTAATGAGAGTCTTTACAGTGACTCTAACTGCGATAGCTTGCAGATTTGTGTTGAGATTCAGTGGGGTGAAGGGAGCGCTATTGGATATAAATATAGCAACTCCACCACTGGCTCTATCTCCGCTAATATAATCTTTTCTAAGGGGAGTGTACCCTTTAACAAGAGAGCTTTGTGTTGGTTTAAGCAAAGTCTCTTGTAAACAAAAGCAGATTGGATGGTATTCGTCAATTAGATGTTTAATGTCAACTGAATTGTGGTGAAAACCGCGGCAATTCCACGAAGAGACACAGGCCATTATGGGAAGGTAATTGGAGTGGTGAGCTGCTTCGTAGGTTTTATTTTTGGTTGAAGGTTTCCTGGCGTCTCCATGCCAGGTTCAACATCCATCTCAGTACCCTCGGAAGAGTCGGATGGAATGTTGTGAGGTATAGGGGTTCTGGGTTTCTTTGGTTTTTTAGTATTGCTGTTTTCGGATTGTTCTTTTTTATTTTTAAGAGATTTATTGAGGGCTGTAAGAGGAGAGATTATTTCAACTGCAGTATTTTTGTTATTTTTAGTGGATGTACCTTTGGAAAACAGAGGTTTGGGTGGGGTTTTAGTATTAGTTTGACAACTATTGCTTGTTGAAGGTTGATCTATGGATATTTCGCATTGAATTGCGATAGAGGAAGTGGATTTTTTGGTTGCTGCTGCATATGAAAGGTTAGGTTTCGGTAGAGATATGGAGACTTGCTTTTTAGCATCCAAGTACGAGAGCTTCTGGGTTGTTCTCACAACCTGAATTTCTTTTTCCTCCTTCCACTTTGGGCAGATGCGAGAGTTAGCAGAGTGCTCACCCTCGCAATTTGTGCATTTTAGTGGAAGGGTACAGTTCTCGTAGGAATGACCAACATTGGAGCATCTCGAGCAAGTCTCGACTCCTCTACATGTATTTACGGAATGACCGAACCTTTGGCACTTAAAGCAGCGCAAAGGATTCGGAATGTAGGGTCGGACTGGGCAGTTGAGGTACCCAGCTTTAATATTTGAAGGTAAATCAGGACTATTGAATGTAAGTATTAAATGTTTAGTTTGGATGATACGGCCATCTCTCTTCATCGTTATCCTATGGACATTAGTTACTCCTTGAGATGCGAGCTCGGATTCGATCTCGCTCTCAGGAACGGCTAAGAGGTCCGATTCGGAGATGACACCTCTGCATGAGTTTAAACTATTGTGGGGGGATACGTTGATGGTTATATTGCCCATTTTATTAGCAGACATTTAGTTTTGAGATTGAGCAGTTGAAGTAGTTTCAATTAGGTAATCGCCAGATCTGAGTTTTTTTACAGCTTTAGGGTTTCCGCAGATTCCCTGAAGTCCTTTTTGGATAAAAAACGGAGACATTGTACCAAGAATTTTTCAGGAGAAGTAATGATAAGAAATTTTGCACTTTGTATAGGTGTAGATTGATTTTCATTTGTTGGTTGATTTATATATGAATTTTTAGCACTGGATGGGGTCGCCGGATACAAAGCCTCCGGCAGGGCATGGGGTTTAGGATCCATATGAGTTTAGGTGTTCATCCCGGTTCAGCCCCGCCCACCACCGAGCCCTACAAGGGGAGGCAGTGCCACACTGCCACGGGGGTAAAACCGGGGTATAGTGCTACAGTTTCAGAGTGTGGATCCACGAGGGCACTCCTAGCTGCAGTACTAGCCCTTAAATGCCAAAAACCAATGGTGTCCAGCACGTCAGGGGAGAATTCACCTGGCGTACTGAACCACAGTGATATTAGGCGAGCCGGTTGACCAAAAGCGGGCTCACTCCTGGCCTCTCGTTTACGTCGAAGCATGGACCAAAGGGAACGCAACGACGTCTCTAGGAAACTAAACCCCGTCCTAAACGAGACGTCGCAGGATCCCCAGGACTCCACTTTCCTACGATACGAGTTACCGCACACGGCAAACGTGCAGGTCAGACAATCTGACAGAAAACCAATAAAAACTGTCGGAATTAATACAAAAAGTGAAACAACAAAATTGAACCTACGAAATAATACTTGAATACAATTAAGGAAAACCCAACAATCATAAACAGAGGAGAAAATGAACGATAGAAGAAAATATAAAAACTAAAAATCGTGCACTTGGTAGGGCCTTCGCTAAAAAGGAAAGAACGAAAAAAGCTACGGCCCAGCTAGGGTACCTCGGGGTTGCCAAGCCCGTACTCACAAGATGTGAGCCCCCTGAGGGGAAATCCGCTTTGGAAGGGTGTTAGAGCGTTGGTAGTCTCTAAAATGTAGACAAGGCGAGAATTCACCATTTTTTCTAAAAGCTTGCACAGGCAGCTGGTAAGTGCAATTGGCCGATAGTTATTCGGATCCTTAGGATCTTTTCCGGGTTTAGTAAAAGGAATAACTATGGCACGTCGCCAAGCCAAAGGAAAAGCATGTTCAACCCAAATGCGATTGTAAAGTCGCAATAGATTCCTCAGAGAGTGACTAGAAAGATGTTTCAACATAGTATATGTGATGCCATCAGGACCCGGTGCTGTCATCCGGGTTTTCTGAAGACATCGTGTCAACTCCCTTTCTGTGAAATAACAATTGTAGTCAAGTTCGGTGTCTCTTTCAGGAGTAAAATTAATACCATGGGATTCCGCGCGATATTTGATACGCTGAAAATTGCCAGGATATGTGGTAGAACTGGACACGGCAGAAAATGCTCTCGCAATAGAATTTGCGATTTCTACCGTGTCAGTCACCAACTGGCCATTTTCTTCCACGAACGAGATGGAATGTGTGGAATATAGTCCCATGGCTTTCCGAACTTTGATCCACAATTGTTTTGAGGAAATGGCAGATGTTATGCCAGAAACATACTTTTCCCATGATTCTCTTTGGCTTTGACGACGTATTCGTCGCGCATTGGCTTTTGCGAATTTGAACTTAGTCAAATTTTCGGAAGTAGGATACCTACGAAACGTATCCCAGGCCTTCTTTCTCTTTTTGTGGGCAATCTTGCACGCTTGATTCCACCACGGTTTAGGTTGTTTAGGTAGTTTTGACGAGACAGGAATAGATATGCGAGCAGCATCCATTATGGCTATAGTGACAGATTCTACACATTGATTAATGTCGTCCTGGTTCACCATGTCGTCTGACAAATATGCAGCAGAAGCAAACAAATCCCAATTCGCCGCCTCGAATTTAAATCGAGGAAGGCGGGACACAGGGGTTGTAGCATTCCCTGGAAATGTAACAAACAAGGGGAAATGATCGCTATGATATGGATCATTTCCTACTTGAAACATCAGGGGAGAAAACAGAGATGGTGAACACACGACAAGATCAATGGAATGGAAAGTCCTCGATGGGGCGTGGAAGTATGTTGGTTGCCCATTATTGAGTACACATAGATTTTGATCGTGTAGCAATTTCTCAATTTGACTTCCACGACGATTTAAGTCTGGGCTTCCCCAAAGAGGATTGTGCCCATTAAAATCGCCACATAAGACATAGGGAGCTGGTAGCTGGTCGCATAGCCTGTCTAGATCTGCTTGTCGAATTATATCATTAGGCGGTAGATAAATAGAGCACACTGTAATAAGAGTTTTTACAGTGACTCTAACTGCGATAGCTTGCAGATTTGTTACGAGACTCAGTGGGGTGAAGGGAGCGCTATTAGATATAAATATAGCAACTCCACCACTGGCTCTATCTCCGCTAATATAATATTTTCTAAGGGGAGTGTACCCTTTAACAAGAGAGCTTTGAGTTGGTTTAAGCAAAGTCTCTTGTAGACAAAAGCAGATTGGATGGTATTTGTCAATTAGATGTTTAATGTCTACCGAGTTGTGGTGAAAACCGCGGCAATTCCACGAAGAGATACAGGCCATTATGGGAAGGTTATAGGGTTTGTAGGCTGCTTCGTAGGTTTTTTAGGATGGAGATTTCCTGGCGTCTCCATGCCAGGTTCAACATCCATCTCAGTACCTTCGGAGGAGTCTGAGGGGATATTGTGAGGTATGGGTGTTCTTACTTTTTTTGGTTTTTTGCTATTGCTATTATCATTTAGTTCTTTTTTATTTTTAAGAGATTTGTTTAGAGCTGTCAGAGGAGAGATAATTTCGACTGCATTATTATTTTTTGTATTTGTATTTGTTTTTTTAGAAAAAAGAGGAGTGGGTGAAGTCTTAGTTTTAGTTTGCTGGCTATTGCTTGTGGAAGGCAGATCTATTGCAATATCGCATTGAATTGCGATGGAGGCAGTTGATTTTTTTGTTGCGGCTGCATAGGATATGTTGGGTTTGGGTAGAGAGATCGAGACTTGCTTTTTGGCATCGAGGTACGAAAGTTTCTGTGTTGTTCTCACAACTTGAATTTCTTTCTCCTCTTTCCATTTAGGGCAAACACGAGAATTTGCAGAATGCACACCCTCACAGTTTAAGCATTTAAGCGGGAGGGTGCAGTTCTCGTAGGAATGGCCAATGGCAGAGCATCTGGAACAAGTCTCTACGCCTCTACATGTGCTTACAGAATGACCGAACCTTTGACACTTAAAGCAGCGCAAAGGATTCGGAATATAAGGTCGGACTGGGCAGTTAAGGTACCCAGCTTTGATGTTTGCAGGTAAATCAGGTGTGTTGAAAGTAAGTACGAGGTGTTTGGTTTGGATGATAGCGTTATCTCTTTTCATGGTAATTCTATAGACTTTAGTCACTCCTTGAGATGCGAGCTCGGATTCGATCTCGCTCTCAGGAACGGCTAAGAGGTCCGATTCAGAGATGACACCTCGGGATGAATTTAAACTATTGTGGGGTGAAACTGTGATGTTTATATTGCCCATTATAGTTGCAGAAAGTAAATTTTTGGATTGTGCAGTCGAAGTAGTTTCAATTAAATAGTCTCCGGATTTAAGCTTTTTAACAGATTTAGGATTGCCACAGAGTCCTTGTAAGCCTTTTTGTATGAAAAACGGAGACATGGTGCCGAGGATTTTATCAGGAGATGTTATTATCAGAAATTTTGCATTAGGAACTGTTAGTTGATTGACATTAGAATTGGTAACACTAGACGGGGTCGCCGGATACAAAGCCTCCGGCAGGGCATGGGTTTTAGGATCCATATGAGTTTAGGTGTTCATCCCGGTTCAGCCCCGCCCACCACCGAGCCCTACAAGGGGAGGCAGTGCCACACTGCCACGGGGGTAAAACCGGGGTATAGTGCTACAGTTTCAAAGTGTGGATCCACAAGGGCACTCCTAGCTGCAGTACTAGCCCTTAAATGCCAAATAACAGTGGTGTCCAGCACGCCAGGGGAGAAATTCACCTGGCGTACTGAACCACAGTGATATTAGGCGAGCCGGTTGACCAAAAGCGGGCTCACTCCTGGCCTCTCGTTTACGTCGAAGCATGGACCAAAGGGAACGCAACAACGTCTCTAGGAAACTAAACCCCGTCCTGAACGAGACGTCGCAGGATCCCCAGGACTCCACTTTCCTACGATACGAGTCACCGCACACGGCAAACGTGCAGGTCAGATAATCTGACAGAAAACCAATAAAAACTGTCTGAATTAATACAATAAGTGAAACAACTAAATTGAACCAACGAAACAATATTGAAATATAAATATAGAAAACCCGACAATCATAAACAGAGGAAAAAATGAACGATATAACAAAATATAACAACTAAAAATCGTGCACTTGGTAGGGCCTTCGCTAAAAAAGGAAAGAACGAAAAAAGCTAAGGCCCAGCTAGGGTACCTCGGGGTTGCCAAGCCCGTACTCACAAGATGTGAGCCCCCTGAGGGGATTTTTTGCCAAGGAAAGGACATGCGATTTGTAGAGAGACAACTGCAAACAACTGTTACACGGTTGACAAAGTGGAGCGCAGAAAATGGTTTCAACTTCTCTGTCCAAAAAACATCCTGTGTACATTTCTGCCGTCTACGAAACCTGCATCCTGACCCAGACACTTTTCTGGGTGGGAATAGGATTGCAGTAGTAGACGAAGCGAGATTTCTAGGTGTTATTTTTGACAAGAAGCTTACATTTCTGCCACACATTAAGGACTTGCGGCTGTCGTGCATGAAAAAGCTCAATTTGTTAAAAGTACTTTCTAATACATTTTGGGGAGCAGAGCGATTCACTATGCTGAATATCTATCGAGCTGTAATTCGCTCCAGATTGGACTATGGCTGCGCCGTTTATGGTTCAGCTCGTCCATCTGTGCTGCGTAAGCTCGATACGATACATCATTCAGCACTAAGAATCTGCTCTGGAGCTTTTCGCACATCACCCGTCGAAAGCCTCTATGTTGTGTGCAATGAATTACCATTGGCCTCCACTCGCAGCTTGTTATCTCTGCGACTTTATTATCGCATTTTGTCGCATCCAGATCATCCTTTACAAAATTTACTCTTGGACAGATCTAAGGATGTACTTTTCAGGAATCGCCCGTCCTGCATACCATCCTTTGGACTGCGAATCAGAGATACTCTGAGTGGCACTCCTCTTCATTCAATAGAAGTTGCTGAGCGCCCACTATTTGAGAACATACCCTGGCATACTTCTAACGTCTCAATTCTACAATTATTCACTGGACTTGAAAAATCTGACACTAGTCCAGTTGTATATAACCAAGTTTTTAATCATCATCTTCATAATTTTAATTTACATACAGCTGTATATACTGACGGATCAAAATCTTTAAATCACGTTGGTTGCTCATTTGTATGCGGATCCGAGATTTTTAGTTACTCATTACCACATTTCATTTCCGTTTTTACTTCTGAATTTTTAGCGCTGTATAAAGCCCTCAAATACATTTCTCATCAGGGTGTTGGTAACTTTATTGTTTATACTGATTCGAAGAGTATTTTAGAATCTTTATCGTCAAATTTGTTATCTCACCCACCAGCAAATGATGTTCTAATTGTCCACAATAGACTTATCCGGCGGGGTTATGGTATCATATTTTGTTGGATTCCTGGGCATGTTGGTATAATTGGTAATGAACTGGCCGATCATGCTGCCAAAAATGCCACATCCCAGTTAGAAATCCGAATACCATATGATGATCTTCGAAGTGTTTTGCTGGACTTTGTGCGGAAGGACAGGAGCGATGGCTGGAGGTTACAGACGGCTAATAAATTAGCCTCTGTATTTCCCAGCATCCCGTTCCTACCGTCCTTGCCATCTCGACGATGTGACGTGTTATTGACTCGTGTCCGCATAGGTCATACGCGAGCAACACATCGACATCTATTATTAAATGAAACCGCCCCCCTGTGTAATCATTGCCAACAACCTCTTACCATTCATCATATTTTAACTTCTTGTCCCCGTCTTAGAATTTTATATAATCGTTTTTTTAATACTTCATCTCCCACATTATCCTATTTATTGAATCATCCACCTCATTCATCACTATTTATCTTTTTAAATTACACAGGATTTTTGCCTTTAATTTGAAATTTATTTAGTTTATGTGTATATTTTAGAATTTTAATGTTGGTTTAAAAAATCAAGTGTTTGGCGCAGCTTGGCCATATTTGGCCCTTGTGCCAGTAAACTCCAATCAACCAACCAACCATCCTACGATACGAGTTACCGCACACGGCAAACATGCAGGTCAGATAATCTGACAGAAAACCAATAAAAACTGTCGGAATTAATACGATAAGCGAAACAACATAATTGAAACCACGAAACAATACATAAATATAAATAAGAAAAACCCAACAATCATAAACAAAGGAATAAATGAATGTTATAACAAAATACAACAACTAAAAATCGTGCACATGGTAGGGCCTTAACTAAAAAGGAAAGAACGAAAAAAGCTAAGGCCCAGCTAGGGTACCTCGGGGTTGCCCAGCCCGTACTCACAAGATGTGAGCCCCCTGAGGGGAACAGAGCATACTGTGATAAGATGTTTCACAGCAACACGAACAGTGACAGCTTGTAAGTTAGTTGTAAGTGGTAGCGGAGTGGAAGGAGAGCTATTCGATATAATTATAGCTACTCCACCGCTAGCCCTGTCACCGCTAGTACATTCTTTTCTGAGAAGACTGTATCCCTTAATATGAGAGCTCTGATTTATTTTAAGAAATGTCTCTTGCAAGCAAAAGCACACGGGTTGATATTTATCAAGCAGGTGTTTTATGTCGATGGAATTTTGGTGGAACCCACGACAGTTCCATGATAAGAGACTAGACATTAAGTTGTTTGTTGAACAAAGAGGTCTTTTGGAGATTTGTTTCTAGGAACAAGATTAGGAGGTATCTCAAGTCCTTTTTCAATTTCCATGTCAACTACATCTGATGAATTGGAACTACTTTCCTTACAACTTACTTTAAGCTTGTTTTTGTTTAATTCTATTGTTCTTTGTATTTTTGGTTTTTTAGCTGAAATATCTTCAGCCGATCTAGTTAGATTTATTGGGTTTGGAGTTTTTACTGTGGGTCCGTACTTTTTGGCATTTTTTCCTAGGGATGAACTTGTTTGGGTGGGTGGGTGGTTCGATTCGCGTTTTTGGTGTTTTCTTTGTTTCTATGGATTTTGCAGTTGAAATATCTAGGCTATCGGTTTGAACACCAATAGAGCAAGTAGTAGGTTTAACAGCTTTAGCAAAAGATACATTGGTTTTTGGAAGTGAGATGGATACTTGCTTTTTAGCCTCAAGATAGGAGATTTTTTGAGTAGTTCTGATTGTTTGGATTTGTTTTTCTTCTACCCATTTTGGACAGCTCCTAGAATTTGCCGTATGATTGCTTTCGCAGTTGAGGCATTTTACTTCAAGTGTGCAGTTTACAAATGAATGTCCAACTGTTGAACACCTGGAGCAAGTCTCTCTCCCATTGCAAGAGTTTTTGGAATGTCCGAACCTTTGGCAATTAAAACAGCGCAAAGGGTTCGGAATATAGGGACGGATGGGGCAGTTTAGATAACCTGCCTTGATGTTAGGTGGCAAGTCTGGGCTATTAAATGTCAGGATTATGTGTTTGGTTTTTATTATATTTTCATCTCTTTTGATAGTTATCCTTTTTACATCTGTTACACCTTGAGAGGCTAATTCTGTTTTTATTTCAATTTCAGATACATTGATAAGATCAGTTTCGGATATAACTCCTTTAGATGTGTTAAGACTATTATGTGGTGAAACTGCTACGTCGATCGAACCTATTTTCTTAGTTGATAGTAATGTACGCGATTGATATTGGGTCAAGCATTCTATAAGATAATCACCAGATCTCAGTTTTTTTATTGTTTTAGGATTTCCACAAATGCCTTGGAGTCCCTTCTGAATAAAGAAAGGAGACATTGTTCCTAGTACATGATCATTTGAACTTATTATAAGAAACTTTGGGCTGTATAACGATGCGGTACTTTTTAAATCAGTATTGGTCGTGTTCAGAATTGTTTGGGATACAAGGCCTCCCGTCAGGCTCGAATTTCCATCATCCATAAAGAAAAAAGGTGTTCATCCCGGTTCAGCCCCGCCCACCACCGAGCCCTACAAGGGGAGGCAGTGCCACACTGCCACGGGGGTAAAACCGGGGTATAGTGCTACAGTTTCGGGGTGTGGATCCACGAGGGCACTCCTAGCTGCAGTACTAGCCCTTAAATGCCAAATAACAGTGGTGTCCAACACGTCAGGGGAGAAATTCACTGGCGTATTGAACCACAGTGATATTAGGCGAGCCGGTTGACCAAAAGCGGGCTCACTCCTGGCCTCTCGTTTACGTTGAAGCATGGACCAAAGGGAACGCAACGACGTCTCTAGGAACTAAACCCGTCCTGAAAAGAGACGTCGCAGGATCCCCAGGACTCCACTTTCCTACGGTACGAGTCGCAGCACACGGCAAACGTGCAGGTCAGCAAGTCTGACAAAAACAAGGCAGAACCAAACGTAAAGAGTTTCAAAGTATATAACCTGTCTATTGTAAATAAGAAGAGACAATAAAATTCCCAAATGAACTGGACAAAGCTGTTTGAAATCAAAATAAGGTTGAACAAACATAAAATTGCCAAATCAGATTAATTTTAAATTCGTACTAATATTATTTAAATGCAAAAAAAAAAAAAAAAAAAAAAAAAATGCATCTACAAAGAGTAGATAAATGTCAATTCATAAATGATAACTGAAGAGTCGTGCACTAGGTAGGGCCTTCGCAAAAAGGAAAAAGAAGAATACTAGGGCCCAGCTAGGGTAGATTGGGCCCGCCAAACCCGCACTCACGAGATGCGAGTCCCCATAAAAGGAAAAGAAAAGTAGTACAGATCACTAGGGTACCTCGGGGTTGTGAAGCCCGTGTTTACTTAAAGAAAGTAAACCCCCTGAGGGGGAAGGTCTTTGAGAGAATTATCCAAAATAGAATGGAGCCATATCTCATCAACATACCAGCAGAACAGTTTGGTTTTGTCAAAGAAAAATCAACTGTTAAACAATTAGTCCGCATTTTAGATTGGTTGGTTGGTTTATTAGGTTTTAGTGGCGCAAGGGCCAGTTTTGGCCATGCTGCGCCAAACACACGACAATATAGTTATTTATTGTGAGGCCTCTAAAGTATCAGTTTTGAAAATTAAAAACGTTGTAAAGGATAAAAATATATTTAGATCAACTGTAAAAGTTGACAATTTTGGTAAAAGGTTAAAAAATATTTAGATATATACAAATAATAGGTTTTGTCGAACACTATATACAGTATTTACATTTTTACAATTGATGACCTGCAACATTGTATAAACACTTAAAAAAAAAGGACAAAGTTCAAAAGAAAAAAATTAAATGTGATTGATAAAGCCAATCTCATTTAGAAAGGAGAACAGATTTAAATGGGGAACTTCCCCAATTAAATCATTTAAGTTTAAAATGGTACTATTAAAATATTTCATGCGTTGTTGGTTAAAATCAGGACAGACAATTAAAATATGATAAACAGTAAAAACAGATGAACATGATTGACATGACGGAGGAATTTCGTTAAGGAATAAATGGCGGTGAGTAAAACGAGTGTGTCCAATACGGAGCCGCGTCAACTTGACATCGGTCCCTCGCACTGCAGCCATGGGCCATTCTCTAGTTAGGGGCTTTACGCAATGCAACTTATTGGAGGTTTGCAGATCCCAAAATTCTTGAAACAAGGAATTAAAAGAATATTTAGCGAATTTTTTAATGTCTGTAAAAGGGACTGCTTGCTGCAGGGGAACGGATGCGGTTTTCGCAGCACTATCGGCAAGTTCGTTGCCTTGAATACCCACATGACTCGGGATCCAGCAGAACAAGATCTCAAATCCTGTATTTGTTAACATTTTTAAAGTATTACAAATATCCGACACAGTCGGATGGCAGTTGGGATAAAAGTTCTCTAGCTGTTTTAGAACACTCATACTGTCGGTATAAATACAGAATTTACGTCGAGTACTACACGCTATCGTTTGAAGAGCAGAAGAAATTGCCGTTGCTTCAGCAGTGTATACAGAACAGGAGGAGTGAAGGTTGTAACTGTATGTTGCGTTTTGTATAACCACTCCGGGACCAACATATCCTGCACCTTTGGATCCATCCGTAAAAATTGGCAAGAATTTTTCAAATTGAGAACGGTGGAGCTGAAATAATTGTTGATAAACAACTGCTGCAGTGTCTGGTTTAGCGTATTCTTCGAAGGGGTTTATATGCGTGTACAGGGATGGGAAGTGCTAAAGACCAGTTTGGAGCAATTTTTGGAGCAGCAAAATTTAAGTTTTGGAGCAGAAAAACGACAAATTGTAGCAGCAAAAGTAAATATTTGTAGCAGGAACGCAATAAATTGTAGTGTTTTGGAGCAGCAAAATTTAAGTTTTGGAGCAGAAACGCGACAAATTGTAGCAAAAAACTGTAGATTTGTAGCAAGAATGCAATAAAACGTAGCAGTGAATTTTAGCATATTAAACAATAAAACGTAGCAGTGAATTTTAGCATATTAAACAATAATTGTAGCAATTAAAATTTGTAACATGCGATTTTAAATCAGATGCGGTACACTAACCAAGGTGTAAAAACCCTGAAGGTCTATTGCTTATTTATGCCATTTTTTTTATGCAATAAATAAAAACCGGTAGAGGCTATAAATGAGACATTTTAAAGACAGTTCAAAATATTCAACAAAAATTAGTTTTTAATTAAGAATTATTAAATTTTCAATTTTGTTTTACAATATATACTTATTTTTCATATGTTGATTTTTCTCCCACTGAATTGTGGTTTATAAAAACCAAAACAGTGTTGCAATCTTGCATATATTGTGCATGAAATCTATTAAGAAGGTTGTTACTGTCTAAGGGAAATAAAATTATATAATTTTTTCGCACAAACTTTAGAATTAAAGAGTAATAATTTGATGGAAAACCTACGTTACTACTTATTTTAAGCATGTTAAGCGTAGGGGCGTGGTTTAAACACAAAAATATTTATTAAATAGTATATAAACATTTAAATCAAATATTAATGCCAAAACGAATTGCAAATCCCACAAAAAAAAGCTTTTTTCAAATTGTCCATTGTTATTACATAAAATATAACAAACCTCAATTTCGTAAATAAATAATATTTTCAACTAAGAAATAAAAACCCTAAAACTATATTTTGCTATTTACATCTTTTTTATACTGTTAAGCTTTATGAGAACATTTAAAGGCAATTAAAAATATTTAACCAAAAGAGTTTTTAATTAAGAATTAACCAATTTATACAATATATACTTAAATTTCAATTTTCCACACAAACTAGATTTATTAAATAGTAATAAATTTATAGAAAACATACCTTGCTATATTTTAAGCATGTAAATCTAAATCATTAAAAATTACACTTAAGTTATTATCTTAAAAATTAGTTTAATAAGAAATTTGAAAACTTTCAAAAAGCTAAATAAAAGCCATATTTTTTTTTTTTTTAAGTTGGAGGGTTGTTAGAAAGAAAAGTTTCCAATAAAAATAATTAATTTAATAAAATATATGAACATTTAAACAAAAAAGGATTAAATTGGAATTTTAATTCCATCCAAACAAGAAGAAACAAGATTTTTTTTTTTAAATGCATTTTTATTACTGAAAATTACAAGTCCTAAATATCAATTTCGTGAATTAAATTAAATTTTTGGAAAATGCAACATAATTTTGTTAAGTAGTGCAAAACAAATCATGATAAAACAGGAAGCAGTGAAATATAATGAACTTGTATATCGGATGCAAAAGGATTGAAAGTCTTCCAACGGAGGTCGCAACAGATCGCGTTTAGCGAATGTCTACAAGTTCAAGGTTTCCCAATGAAAATATAAAACAAAAGTTGGTTGGTTGGTTGTTTGGGGTTTATTGGCACAAGGGCCAAAATATGGCCAAGCTGCGCCAAACACTAGATTTTATACCAACAATAAGATTCTAAAAACACACATAAACAAAACTTAAATTTAAAGAAGAGGTAAAAATCCTGTGTAGTTTAAAAATATAAATAGTGATGAATGAGGTGGATGATTTAATAAATAGGACAATGTGGGAGATGAAGTGTTAAAAAAGCGATTATATACAAGTCTAAGACGAGGACAAGAAGTTAAAATATGAATAATGGAGAGAGGTTGTTGGCAATGGTTACACAGCGGGGCAGTGTCATTGAGCAATAGATGTCTATGTGTTGCTCTCGAATGACCTATGCGGAGACGGGTCAATAAAACATCACACCGTCGAGATGACAAGGAAGGTAGGAACGGGATGCTGGGAAATACAGAGGCTAATTTATTAGCCGTCTGTAACCTCCAACCATCGCTCCAGTCCTTACGCACAAGGTCTCGCAAAACATTACGTAGGTCGTCATATGGGATTCTGATATTAAGCTGGGATGTGGCATTTTTGGCAGCTTGATCTGCCACTTCATTGCCAGTTATGCCGACATGCCCAGGAATCCAGCACAATATGACGCCATAGCCCCGTCGGATAAGTTTATTATGAATAGTCAACACCTCAAAAGCTAGAGGATGGCTTAGAGAATCAGATGACAGAGATTCTAATATGCTTTTGGAATCGGTGTAAACTATAAAATTGCCAACAGTCTGGTGAGAAATGTATTTTAATGCTTTATACAAGGCTAAAAATTCGGATGTAAAAACAGATATTAAAAGTGGTAATGAGTAACTAAAATTTTCGGAGCCGCATACAAATGCGCAGCCAACATGATCAATGGACTTTGATCCATCTGTATATATGGCTGTATGAGAGTTAAAAGTATTACGATGATCATTAAAAAGTTGATTAAAAATAACTGGATTAGTGCTACATTTCTCATATCCAGGGAACACGTTTAAAATTGAAATATTCAAAGTTCTCCAGGGTATATTATCAAACAGAGGACGTTCCGCAACTTCTATTGAATGGAGAGGAGTGCCACTCAGAGTATCTCTTATTCGCAGTCCAAAGGATGGTATGCAGGACGGGCGATTCCTGAAAAGTACATCCTTAGATCTGTCCAAGAGTAAATTTTGTAAAGGATGATCTGGATGCGACAAAATGCGATAATACAGTCGCAGAGATAACAAACTGCGTGTGGAGGCTAATGGTAATTCATTGCATACAACATAAAGGCTTTCGACGGGTGATGTGCGAAAAGCTCCAGAGCAGATTCTTAGTGCCGAATGATGAATCGTATCGAGCTTACGCAGCACAGATGGACGGGCTGAACCATAAACAGCACAGCCATAGTCCAATCTGGAGCGAATTACAGCTCGATAGACATTCAGCATAGTGAATCGCTCTGCTCCCCAAAAAGTATTGGATAGAACTTTCAACAAATTGAGCTTTTTCATGCATGACACCCGCAAGTCCTTAATGTGCGGCAGAAATGTAAGCTTCTTGTCAAAAATAACACCTAAAAATCTCGCTTCGTCTACTACTGTAATCCTACTCCCACCCAGAAAAAGGTCTGGGTCAGGATGCAGGTTTCGTAGACGGCAGAAATGTACACAGGATGTTTTTTGAATAGAGAAGTTGAAACCATTTTCTGCGCTCCACTTTGTCAACCGTGTAACAGTTGTTTGCAGTTGTCTCTCTACGAATCGCATGTCCTTTCCTTGGCAAAAAATGCTCAAGTCATCCACATATAAATTGCCTTGGACAGAAGGAGGTAGCTGTTTCAGGATATCGTTTATTTTCAAGGCGAAAAGAGTCACGCTGAGTACGCTACCCTGAGGAACGCCCTCTTCTTGAATAAAAGTATCCGAAAATGCAGAGCCAATGCGAACGCTGAATTCTCGCAATGCCAAAAAGTTCTTAATAAATATCGGTAGATGTCCTCGAAACCCAAGGGAATACAGATCTTTTAGAATACCATATCGCCATGTCCGATCGTACGCCTTCTCCATATCGAAGAATATAGCAACGAGATGGTTTCGGCGCAGAAAGGCATGGCGTATTTGAGTTTCGAGGTACAGGATGTTATCTACCGTAGAGCGGCCAACCCTAAAACCACTTTGAAAGGGCGTTAGAGCTTTGGTCGTCTCTAACATATGAACAAGGCGAGAATTCACCATCTTTTCTAAGAGCTTGCACAGGCAGCTGGTCAGTGCAATAGGCCGATAGTTATTTGGATCTTTAGAATCTTTTCCGGGTTTAGGAAAAGGAATAACTATGGCACGTCGCCAAGCCGAAGGAAAAGCATGTTCTTCCCATATGCGATTGTACAGTCGCAATAAATTACTCAGAGAGTGACTAGATAGATGTTTTAGCAAAGTGTAAGTGATGCCATCAGGACCCGGTGCTGTCATCCGAGTCTTCTGAAGGCATCGCGTCAACTCTCTTTCAGTAAAACTACAATTATAGTCAAGTTCGGTATCTCTATCAGGAGAAAAATTAATAACATGGGATTCTGCGCGTTGTTTGATGCGCTGAAAATTGCCAGGATATGTGGTAGAACTGGACACGGCAGAAAATGATCTCGCAATAGAATTTGCGATTTCTACCGTGTCAGTAACCAACTGGCCATTTTCTTCCACCAACGAGATAGAATGTGTGGAATATAATCCCATAGCTTTCCGAACTTTGATCCATAATTGTTTTGAGGAAATGGCAGATGTTATGCCAGAAACATACTTTTGCCATGATTCTCTTTGGCTTTGACGACGTATTCGTCGCGCATTGGCTTTTGCAAATTTGAACTTAGTCAAATTTTCGGATGTGGGATACCTTCGAAATGTATCCCAGGCCTTTTTTCTCTTTTTGTGGGCAATTTTGCAGGCTTGATTCCACCACGGTTTCGGTAGTTTTGGTAACTTTGATGAGACAGGAATAGATATACGAGCAGCATCCATTATAACATTAGTGACAGATTCTACACATTGGTCAATATCATCCCGGTTCACCATCTCGTCTGACAAATATGCCATTGATGCAAACAAATCCCAATTCGCCACCTCATATTTAAATCGAGGCAGGCGAGATACAGGGGTTGTCGCATTCCCCGGAAATGTAATAAACAAGGGGAAATGATCACTATGAAATGGATCATTTCCCACCTGAAACGTCAGGGAGGAAAACAGAGAGGGTGAACACAAGACAAGATCAATGGCATGGAAGGTCCTCGATGGGGCGTGGAAGTATGTTGGTTGCCCATTATTGAGTACACATAGATTTTGATCGTGTATCAATTTCTCAATTTGATTTCCACGACGATTTATGTCTGGGCTTCCCCAAAGAGGATTGTGCCCATTAAAATCGCCACATAAGATATAAGGAATTGGAAGCTGATCGCATAACCTGTCTAAATCTGCTTGATGGATAATATCATTAGGCGGTAGATAAATTGAGCACACTGTAATGAGAGATTTTACAGTGACTCTAACTGCGATAGCTTGCAGATTTGTTGTGAGACGCAGTGGGGTGAAGGGAGCGCTATTAGATATAAAAATAGCAACTCCACCACTGGCTCTATCTCCGCTAACGTAATCCTTTCTAAGGGGGGTATAACCCTTAACAAGAGAGCTCTGAGTTGGTTTTAACAGAGTTTCTTGTAGACAAAAGCAGATGGGATGGTATTCATCAATAATATTTTTAACGTCTACCGAGTTCTGGTGAAAACCGCGGCAATTCCACAAAAAGATACAGGCCATTATGGGAAGGTTATGGGGTTGGAAGGCTGCTTGATTGGTTTTATTTTCGGAGCGAGATTGCCTGGCGTCTCCATACCAGGCTCTACCTCCATATCAGCAGCATCAGAGGAGTCTGAAGGGATATTGTGTGATATGGGGGTTCTGGGTTTCTTTGGTTTTTTAGTATTGTTGTTTTCGGATTGTGCTTTTTTATTTTTAAGGGATTTATTGAGAGCTGTAAGAGGAGATACAACTTCATTAACATTATTTTTGTTATTTGTAGTTGTACCTTTGGAAAAAACAGGAGTGGGGAGAGTTTTAGCAGTAATTTGACGACTATTGCTTGTAGTTGGCTGATCTATTGAAATTTCGCATTGAATTGCGATAGAGGAGGTAGATTTTTTGGTTGCGGCTGCATAAGATAGATTAGGTTTGGGTAGAGTGATCGAGACTTGCTTTTTGGCATCCATGTAAGAAAGTTTCTGGGTTGTTCTCACAACCTGAATTTCTTTTTCTTCCTTCCACTTTGGGCAGATACGAGAGTTCGCAGAGTGCTCACCCTCGCAATTGGTGCACTTTAGTGGAAGGGCACAGTTCTGGAAGGAATGGCCAATATTGGAGCATCTGGAACAAGTCTCTACTCCTCTACATGTGTTTATTGAATGACCGAACCTTTGACACTTAAAGCAGCGCAAAGGATTCGGAATGTAGGGTCGGACTGGGCAATTAAGATACCCAGCTTTAATGTTAGTTGGCAAATCGGGAGTATTAAAGGTCAGTACTAGATGTTTAGTTTGAATAATGGCGTCATCTCTTTTCATCGTGATCCGGTAGACGTTAGTCACACCTTGCGATGACAGCTCGGCTTCTATTTCCTTTTCAGGAACAGCCAGAAGATCAGATTCAGAGATGACACCTTTAGAAGAATTCAGGCTATTGTGAGTTGAGACGGACATGTTGATGTGTCCTATCTTAGTAGCTGAGAGTAAGTTTTTTGTTTGAGCAGCTGAGGTAGTTTCTATTAAATAGTCGCCAGATTTAAGTTTTTTAACGGATTTGGGATTGCCACAGATACCTTGTAGGCCTTTTTGAATAAAAAATGGAGACATGGTACCGAGAATATGGTCAGGGGAGGTAATGATAAGGAATTTTGTATTTTGTATAACGTTAGATAATTTTTCAGTTGAATTTGTAGTATTTGTAGAACTGGATGGGGTCGCCGGATACAAAGCCTCCGGCAGGGCATGGGTTTTAGGATCCATATGAGTTTAGGTGTTCATCCCGGTTCAGCCCCGCCCACCACCGAGCCCTACAAGGGGAGGCAGTGCCACACTGCCACGGGGGTAAAACCGGGGTATAGTGCTACAGTTTCGAAGTGTGGATCCACAAGGGCACTCCTAGCTGCAGTACTAGCCCTTAAATGCCAAATAACAGTGGTGTCCAGCACGCCAGGGGAGAAATTCACATGGCGTACTGAACCACAGTGATATTAGGCGAGCCGGTTGACCAAAAGCGGGCTCACTCCTGGCCTCTCGTTTACGTCGAAGCATGGACCAAAGGGAACGCAACGACGTCTCTAGGAAACTAAACCCCGTCCTAAACGAGACGTCGCAGGATCCCCAGGACTCCACTTTCCTACGATACGAGTTACCGCACACGGCAAACGTGCAGGTCAGATAATCTGACAGAAACCAATATAAACTGTCAGAATTAATACAAAAAGTGAAACAACTAAATTGAACCCACGAAACGATACTGAAATATAAATAAGGAAAACCCAACAATCATAAACAAAGGAATAAATGAATGTTATAACAAAATACAACAACTAAAAATCGTGCACATGGTAGGGCCTTAACTAAAAAGGAAAGAACGAAAAAAGCTAAGGCCCAGCTAGGGTACCTCGGGGTTGCCAAGCCCGTACTCGCAAGATGCGAGCCCCCTGAGGGGTATAAAACAAAAGAGTGCCAAATAAAAGTTGCATTCGGCAGATGCGACGTAATTATAGTTATAATCATTCATCTCAACTTCAGAGTGATATCATCCATCCCCGTTTGACGAAGATCGCAAATATTTCTACATATTCAAGATACTAAATTTTTTGTGAAATTATCTGTTTTTTTTTGATTGAGCATCGATTCTTCATAAAACAACAAACGAACTGAAATTTTCCAATGATCAAGTGTATTTTAATCAAATACCCTTGACTAAAAATTCGGACAAATCTCAAAAAGTTATTACCTTAAATTTTACAATTCACAATTATTCCTACATGTTAAAAGATGCTCTATTCTTTTAAAATTCTCAGTTTTTCAAGATTGTGCACAAAAAAAAACCGATCCGATATTCCAATGATGAAATGTGTTATGACAATTAAATGCCCTTGTCTAAAAAGTTGAACATCAGGAATAAAGTCCTTTTTAATGACGCGAAATTATTCCATTTAAGCATTTCTCGTATAGCATGCTTATACTCCATTCGTACCTTACATTTCTACAAATACTATTTAACTTGAGAAAATGTGCTTAAATTTTCTCCCATTTCCTCTTTCTAAGGTTGCCTTAACTTCGTTTATGGGCAGACAAACGGGCACCAAGACTTGGCGCAATTGGCGCACGTGTTTAACAAGGATTTAAAACAAAATTGGCGCAGAATCGCACATAAGTGTGGTTTTGTAGCAAGTGTGCGCAGGATACCACTTTTGGCGCTCTCTGGCGCAATTGGCGCAGAATTCCCATCCCTGCGTGTAAGATGGTGTATCCCAAGGCGGAAACCGCAATATCTCGCTCTGCTGGATCTGGATATCATCAAGGCCCAAGTCATTTAGGAGAACTTTCGTCCGTTCACAGAAGGGACGAATGTGAGATGGACGTGCGTTGTAAAGCCTATTTAAAACTGGAGAAATAGTCATGTTTTTTAAAGGATGAGATGGTATTGATAAAGTTTTGAAATAAAAATATACAGACAGCATTCTTCTTCTAAAATCAAGTGGAAGTTTGTTACTAATCACATAGAGGCTGTTAACAGGTGATGTCCGAAATGCACATGTGCAGATTCTTAAGGCAGAGTGATGGACAGTGTCTAATCTGCGTAAGACTGTGTCAATAGCTGATGCATAAGCCACACATCCGTAATCAATTCGCGAAAGAATAATGGATTGATAGACCCGAAGTAACGAGGTTCGGTCTGAACCCCATGCGGTATTAGACAGCACTTTCAGGATATTCAATGATTTTTCGCATTTTTTCCTTAGCTGCTGTACATGGGGACGAAAGGACAGCTTGTTATCAAAAATGACTCCAAGGAATTTTATTTCGCTTACAACGGGGATTTGTGAACCACGGATGTAAATTTCAGGGTCTAGATGTGGGTTTCGCTTTTTGCAAAAATGAACACAACAAGTCTTGGTCTGTGATAATGTGTGCCCATTCTCGTCACACCATTTAATCAAGTTATTGACCGCAGACTGAAGTTGCCTTTCAATAAAGCGCATATCCGATCCCTGGAATGAGACCTGTAAGTCATCAACATATAACGAAGAATTAATGTATGGCTGTAGCGAGTGAATGATGTTACTAAAATGAACAGTGAAGAGAATGACACTTAAAACACTACCCTGAGGGACTCCCTCATCTTGAATAAAAGGACGTGACAAAATGTCACCTACACGAACTTGAAACGAACGAAAAGATAAAAAGTTTTGTATTAAAAGAGGTAAATTTCCTTTAAAACCAAATTTATACAAAGTTCGGAGAATACCATAGCGCCACGTACGATCGTACGCTTTTTCAACATCAAAAAATATTGAGACGAGATGATTTCGCCTTACAAATGCGTTACGAATTTGTGTTTCCAGCTGCACGATGTTATCAAATGTGGATCTTCCTTTACGGAATCCACTTTGGCAAGAAGGAATGCATTTGTTCTTTTCAAGCACATAGATAAGACGTGCGTTGATCATTCGCTCAAGGGTCTTGCACAGACAGCTAGTTAAGGCGATAGGTCGATAACTCAAAGGATCTTTGGAATCTTTCCCGGGCTTTAGAATTGGAATCACGATGCTTGTTTGCCAAAGAGACGGAAACTTTTGTTCCTCCCAGATTCTATTAAACAAAATAAGAATATTTGAAAGGGAATCTCTAGTAAGATGGCGTAGCATATGATAAGTTATTCCATCAGGTCCAGGACTAGTGTTATTGGAATTAGAAAGGGCCCTTTTCAGCTCCATCATCGTGAGACTGCAATTATAATCGAGATTGGTTTTGGTTTTGAACTTAATAGACATTTTTTCAGCTTCTCTCTTGGTTATTAAGAAAGCAGGGCTATACGAATTCGAGCTGGACACATTCGAAAATGCTTCTCCTATTGCATTAGCAATATCTTCTGGAGAAGAATGCACAGCAGTTCCTGTTTCTAAAATCGAAATCGAGTAGTCCTGGTAGAGGCCATTAGCTGCCTTTACCTTTCTCCATAATTGCTTGCTCGTTGTTGATGAAGTGATTGAAGAGACGTAACTGATCCAAGATTCTCTTTGGCTCTGGCGTCTAACCCTTCGAGCGAATGCTTTGGCCTGTTTAAAAGCGACGAGGTTTGCTGTAGTGGGGTATCTCCGAAAGATGTTCCATAACTTCTTTTGTCTCTTGTATGCCAACTGACATTCAGCGTTCCACCATGGCTTGCAGATTTTACGCTGCCGCGTCGAACTTTTAGGAATTGTGGCATCAGCAGCCTTAATAATTGCCTCGGTGACGTTTTCCACCGATATATCAATATCATCGTCGTTAACCATTGTCTCGGTAATTAATGCCAATTGAGAAAAAGCAGCCCAATCAGCTCGGGGATATACGTAGGCAGATGGTCGAAAAATCCCTCTGCTACGACTATTTTGAGAGACAAAGATGGGGAAATGATCGCTATTATACAGATCATTGGCAACTGCAAAATTAAAAAATGGCAAAAGTGTTGGAGAACAAATGGCCAAATCGAGAGAGTGGAACGTCTTTGTAGGTTCGTGAAAGTAAGTTTTCTCGTTGTTATTGAGGAGGCACAGAGAGTGATCAGATATTAACTGTTCAATCTGTTTACCTCTACTATTAGTACTGTCACTTCCCCACAGAGTACTGTGGCCATTAAAGTCACCGAGTATTAAAAAGGGCGCTGGCAGCTGATCTACAAGGTCGTTCAATTGCTGCTGGGAGACGTTACAGTTGGGTGGTAGGTAAAGACAGCAGACTGTAACAAGAGATTGAACATGCAGTTTAACTGCAACAGCCTGTAAAGTTGTATTTAGTGGGATTACAGTGCTGGGATAATTATGAGAAGTGAAAATGCAAACTCCTCCAGACACTGTAGTACCAGAATCAAAGTCTTTACGAGCACAACTAAATCCACGAATCCTAGCAGATTGAGTAGACCGCAGGAAGGTTTCTTGAAGTGCGACACATACTGGGTCGTAGGTGGAAATAAGATATTTTAAATCATCAGTTTTGGGTCGAATACCACGGCAATTCCAAGAGATAAAGAACGTTATGTTATGGAAGGTGTATTCAAATGGCAAGCGGAAACACCATGTTCCGTAGTTTTCATTTCAACATCAAAGTCCTCATCAGATAGACCTGATGTATGTAAATCGATTTCGATGTCGTCGACAGGATGTTTTGGTTTTGTTGCATAAGACTTTTTAGGGTCTCTGCTTTTTGTGGGAATTCCCACTTTATCACGACGTTTCACATTTAGGAAAGAGCGACCTACAGGACTTCCAGAGGAAGATCGTGATGTGGACGCCTTTGTGGCGGGTCTTTTGTTGGATGTATTTTTTTCTGGTTGTTGGTTGGTTGGTTGGATTTTAGTGGCGCAAGGGCCAGTTTTGGCCATACTGCGCCAAACACACGACAATATAGTTCTTTATTGTGAGGCCTCTAAAGTATCAGTTTTAAAAAGTAAAAACGTTGTAAAAGATAAAAATATATTTAGATCAATTGTAAAAAATTGACAATTTTGGTAAAAGGTTAAAAGATAATTGGATATATACAAATAAATTGTTATGTCGAACACTATATACAATATTTACATTTTTACAATTGTTGACCTGCAACATTTTATAAACACTTAAAAAAACAGACAAAGTTAAAAAGAAAAAATTTAAATGTGATTGATAAAGCCAATCTCATTTAGAAAGGAGAACAGATTCAAGTGGGGAACTTCCCCAATTAAATCATTCAAGTTTAAAATGGTACTATTAAAATATTTCATGCGTTGTTGGTTAAAAACAGGACAGACAATTAAGATATGATGAACAGTAAAAACACATGAGCATGATTGACATGAAGGAGGGATTTCGTTAAGGAATAAATGGCGATGAGTGAAGCGAGTGTGCCCAATACGAAGGCGAGTCAACTTGACATCGGTCTTGCGTAGTGGAGCAATAGGCCATTCACGGATTATGGGCTTAACGGAATACAACTTATTGGAAGTTTGTAAATCCCAAAACTCTTGAAACAGACAATTAACTATATTTTTAACGAATTTTTTTATGTCTGTGAAAGGAACTGCTTGCTGCAAGGGAACGGATGCAGTTTTCGCAGCAATATCGGCAAGTTCATTTCCTTGAATGCCCACATGACTCGGGATCCAGCAGAACAAGATCTCAAATCCTGTATTTGTTAAAATTTTTAGAGTATTACAAATATCCGACACAGTGGGATGGCAGTTAGGATCAAAATGCTCTAGCTGTTTTAAAACACTCATACTGTCAGTATAAATACAAAACTTACGTCGAGAACTACACGCTATCGTTTGAAGAGCAGAATAAATTGCCATCGCTTCAGCAGTGTATACAGAACAAGAGGAGTGAAGGCTGTAACTATATGTTACGTTTTGTATAATCACTCCAGAACCAACATAACCTGCACCTTTAGATCCGTCCGTAAAAATTGGCAGGAATGTTTCGAACTGAGAACGGTGGAGCTCAAATAATTGTTGGTAAACAACTGCTGGAGTGTCTGGTTTAGCGTAACCATCGAAGGGATTCATATGCGTGTAAGATGGTATATCCCATGGTGGAAAGCGCAATATTTCCTTCTGCTGGATCTCGGAATCACCAAGGTTCAAATCATTTAGTAGAACTTTCGTCCGTTCACAGAAGGGACGAACGTGAGATAGACGTGCGTTGTAAAGCCGATTTAGACAGGGTGAAATAATCATATTTTTCAAAGGATGGGATGAAATTGATAAAATTTTAAGATAAAAATAGACGGACAACATTTTTCTTCTAAAATCAAGTGAGAGTTGGTTACTAACTACATACAGACTGTTAACAGGCGATGTCCTGAATGCACCTGTGCAAATTCTTAAGGCAGAGTGATGGACTGTGTCTAATCTGCGTAAGACCGAGTCAATAGCTGATCCATAAGCGACACATCCATAATCAATTCGTGATAAAATAATAGATTGATAAACCCGAAGTAAAGAGGTTCGATCCGATCCCCACGCAGTATTGGATAGCACTTTCAGGATGTTCAAAGATTTTTCACATTTTTTTCTCAGGTGCAGTACATGGGAGCGGAAGGAGAGCTTGTTGTCAAAGATGACTCCTAGGAATTTCATCTCGTTTACAACGGGAATTTGCGAACCACGGATGGAAATTTCGGGTTCTGGATGTGGGTTTCGCTTTTTACAAAAATGAATGCAACAAGTTTTGGTCGGTGATAATGTGTGACCGTTCTCGTCGCACCATTTGATTAAGTTATTGACTGCAGACTGAAGCTGCCTTTCTATAAATCGCATATCGGATCCCTGGAATGAGATCTGCAAGTCGTCAACATACAATGAAGAATGAATGTATGGTTGTAGTGAGTGAATGATATTACTAAAATGAATGGTAAAAAGAGCGACACTTAATACGCTACCCTGAGGAACTCCCTCAGCTTGAATAAAAGATTGTGACAAAATGTCACCTACACGAACTTGAAACGAACGAAAAGATAAAAAGTTTTGTATAAAAAAAGGTAAATTTCCTTTAAAACCAAAATCGAACAAAGTTCGGAGAATACCATAGCGCCACGTGCGATCGTACGCTTTTTCAATATCAAAAAATATGGAGACCAGATGATTCCGCCTTACAAATGCATTACGAATTTGAGTTTCCAGTTGCACGATGTTATCAAATGTGGACCTTCCTTTACGGAATCCACTTTGGCAAGAAGGAATGCATTTGTTCTTTTCAAGCACATAGGTAAGGCGTGCATTGATCATTCGCTCTAGGGTTTTACATAGGCAACTAGTTAAAGCGATTGGTCGATAACTCAAAGGATCTTTAGGATCTTTCCCGGCCTTTAGAATTGGAATCACGATGCTTGTTTGCCATAGAGACGGAAACTTTTGTTCTTCCCAGATTCTATTAAACAAAAGAAGAATATTCGTAAGTGAATCTGTAGTAAGATGGCGTAGCATATGATACGTTAGTCCATCAGGTCCAGGACTAGTGTTATTGGAGTTAGAAAGTGCCTTTTTCAGCTCCATCATTGAGAGACTGCAATTATAAGCGAGATTGGTTTTGGTTTTGAAATTAATATACACTTTTTCAGCTTGTCTCTTGGTTGTTAAGAAAGCAGGGCTATACGAATTCGAGCTGGACACATTCGAAAAAGCTTTTCCTATTGCATGAGCAATATCTTCTGGAGAAGAGTGTACAGCAGTTGTTGTTTCTAATATCGAAATCGTGTAGTCCTGGTAGAGGCCATTAGCTGCCTTTACCTTTCTCCATAATTGCTTGCTCGTTGTTGACGAAGTGATTGAAGATACGTAATTGATCCATGATTCTCTTTGGCTCTGGCGCCTAACCCTTCGAGCGAACGCTTTGGCCTTTTTAAAAGCGACAAGGTTTATTGTAGTTGGGTATCTCCGAAATATGTTCCATAACCTCTTTTGACTCTTGTATGCCGACTGACATTCAGTGTTCCACCACGGCTTGCAGATTTTGCGCAGCCGCATCGAAGTTTTAGGAATTGTTGCATCAGCAGCCTTAATAATTGCCTCGGTGACGTTTTCCACCGCTATATTAATATCATCGTTGTTAACCATTGTCTCAGAAATTAATGCCAATTGAGAAAAAGCAGCCCAATCAGCTCGGGGATACACGTAGGCAGGTGGTCGGATAATCCCTCTGCTACGACTATTCTGCGAGACAAAGATGGGGAAATGATCGCTGTTATAAAGATCATTGGCAACTGCAAAATTCAAAAATGGCAAAAGTATTGGAGAACAAATAGCTAAATCGAGAGAGTGGAACGTTCTTGTGGGTTCGTGGAAGTAAGTTTTCTCGTTGTTGTTGAGTAAACAAAGAGAGTAATCGGCAATCAGCTGTTCGACCTGTTGCCCTCTTCGATTTGTACTATCACTTCCCCACAGTGTGCTGTGGCCATTAAAGTCACCGAGTATTAAAAAGGGGGCTGGGAGCTGATCTACAAGGTCGTTTAATTGCTGCTGAGAGATGTTACAATTGGGTGGTAGGTAAAGACAACAGACTGTAAGAAGAGATTGAAAATGCAGTTTAACTGCAACAGCCTGTAAAGTGGTATTTAGTTGAATTACAGTGCTGGGATAATTATGAGAAGTAAAAATGCAAACTCCTCCAGACACTGTAGTACCAGAATCAAGGTCCTTACGAGTACAACTAAACCCACGAATCTTAGCAGATTGAATAGATCTGAGGAAGGTTTCTTGAAGTGCAATACATACTGGACTGTAGGTGGAAATAAGAGATTTTAAATCGTCAGTTTTGGGTCGAAGACCACGGCAATTCCAAGAGATAAAAAATTTTAAATTATGGGGGGTGCGTTCAAATGACCATCTGAATCACCCTCGTTCATTAACGTTTCCTCATCGTCAGATGGGTGCAGGAGCACCACATCTGCTTCTTTTTCCAAATGAGGAAACCTGAAAGATGTTACCGATTTTTGGCGAGAAAAACTTTCTCTCGCACTTTTTAATTTTAAAGCTTGAAAAGCTTTAGATTTCGCAGTTGTTTTTGTTCTAGAAGTAGAAGGTTTAGGATCTGTTTGCTTGAATATACTAGTTGAAGATGATTTGACTAATGGTGTTGATGATCTTGCTACAGAAGTTGAAGGTGATCTTGTTAAAGGTATGGTAGTGGTGTCTGTTTGGGTGCTGCTACTTTTCATGACCTTTTGAGTAGCGGAAGCGTAACTCTTTCCTGCTACAGGTGTGCGAGATGTAACTTTGCGTCTAGCCTCTGGATAAGATATGTTTTCTTTAAATTTTACAGTTGTTATCTCTTTTTCAACAGCCCATTGCGGGCAGGTTCGGAAATAAGAAGGGTGGTCACCCTGGCAGTTGACGCATTTTTCTTTTTCCCTGCAGTTTTCGCTTTCGTGCCCAGGCTGTGCACAGCGAGCACAAGTTGGTGTTCCTCGGCATGTTGCCTTAGAATGGCCATATTGTTGACAAGAGAAACATCGCAAGGGATTAGGTATATATGGTCGAACTGGACATCGCAAATAAGCAGCTTTGACATATTGCGGAAGTGATGGTAACTGAAACGTCAAGATTATGTGTTTGGTTTCCAAAGTTTCACCGTTTCGCTTGATAGATATTCTCTTAACGGCGCAGACGTTTTGATCCTTAAGATTTTCTAGGATTTCCTCTTCGGGAACATGCAATAAGTCAGGGGCAGAGATAACACCTCGGGAAGTATTTAAAGAAATATGAGGCGACACGGATACCTTTAGATGTGCAAGGGTTGTTAACTTGGATAGTAAAGCAGCTTGTTTATCATTGGATACTTCAATTAGGAGATCACCAGAACGCATTTTGCTAATAGATTTAGCTTCTCCAACATAACCGGAAATGCCTTTCTCAATGAGAAAAGGAGAGACGGTCTGAAAAGATCCTTCGTTTCGTTTCATAACAAAAAATCTAGCAGTAGTTGAACAAATATTTAACTGTGTTTGCTCCACTGAAGGAGAGGGGTGTTTGTTTTCCATATGAAAGGAAAGGGAGATTCAGACCCTAGAGTCCCACCCACCATGGAGTCCTTATAAATCAAGGGATAGTACACGCCGGCATGCAACCAAAACAAAATTAATGAATAAAGAAAGAAAAACAAAGGTGCGCTCGGCAATGCACTACCAGGTTTACTAGGATCTATACGCGCGCACTATGTGCCTGAAGACGCCTCCGATCCTGAATGTTCAGCCATCCAGGGGGAGGATCCCAGAAGACATAACGTTTGCTTGATTCCACCCAGCCAGGTCTACTGACCCTAACCAGGAGCCGATTGATACACTGGGAACCACAATGTACCTCCCGTTTGCCTGAAGCAAAGGCCGAAGTAATGTGTTGAGGTAAAACGTACAAAATTTCACCCAAGACGCTATCCTCTCAATTACCAGGCTCCTCATTTCCAAGGTTACGAGTATCCACGTACGGCAAACACGTGGGTGACTTAATCGCCAACAGAAGCTATAAGCAACAGGTTGGCAACAGCTTCTGATGGGGAGCCCTCACCTACGAGAGGCAGTCACAATGAGGGAGGAAGAAAAAAGGAAAAAGCACGAGAAAGAGGAGAAGAAACAGAAAGTAGGATAGATCACTAGGGTACCTCGGGGTTGTGAAGCCCGTGTTTACTTAAAGAAAGTAAACCCCCTGAGGGGGTATTTTTTTCTGGAAGTGAAAAGTTAGGAAGTGGAAGATTTCTTCCAAATGCCATATCAGTTTGTGTCGATATACTTTTGGAGCTTTTTGTTACAGCAGCAGAGCTGCTTGCTACAGCAGCAGAGTAAGAAACACCTACTTTTGGAGTTCGAGAGTCAACAATTCTACGCGCTTCTGGATAGGACAAGTTCTGGTTTACTTTGATAGTCTGGACCTCTTTTTCCCGCACCCATCTAGGGCATGATCTTGAAAAAGCGGGGTGATTCTCTTTGCAGTTTGCACAACGAGGTGTTAATTTGCAATCATCGCTGTTGTGTCCCTCTGCAGAACAGTTTGCACAAATTTCGGCTTTTCCACGGCAGGTTGTTTTGGAATGGCCAAATTGTTGGCACTTAAAACACCCGAGGGGATTTGGGACATACGCTCGAACTGGACAGCTTAAGTAAGCGGCTTTAACACGAGATGGTATTCTTGGAGTGTCGAAGGTCAGGACTAGATGTTTAGTTGGTAAAATTTCACCTGCTCGACGGATAGTGATTCTATGAACTCCACATACGTTTTGGTCTCGTAGGTTTTCCAGTATTTCTTCTTCCGACGAGTACAATAAATCGGGTTCAGAGATGACACCTTTCGAGTTGTTTAAAGTGCGATGTGCTGATGTTGTGACTGCGTAAGGTCCAAGAGTGTTGGTGTTAATCAAAGTCTCGGCTTGTTTGGCATTTGCTACTTCAACAAGGAGATCACCTGATTGAAGTTTTTTTATGGATGGTATGTCACCCAACAAAGATTGCAAAGTTTTGTTTATTAAGAAGGGGGAAACATTGCGAAATGAGATATTGTTTTCGTTTGTGGCATTTAGTTTGATTATAAAAAATCTAGTGTTTGTAGGTTTCAGTACAACTTGTTGCTCCCTCGAAGAGGGAGAGAGGTTTGGTTCAGAATTCATAATGTGGAAAAAAATAATTCAGACTCTGCAGCACCACCCACCATCGAGTCCTACTAGGGGATGCAACAATTGCATCAGCGTTAACAGAGCCTATACGGTCTCCGACCGCCTCTTAGAAAGCCTCCACCCTGAAAGAAGTCTCCCCCAGGCCTCCACCCTAAAAGCAGTTTCCTCAGGGCAAGATTCCCTCGAAACGGCCAGATCCCTTGATCCCAAGCCGCCGACAAATGTCGTACCGACCAGCCGATTGATGCACGTGGGACCGATGTGCACCTCCCGTTTACTTGAAGCAGAGGCCGAAATAGCGTATTGGGTCAGTATGTCGCCCCTCAGCTACCAGGATCCCCTTTTCCAGGGACACGGGTCTCCATGCAAGGCAAACACATGGGCGATATAATCCCCAGAAGGAGCTTATAGCAACAGAGCGGCCAAAATTCCTCAAGGGGAGCCCTCACCTCCAGAAGAAGGTAATCACAACGAGGGAGGAAGGAAAAAGCAAAGGGAAAGAGGAGGGTAAACAGAAAGGAGGACAGATCACTAGGGTACCTCGGGGTTGTGAAGCCCGTGTTTACTTAAAGAAAGTAAACCCCCTGAGGGGTCCGCATTTTAGAATTCATAGGTCAGGCCAAGCACAAAAGGCAATCAACAGCTCTCCTCATGCTTGATGTTGCCAAGGCTTTTGATAGCGTCTATCATAGAGGATTGATCTACAAGCTGATTCTTTAGAAGTTCCCTGATGAACTTATACACCTCATGATTTCCTATCTCTCTGGCAGAACATTCAGAACCAAATATGGAAACGATCTATCCTCAACTAGGGGTATTGCAGCTGGTGTCCCACAAGGGTCAGTGCTTCGGCCCATTCTTTACATTGTGTATACAGCAGATTTTCCAACGTTCCGGGATGACCCCAACATTTTAACAGCCTTCTATGTGGATGATACCGCCATAGCATCTGCGTCACTCAATGCCAACTTTGCTCTTCTGAGACCCAGAGATAAGATCCCAGTTATTGAAGAATGGTGTCAAAGGTGGTAAATTGCGATTAATCAAGCAAAATCAAACATTCTAATTATTGACAATCACCATCGTGCGGACAAAGAAAATTTCAAAGTTACACTTTTTGGAGAAGATATTCCCTTTGTCACAAAAGCAAAGTACCTAGGGATCACCATCAATCGTACACTTACGTGGGGAGATCACTTTAAAAATGTTAAAGCTAAATGTAGTATTTTAAGACACAAACTGAGACCAATGATTGGAAGATACTCAAGAATGGGACTACATCTCAAAAGGCTAATTTATATTAGCACACTTAGACCTTTGCTCACCTACGCATCCCCTGTTAGGGCCACAGCCACTATCTCAGAACTTAACATTTTGCAGAAGTTCCAAAACAGCATACTGAGAGAAATGGTCAATGTCCAATCGTTCTACGCGAGATATGAGCTGATTCACAGGGACCTGCAAATTCCCACTATTCATAAATATGTTATGGATGCAAACATCAAATTCTTCGGGAAGACTCTACAAACTGACGATCAAATGAATGAAATCTTCACGTATCAAATTTTGAATGAAGATCCCCGTATCAGACCATTTGCAGCCCTTGCGTGTTCTGACGCTATTCTATCTTGGAGATTCAGTCAAAACTAAAACTGAATTTTCATAAAATCAGTTGATTCTAACCATAAACAAAATTTTGGCTATCACTCTCACTCCCCGGCCTGAGCAACCTATTATAGGGCCCCACCTCGAGTGGGGAACACCAAGTAGGTCAGGTCGGAATTTGATAGCATTGCCCTGCCCCCACCCCCTTTTTGGAACTATGGTTTTCTTTGAAAAGATGAGAATTGAAGACTTTTCGATGTGAAGATTTTGAAGAAAATTTTAAGATTCTTGCAGAGATCAATACAAATTTAGATTGAAATGCTACAACTGAGTTTGCTTGCTACCTGTTGTAATTTTTAGATCAGTAATTGACGATAGATTTGAGAAATAATGTTTTAGGAGTTTTTGAATTCTTTTTTGTAATAACTTAGTTTTTGCCTCTGTGCAAATCTTATTTGTAGTATAGCCTGGAATATTAATTTTAAGTTTGTAAAATTGATATTTAACGTTTTACTGAATTGCTTAGATGAATTTTGGTTTTCATTTGAGAAATCAAATCAGTTTATTTCAGTTCGTGTTTTTGCTTTCTTTTCGTTGTCTTTTTTTTTTTTTTTTGTATGATTGAGTTTTCTTGTTGTCTTTTCTTCCTGTGCCTTGTCTTGCGGTGATTGAGAGTTTTGCGGTATTTGGTTTTTTGCGCGAATGGATGGTGTGGATCATATGTCATTCAGATATTTCGTTTCTTATATTCAGACTTTATATCAGATGGAGAGGTTATAGTCCTTTTGGGACCCAGGTACCTTATTCTAAATTATGTTATGGTTATGGAGATGAAAGAAAGCTGGCTAGATATGTCAGATTTAAAGAGAAGAGGGAGGCCACTGTGGAAGATGCAACTTCTTTGCAATTGGAGCCAGAGGTGCAAGCAGAAACTGAAGCCAATGCCCCTACAACAAGGGACATAGGAACAATCAGTGACTTCACGAGTAGTCACTACGGCAACCTAGCCGAAGAAAATGCTGCGTTGCGAAAGAAGTTGCAAGATACAGAGAAGATGTTGGCAGCTTTGAAAAAAAAGCAGAAGGCACTTGCAATAGTGAATGAACAGCTTCGAAAGCAAGTTACTTTTCAAGACAGGAATTTTAAGATTTTAAATGATAACAAGTTGATAAAATTTTACACTGTTACTGTTGTATATGTAATTGTAACTGTATATCAACAAAGTTAACTGTGTCTGTAACTTCATAAGTGTAACCGTAATGGTTCGCCATGCCTGTAATCGAAAATGCAGGAACACCTCAAGGTTCTGTCCTTGGGCCTCTGCTTTTCAATATCTTTATTAATGACATCCCCCAATACCCTAAAACCATTCTTGCCCTATTTGCAGACGACACTGCTATCCTTGCTAGGGATAAAAAACTAAACTATGTAACCAAATATATCCAGGATCATATAAAAATTCTCGAAATCTGGCTAACTAACTGGAAAATCCAGATCAATGTAGAAAAAAACACAGCGGTTATGTTCACGTACAAACGCAAAATCCCCGAACACCTAAAGCTAACCATGTTCGGCACCCAAATTGAATGGCAGGGCGCCACTAAATACCTAGGAGTTGTCCTTGACAAACAACTCACTTGGGAACCCCATGTAAAACTCATTCGCGATAAACTCAAAAAGATCGAAGGTGCACTTCGACCTCTAATTGGGAAAAAATCCCCTCTAAATATTAATAACAAACTACTTCTGTACAAAACCATGATCCGACCAGTCATTACGTATGCCTCCCCTGTGTGGGCCTCTGCGTGCACCTCTAGATTAAATGAAATGGAATCCGTCCAATCGAGCATTATTAAAATCAATATTGTTAGAGCCCCATGGTATATCCGAATTGAGGACATTCGAACCTCACTCAACATGCCTTCACTATGTGAATTCATGGGCAGGCTGGCAAGTAACTTTTACGCCAAAATACCTTTCATTGACAACAACGAGCTTCAATTACTTGAAGTGTACGATCATACTTTGCCTATCAACAGAAAGCGGCCAGAGCAGCAATGAACCTTTGTAACTAATACCCTATTCCCCAAGCAGCAACCACCCAATTCTGACATGTTTTCGCTTAGTCTAATGTTTTGTCCCTAGACTAAGTTTATTCTTGATGTATTGTCCCAGACTCAAGAAATATCAGCAATGAATTTTCTTATTATTGCCAGAGAAAGGCTTTATGCCTCTTCATTTTTATCTTATTTCATTTGTTATAATACGTTGTGCTGTCCTGTTCTGTCCTCTGCTGTCCCTTTACAGTCCCCAAGTGTATTTTACATGCCATGCATTTCAATTGTCCAATCACATGTCGTTTTATATTAAGTCATATAGGAGGTTAAAGGGGCTACGCCCCCATGGTACTCCAAACGCTTCGCTCAACTTTTTTTAAACATGGCGCAGTCGCACGTGAAACGTGGTAACGAACTTGTTTAAAATGAACGAAATCGTTTAAAATAATCGTCTACTGACCTAAGTCAAGGACGGAAATCGAATGATTGACGCCGTTTCGTCTGTAAAGAAATGGAATCCAGTAGTGGTTGCAAAACACCGAAGTGTTTGAGACTAGACGGAAACCTAAGTGAGGAATGGCGCCGATGGAAACAAAACTTTCCCATATATTTGTGAAGGCTGTCGGTCATGGTGAAAAACGGTGTTGAACTTTTTAATACGTTCGAGTTATCTGAAAACGATCGGAGTGACTACGACAAAGTACTTGCAGCATTCGAAGAATATGCAGCTCCACGAAGGAACGTTGTGATTGAAAGGTACTTATTTAACAGTACATGTCTGAAAGCTTTAATTCGTTTTTCACGGAACTGAAAAAACTAGTTCGGAACTGTGAGTCAGAGAACCTAAAGTCAGAGCACCAATTGCTCATGGTGCTAATGAGATTAGGGCTGGGCCTTTTGCTGAAAGATTTAGGTTATCGTTTTAGTACATGCCACACAACAGTAGGAAAGTTATTAACGACTGGCTGACTGTACTATATGAAGTATGTCAAGCTTTTGTTGTGTGGCCGTCAAGTAAGTGTATAAAAAAAACCGAAACGAAACATTTCGAGATGTTAGAGGCATAATTGACTGCACCGAAGTTTTCATTGAAAAACCCACAAGTTTGAATGCCTGTGCACAAACATGTTCTTCTTATAAAGGACGCAACAGCGTTAAATTAAAGTATTTAAAAGTATACAAAGCCAAGCAATTGTTCAAAGAAGCACGAATAGCTTGTAACAGATTGCATCCTGATTGGATTGCTAATGCCTGTTTTCGGAATGCTAATGCAATAAGCATCATAGGTGCTGCTGATAACACTGAAAGAATTCATTTTGGGGCTATTCAACAACTAATTCCATAGGTGCTGCTGATAACACTGAAAGAATTCATTATGGGGCTATTCAACAACTAATTCCATAAGTGGTGCTGCTGATAACACTGAAATAATTCATTTTGGGGCTATTCAATAACTAATTCCAGATAATAAGGATAGACTTTCTTTACCGAGTGTTCTAATAGAAATGCCCAAAAAATGTGTTTTCAAGACTGCTGCCCGGTGGTCTCCATAGTTTGAGTGTCTACGAATCAAGCTTTACAAATATCTCATTGCTTTTTTTTTGCCAATTTTCTTTCTTTCAAAGTTCATTTCACCAGGTGAGTCTGAAACCACAGGATAGAAAACTGACAGCAATTAATAAAATTTTTGGGAATTATCAGTTCAAACGTTTGCCGCAAGGACTCAGCTTATCGTCCTCGCGTTATCCAAAGATTAACTGATAAATTACTATCCCCAATTAGGTCCCTCAATATAGTGGGTTATGTGGACGACTTGTGCGTTGGTTCGAACTCTTTCGATGAAATGTTACAGAAATTGCGTTTAAAACTGTTCGGTCTAACCTTAAATCCACGAAAGTGTACGTTTGCACTTCCGGAAATAAAACTTTTAGGACATAAATTAAATGCACATTCCATTTGCTCTACTAATGAAAATTTAAGAAAAATCGATACTTTCCAACATCCAACGACAATCGCAAAACAAAGAGATTTTTAGGACTAGCTAATTACTGAAGGAAATTCTTAAAGAATTTTAGCAAAATATCCGCTGAACTTACGAAAAAGAGGGGCAAGTTCTATTGGGGAGAGGTAGAACAACGGGCTTTTGACGAGTTCAAGTCTAAAATGGGATATTTTCAATTGGAATATGATATGGAGAACTACTATAAATATCAACTCACGAAAATGCAAAGAAACTGAAGTTGAAACTGAAGTTATTCCACACCAACTTCTGTGCCAACAGCAGAAAAAAACAGTCATGGAAAGGAAATACATTGCCAAGAAAAAAAGACATGACGTGATTCAGCAATGTATGTCTGAAATTGAATTATCTTCATTTATCATAAATGAAAATGATGTCTTGGATGAAGAAGAAATTATCATATTCCAAGAAATCGAAAAGCATTTTCCAAAAGAGAAAGGAATTCAAGTTTCCCTAAAACCTTCACAGAGAAGCAAATATGTTAACGCTGCTATGTTAATGATCACAACTGCTACCGCCAATGAAAACTCCAGAACCTAACGTTTCTGTGACGACATCCCCCGAAAAATGGATACAATTCCTGAAAGTGATTACTCTTCCAGTGATTACGAACCACAGCCTGGTGCAGAAACCGACAATTACAGTTCTGATGAAGAAATTCAGAATATAAAATGTAAGGAAAACATGCTGAAAAGTAAATACATGTGTATTTCTAGATTTCCTAAACTTTATATCGGGTTGCCTGAGGAAAGTGTGTTTGTCATAAAGATTTTAGTTAATGTGTCGCGGATTCCTCTACAAGATGTGTATATAATCTTGAAGAAAATGCAACTGAATGACTCGTTTGACTTGTTAGCTATAGATTTTGGAATGTCAAAAAGTAATGCGAGTAGGATTTTCGCGAAGTCCCTTCCTCTTATTGCTGGTTTGATGGAAAATTTGATAATTTGGCCATCATCGGAAGAAGTTCGAGCGCACTTGCCTATTCTATTTATGCTAAAGTGGTTTCCATTATCGATTGTTGGGAAATCCAAATTGAAAAGCCAACCAATCCAGTGCACCAGAGCCTTACCTGGTCAAGTTATAAAAACGGAAACACTTTGAAATATTTGATTTCGTGTACTCCAGATGGACTGGTTAATTTCATTTCCTGCGGTTATGGAGGGCGTGCTTCTGACACGGCAATTTTTGAAGATTGCGATTACATGCAGAATTTGAGACCTGGTGATGACGTAATGGCAGACAGAGGTTTCAAACATGTTGCTTCATTGCTAAAATTGAAAGGATGCAATTTGATTCGACCTCCTTCTGTGGAAGATTATGTGCCCATCAGTCGAATAGAAGTAAAGCAGGCTAAGCAAATAGCTGCACTACGTATACACGTAGAGTGAGTGATCGGTAGACTGAGAGAATTTAAAATGCTATTGCCTCATTGCTGCCTTGATAAGAACTTAGTGATACTAACTGATTGAAACATTAAAATTGCTTGTGGTTTGATCAATATGCAAAGTCAGATATTGAAATGTTAAAACTATATTTGTTATTTTATTGTAAGCAGATTTGGAAGTTTGACATGCTAGTAATATTTCAAGGTACACATGTACCAATTTATAATCAGTTATTACAGGTGGAAAGTGTGATTGAGTTTGTTTGTGTTGGGTGTATCAAATTGAAGGAGCTGGAGAAAAAATTGAGATTGTGAAGGTAGGTTAAATGCAAAAATTGAAGGTAAGGTAGAATGTGGAAGCTCAGAAGTCGATCGAAGGGATGCATGCACAGGGTGTCCTGATTGGAGGAACACCCCCAATGGAAGATGTCCTCGATAGGAGGGACACCCCAGTAGAAAATATAGTGGAGTATGACACTATGGGAGTTGTATTGGGAGACTCCATGGTAAGGCATGTTGGTAATGAAGTGGGTAGGGTCAAACGAAAAATGATGAGGTGCTGTCTGCCTGGAGCAAAGGTGAAAGACGTAACAAGAGAGGTTCGGCGGGGGGCAGCGAGAGCGAGCGACAAGACGGTGTAATGGGTGGGAACCAACAACGTGGCCAAACCACAGGTCGGTGATTCGTCAAACGAAAAGTTTGAGAAAGAGGTATAGGAGCTGCTCAAGGAGGTATTGGAACGAACTAAAGATTCTGGGCCTTTTGCCTAGATTCGGCCTTAGAAGTGGTTGGCTAAATCAGAGGGGCAAAGTCTTAAATGTTCTGTTGAAAAAGGTATGTTTACAAATTAATGTATGCTTCATTAATGTGCGGAAGGCGCGCAAAAGGGATTGGGTGAGCCAAGACGGTGTACACTTGAGTAGAAATGGTAATTGCGCCGTTGGTAAAATGATCTTGAATGGTTTGGGGTCAAAAAACTAGTTTCAGATAGAGGGATTCACCAATGCCGAGTAGAATCATGGGGGAGATGAGAAATGGTAATAAGGTCTCTCTATCGGGGGGGGGGGGGGGGGGGGGGAATGTCTTCTGGTTTATAAATTAATTCTTTAACGGTCGGTAGTAAATAAATTTTAAAATTCAAAAGATAAATTAAGGATATTTTATAGCAATGCACGAAGTCTTATAAGTGATCCACTTATTAGAAAAATCGAAGATAATGCGATATTAAACTCAATAACACGGCATAAATTACAAATAATATGTAGTTATCAAATTCCTTTAATTATCGGAAATAAAAATATTAATCAGAATTTTTTTATACTGGATCAAACATTTGATTCACAGTACTCTGTAATTCTAGGTTTTATTTTCTTGCAAAACAAGGAATAGTTATGGATTTTGAGAATAAAGTGTTAAGATCAAATAACCTAACAATGCTCACAAGATATGCTAATGCAATATCAGTGAATAATATAGAATGTGCCAGACTTATGCAAAAATGTGTTTTAGATCCACAACAAACAAAAAATAATTGAGGTAAAGTTAGAGGGAATTTTACGTGGCAGAGATATAATTAATTTACAACCATTAATAAACAACCCAGCCATTGCACTACAGAGATATAATTTACAAGTTAGTAATTCAAAAACTATTCGGTTTTTTTTAACAAACAAATCAGATGATAGGGTTATTTTAAATAAAATTACAGGATTGCGAAAATTACAAAATCCGATTCATTAAGAGATATGGAGCAGATTGAAAACATGACAAGGCAAGAATGTATCATAAACAATTTCAAATTAGATAACTTACCATTGGATCAAAGGAACAAGTTTATTAAGTTATTACGGAACTATTCTGACATATTTTGTAACAATCTGGAAACTATTGGTATAACCATAGCCACCGATGCCCACCAATTTCGACCCAGGCAATACTCAAGCTTCGATACTGGCTGCTAGATGGCGCTACTCTACATCTGCCGGTCTGTCGTATGATTGCGTCATTCGACTCATTCAGCCATGGCGCTATATTGAAAAACCGCGTAGTTTGGGCTGTGTGTTTACCGGTTTTGGTAAAGAATTAGCCTATAAATTTAAGATGGTACATTGCGTCCGACATCGTGGCATTACCCATAAATATAATAAAGGTAATTATTGTATTTTAATGAGAAGAAAGCGTTAACTTATGTTTATAATTACTTGAAGCTATGAAGATATTTATATATATATTTCAGATTGGGTCAACAACAATTGTTCAAAACACCAGAGGCTCACTGAGCAACAATTCAAGCGAACAGTGAACTTGATGTGCGTGACCATCAGGAAGGGCGTGAAGATCCGATCTCCTAGTGCCCAAGGTGCCTCCGTAACGCAGTTCAGTAGCCCACACTTTGCTCAACCGAGCAGTGTCATGACCGAGAAGAAAGAAGGTCTATGAAATTCGCAGAAATAGGGGGAAGAAAAAAGCAGTGCGAGCTACCTTACCGTCTCAACTAACAAGTACTCACCCGAAGTTACTGGCCATTGTAGAAAGTGTAAAAGCGTATTCTCATTATTTGTAGGTTCAGAAATTTCGAATACTCTGCGATAACTCTGAGCTAATAGGTATAAAGAATCCTCCAAATCGCATATCAAAATGGGTGATGTTTTTGTCGGAGTGCGATTACGATATGGAGCGTGTTAGCGGGAAAGAAAATTACGTATTTTCGAGAGATTATCATTCAATAAACGGAATTTCTGCCTACATACCAGACGTAGACGAGGTTAAAACAAAATAAAGAGGAGACTCAAAATTAATGCGCTTAATTGAAAAAATAAGCACAGTAAAATCAGTTCTATCAAAATCAGAAGAGAATTATTTTTCACATAGATGGAATTTTAATGCATATTGCTCCTTATAATCGATGTATAGGAATACAAAATAGTTGAGCAAATTGCGGTACCGGAATCTTTGAAGCCTCAAATTTTGGATGTTGGCCACTCGGCTCATTTTGGACACATTCGGACTTATCAGAGGAGATTTATTTTTGGGAAAATTTATATGCAGACTCCAAAAACTACGTTCTCAGCTGTCGCGAATGCATGGGATTTAAATCTCCCAATCGGCTAGAAAAGGTACCAACAGAGAAATTTTATGGCAACCAGACCAGGGGAGATAATTAGTTTAGATTTTGTTGGGAGATTTGCAGAGACAGCTAAAAACAGTCGGTTTGTTCTTGTAATTGGCGATTTATTTACTCGCCATTTAAGGGCATTCCGACCAAAATAATCTGTCTTAGAGACAGCAGAAATTTTGCACTACTACGGAAAGCCGGAATTCCTTCTTACGGACAAAGGAGCGAATTTTACCTCCAATTTGTTTCAATCAGTAGCAGAAAGATTAGGTATTCATAAACTTTTTACAACTTCGTACCATCCGCAGACAAATGGCGTAAATGAAATTACACACAAGGGTATGAAGAAAGCAATCACAATAATGGCAAGAGAAAACCGCCAATGGGACTTGGCAATACCGAATTTCGAGATGGCCTACAATAACACTGTTCATTCAACAATTCGTTCATTTTTGCCTTATTGCCGAGATATTACTTTGCCGCACATGCCAACTAGGGCCGAACAATCTCGAGCAGATATGTTACATTTTTACCCCGAGTATGTAACGAACCGAATGAAACAAATGGTTAGAATAAAAGTATTGGTTTCGCAAAATATTGTACAAGCGTCTATGTCGCAGGAAGCATATCGAAATAAGCGCGCAAAACTAAGGAATTTTTTTTTCTGAGACATATAGTTTTTATACATAGTCCAGATTACGACAGGAACTGTCATTTGCCAGAGAGACGTCATCTAAGAGGCCCTTAAAGAAATTGTACATAAACATAGCGATGTCAATTATACTGTTGTAGAATTAAAGGGAAAGGAGCAACGTAAACATTGATTTTTAATGAAAATTAACAATTATCACTTGACTATTTAATTGAATATAGTAATTCATATATCTTATTTATATATGTTAATTATATATGTTATGTCTATATATATATTAACTGTGACGTTGTCCCTTATTTACTGATTTGCACACCAGGCGGCGGTGCTGGTTGCCTATAAAACGCTTGAGTGGTTTATGGAAAAGGGCGTTCCTTTATTTTGCTTTCTGAAGGCGGTCACGTATCCAGTGGCAATAATGTACGAATAGCTTCACCCGGCTAGTCTCGAGCAAAGATTTGAAGTAAAGCGTATCAATAGTGCACGGCTGGTGATTGTGTGTTGCGAGTAGAAGGAATACGGAATTTCTTCTGGAGTTGTGCTACCCCGAAGGTTAAAGAAAATCTTTCGGCTTCTTCCGAGTGAGAGTCAGTCCACAGCTTTGCCCACCAGTCCCCCACGTAAGTGAATATACTTCTCGAACCTATGTAACAAGCCCGAACTATAGCGGGCAGTCTTTCCGTGTTGGATTGTTCTTTTTTATCAAAGCTTATCTGACATATATTGTCAATAACTGTTATTATTGGAACTGTTATTATCGGGCCATCCAGCTCACACGCTAACCTAACGCTTTTACATGTACCCCAACATACGATCTTGTGCCTAGTGGTACCTTTACCACAAACATTATGAAAATAACCTAGAGGGGTTGGTTGGTTGGTTGTATGAGGTTTAATGGCACAAGAGCCAAATACGGCCAAACTGCGCCAAACACTAGGTAATTTAAACCAATATTATTTTAAAACAAACTTCTTTAAAAAATTAAACGACAAGTATAAAATACAAAGTGAAAGATAAAAATGGATAATGATAAATGGTTCAAATATATATTGATAATGAAATATGTGATTATTGTTTTCATGATTTTAAAATAGATAGGTATGAGATTAAAAATCTCATGAGGTATTAAGTAAATTAGCATTAAAATACGTATATTAAAATAGGTAACACGATTTTTATATACCATTTTAAAAGTTATATAAAAAGTGAAAATACATAAGAATCTTTTAAGATTTGTTTCTTTCATTTGGAGAGGATGGTTTCTCAACATCCATCTCCAAAGAGTCGTTAGTATCATAAATTAAAACGTCATCGTCTTCTTTTGTTACGAGTTGTTGACACTGATTTTTCATTTTAGCAATAAATTCGACCCCCATGTCCTGCCAAAACTTTCGATGGCGCATGGCAGAATCTGTTTCTATTTCTGGCAAGGGTTCAAATATTTCTGTACAAGTTACTGGATCTTTTTCACATTGCACAATCAAATCAACATTAGGTGCGTTTTCGGCTTCTTTACGGATATTAATTCGGGTTTTTGCTTTTAAGGCAGGATTCGATTTGGGTATAGGATAGTGGATTGCTTTGGGTACAATACAATTGTTGATTTCAACAGGTATCGGTAGGAAATCGGGTTTCGGCTTTGAAATTCTTTTTGTTATTCTCTCATTTTTTTTTTCATTTGTCTTCAAGGTTTGTGATTTACTTTTAGGGGTAGGTTTAAATGATCGCAACACTTCTTTTTCATTTATTGTTTGGGAAGATGTGGAAACTTGTTTAGGTGGAACTTTGGAGTATTCATTAAACATTGTCTGGGTTGAGATAGATTTTGTAACTGGTTTTACTGCTGATGCGTATGAAAGGTTTAACTTTGGCAAGGAGTTGGATGCAAGTTTTTTGGCTTCAAAGTAGGAAATATTTTGTGCCGTTTTGAGTTCCTGTATGTTTTTCTCAAGTGTCCATTGAGGGCAAGATCTTGAGAAAGATGGATGTGAACCTGTACAATTAGAGCATTTTGGTGTTGATTTACAATTTAAGAAGTCGTGATGGGGATCAGAGGAAGAACAGTAAGAGCATCTCACCTCCTTGACAATTAGCAGTAGTATGCCCAAACCTCTGGCACTTAAAGCACCTCAGAGGTTTGGGAATGTAGAGTCGGACTGGACATCTGAGATATCCAGCTAATACATGGGTAGGTATGGTAGGTCTATTGAAGGTAAGTATAATGTGTTTGGTAGTAACTATGTCTCTGCCTTTTTTTATTGTTATTTTTTTCACATTGATTACACCTTGGTCAGAAAGTCCAATAAGTATTTCTGATTCGTCTACATATTGCAGATCTGGTTCAGAAATAACTCCCTTACTGGTGTTTAGACTTCTATGAGGTGAAACACAAATAGAAACAGAACTAAGGGTTTTTGCCGAAAGAAAAGCTTGGGATTGTGGGTCGCTGTTTGTCTCAATTAGAAAATCTCCAGATTTAAGCTTTTTAATCATTTTGGGTTCGCCACCTATTGCCTGAATTCCTTTATGGATCAAGAAAGGCGACATTTTTCCAAGGACATGTTCGGATGATGTAATAATTAAGTATCTGGGGGACTTTAGTTCAGAGGGTGTCATTTTATTTTCAATTATCTCAGGTGCAAGTAAACGTTTCGTGTTCTTTTTTGAAAAGGGTTTCTTGGTTTTTTCTTGTGACGTAGATGGCAGTGAATTTAGGCCTTCACCGGGGCACAAGTTTAAATCCATAAAAAAAGAAAAAGTGTGCCACCGTGTACCCCACCCACCACGGAGTCCATCTAGGGTAGCAGCCACCGGACAACTGAGTTGGTTGGTTATATGGGGTTTAATGGCGCAAGGGCCAAATATGGCCAAGCTGCGCCAAACACTAGGTAGTTTAGGCCAACTTTAAAATTCTAAAAATACACACACACAAAAATTAAATTCAAAGAAGTGGTAAAAATCCTGTGTAATTTAAAAAGATAAATAGTGATGAATGATGTGGGTGATTTAATAAATACGACAAAGTGGGAGATGATGAATTAAAAAAGCGATTATATAAAAATCGAAGACGAAGACAAGAAGTTAAAATATGACGGATGGTGAGAGGTTGTTGGCAATACTGACACGGCGGGGTGATTTCATTTATCAATAAATGCCTGTGGGTCGCTCTTGAATGTCCTATGCGGAGACGGGTCAGTAAAACATCCAACCGTCTAGATGATAAGGACGGTAGGAGTGAGGTAGTTGGAAATATAGAAGCTAGTTTGTTGTTGGTTTGTAGCTTCCAACCTTCACTCCACTCGTTCCGCACTAGGTCCCGCAGAACATTGCGTAGGTCGTCATATGGGATTCTGATATTAAGCTGGGATGTGGCATTTTTGGCAGCATGATCTGCCACCTCATTGCCAGTAATGCCAACATGCCCAGGAATCCAGCATAATATGACGCCATAGCCCCGTCGGATAAGCTTATTATATAATTTTAAAACATCAGAAGCTAGAGGGTGGTTAAAATTATCCGATGCGAGAGATTCTACAACGCTTTTTGAGTCGGTATAAATTATAAAATTGCCAACGATTTGGTGAGAAATATGTTTGAGTGCTTTGTACAGAGCTAAAAATTCAGAAGTAAAAACAGAAATGAAATATGGTAATGAGTAACTAAAAATATCTGAACCGCACACAAATGCACAGCCAGCATGATTAGTAAATTTAGATCCATCCGTGTAAACAGCTGTGTAATTAATAAAATTATGACGATGATCATTAAAAAGTTGATTATATACAATAGGATTGGTATTGTATTTATCATGGTCAGCAAATAAATTAAATATTGAGATATTGGAAGTCTGCCATGGAATATTGTCAAAAAGAGGGCGTTCGGCAACATCTATTAAAGACAGTGGTGAGCCACTCAGTATATTTCTCATGCGAAGTCCAAACGATGGAATGCAAGATGGACGATTCCTGAAATTGACGTCCTTGGAACTATCCAGAAGGCAATTTTGCAAAGGATGGTCAGGATGTGATAAAATGCGAAAATAAAGTCGCAAAGACAACAAACTACGTGTGGAGGCTAGTGGCAATTCATTGCACACAACATAAAGGCTTTCGACGGGTGATGTGCGAAAAGCTCCAGAGCAGATTCTTAGTGCTGAATGATGTATCGTATCGAGCTTACGCAGAACAGATGGACGAGCTGACCCATAAACAGAGCAGCCATAGTCCAATCTGGAGCGAATTACAGCTCGATAGATATTCAGCATAGTGAATCGCTCAGCTCCCCAAAATGTATTAGATAAAACTTTTAACAAATTGAGCTTTTTCATGCATGACACCCGCAAATGCTTAATGTGAGGCAAAAATGTAAGCTTCTTGTCAAAAATAACACCCAAGAACCTTGCTTCGTCTACTACTGCTATCCTATTACCGCCCAGAAAAATATCTGGTTCGGGATGCAGATTACGTAGACGGCAAAAGTGAACACATGATGTTTTTTGCACAGAGAAGTTGAAGCCATTTTCTGAACTCCACTTAGTCAACCGTGATACAGTTGTTTGTAGTTGTCGCTCGACAAATCGCATATCCTTTCCCTGGCAAAAAATGCTCAGGTCATCCACATATAAATTGCCCTGGACAGAAGGAGGTAACTGATTCAGGATATCGTTGATCTTTAGGGCGAAGAGAGTTACACTGAGGACGCTACCCTGAGGAACACCCTCTTCTTGAACAAAAGTATCCGAAAATGCAGTGCCAATGCGAACGCTAAATTCCCGCAATGCCAAAAAGTTCTTAATAAACATCGGTAGATGTCCTCGAAACCCAAGAGAGTACAGATCTTTAAGTATACCATATCGCCATGTCCGATCGTACGCCTTCTCCATATCGAAGAATATAGCAACGAAATGGTTTCGGCGCAGAAAGGCATGGCGTATTTGGGTTTCGAGGTTTAGGATGTTATCTACCGTAGAGCGGCCGACCCTAAAACCGCTTTGAAATGGTGTTAGAGCACCAGTCGTCTCTAAGACGTAGACAAGGCGAGAATTTACCATTTTTTCAAATAGCTTGCAAAGGCAGCTAGTCAGTGCAATAGGCCGATGGTTATTCGGATCTTTAGGATCTTTTCCGGGTTTAGGAAAAGGAATAACTATGGCACGTCGCCAAGCCAAAGGAAAAGCATGTTCTATCCAAATGCGATTGAATAGTCGCAATAAGTTCCTCAGAGAGTGACTAGAAAGATGTTTCAGCATAATATATGCGATACCATCAGGACCTGGTGCTGTCATCCTGGTCCCGTGAAGGCATCGTGTCAACTCCCTTTCCGTAAAACGGCAATTATAGGCAAGTTCGGTATCTCCATCAGTAGAAAAAGTAATAACATGGGATTCTGCGCGTTGTTTTATGCGCTGAAAATTGCCAGGATATGTGTTGGAACTTGACACGGCAGAAAATGCTCTCGCTATAGAATTTGCTATTTCTACCGTGTCAGTAACCAATTGGCCATTTTCTTCCACGAGTGAGATGGAATGTGTGGAATATAATCCCATTGCTTTTCGAACTTTGCTCCATAATTGCTTTGAGGAAATGGCAGATGTTATGCCAGAGACATACTTTTGCCATGATTCTCTTTGGCTTTGACGACGTATTCGGCGTGCATTGGCTTTTGCGAATTTGAGCTTGATCAAATTTTCGGATGTGGGATACCTCCGAAACGTATCCCAGGCCTTTTTCCTCTTTTTGTGGGCAAGTTTGCAGGCTTGATTCCACCACGGTTTCGGTAACTTTGGTAATTTTGTTGAGACAGGAATACAAATGCGAGCTGCGTCCATTATACCATTAGTGACAGATTCTACACATTGATCAATGTCATCTTGATTCACCATCTCGTCTGACAAATCAGCAATTGACGCAAACAGATCCCAATTCGCCGCCTCAAATTTAAATCGAGGCAGTCGAGACACAGGGGCTGCAGCACTCCCCGGAAATGTAATAAACAAGGGGAAATGATCGCTATGATATGGATCATTTCCCACATGAAATGTCAGAGGAGAAAACAGAGATGGTGAACACAGGACAAGGTCAATGGAATGGAAAGTCCTCGATGGGGCGTGGAAGTAAGTTGATTGCCCATTATTAAGAATACAAAGATTGTAGTCATTAATCAACTTTTCAATTTGGTTTCCACGACGATTTGTGTCTGGGCTTCCCCAAAGAGGATTGTGCCCATTAAAATCGCCACATAAGATATAAGGAGCTGGAAGCTGATCGCATAACCTGTCTAAATCTGCTTGATGGATAATATCATTAGGCGGTAGATAAATTGAGCACACTGTAACGAGAGATTTTACAGTGACTCTCACTGCGATGGCTTGCAGATTTGTTGCGAGATTCAGTGGGGTGAAAGGAGCGCTATTGGATATAAATATAGCAACTCCACCACTGGCTCTATCTCCGCTAATGTAATCCTTTCTAAGGGGGCTATAACCCTTTACAAGAGAGCTCTGAGTTGGTTTGAGCAGAGTCTCTTGTAGGCAAAAGCAGATTGGATGGTGTTCATCGACAAGATGTTTTATGTCTACCGAGTTGTGGTGAAATCCGCGGCAATTCCACGAAAAGACACCGGCCATTATGGGAAAGTTATGGGTGTTGAAGGCTGTTTCGGAGGTTTAGGTTTTGGAAGGAGATTATTTGGAACCTCCATTCCAGGCTCAACTTCCATATCCGCTGCATCCGAAGAATCGGATGGTATATTATGAGATATGGAGGTTCTGGTTTTTTTAGGTTTTTTGGTATTGGCGTTTTCTTTTAGATCTTTTTTATTTTTCAGAGATTTATTAAGAGCTGTGAGAGGAGAAATCAATTCGATGGTATTATTTTTTATATTTGGAGTCATTGTTCCTTTTGAGGAAAGGATAGTAGATTGAAGTTTAGCTTTGGGCTGTTGACTATTGCTGGTTGAGGGAAGGTCTATTGAAATATCGCATTGAATAGCGATAGATGCGGTTTTTTTTTTTGCTGCAGCTGCATAAGAGAGGTTGGGAGTTGGTTGTCTATTTGATACGAGTTTTCGAGCTTCCGGGTAAGATAGTTGTTGGGTGGCTCGGATAGTTTGAATCTATTTTTCCTCTTTCCATTTAGGGCAACCTCTAAAGTTGGCAGAGTGGTCGCCATTGCAATTGATGCATTTAAATGGAAGTTCACAAGAGGAAAAAGAGTGGCCAATCGCGGAACATCTCGAACATGTTTCAGGTGAGCGGCATGTGGTAGTTGAATGGCCGAACCTCTGGCAGTTGAAACACCGCAGAGGATTCGGGATATAGGGCCTGATAGGACAATTTAAATAACCAGCTATGATATGAGTCGGTAATTTAGGGCTATTAAAAGTTAGGATAAGGTGTTTGGTATTAATAATTTGTTCTCCTCGTTTTATTGTGATTCTGCGGACTTGAGTAACATTTTGTGATTTAAGTTCTTCTAAGATTTCATTTTCTGGTAAGTTAACGAGGTCATTTTCAGAAATGACTCCTCGGCAAGAATTAAGACTATTGTGGGGTGTTACATTGATTGGGATATTGTTGATTGTTTTACCGGCAAGAAAAGATTTTGATTGGAGATGGTTGAATGTTTCTATTAACAAATCACCGGAACGCAGTTTTTTGACAGTTTTTGGATTGCCGCCAATACCAAGTAGCCCTTTTTGGATTACAAATGGAGATGTTCTGGACAGTTCTCCAGAGGGTGAGGTAATGATCAGAAATTTTGGATATAATACGTTATTTGATTTTTCTGTAGTATTTGTAAGATTCGTTTCACTGATTGGGGTCGCCGGATACAAAGCCTCCGGCAGGGCATGGGTTGGGGGATCCATATGGGGTTCAGGTGTTCATCACGGTTCAGCCCCGCCCACCACCGAGCCCTACAAGGGGAGACAGTGCCACACTGCCACGGGGGTAAAACCGGGGTATAGTGCTACAGTTTCAGAGTGTGGATCCACGAGGGCACTCCTAGCTGCAGTACTAGCCCTTAAATGCCAAATAACAGTGGTGTCCAGCACGCCAGGGGAGAAATTCACCTGGCGTACTAAACCACAGTGATATTAGGCGAGCCGGTTGACCAGAAGCGGGCTCACTCTGGCCTCTCGTTTACGTTGAAGCATGGACCAAAGGGAACGCAACGACGTCTCTAGGAAACTAAACCCCGTCCTGAAACGAGACGTCGCAGGATCCCCAGGACTCCACTTTCCCTCGATACGAGTTACCGCACACGGCAAACGTGCAGGTCAGACAATCTGACAGAAACCAATAAAAACTGTCAGAATTAATACAAAAAGTGAAACAACAAAATTGAACCTACGAAATAATACTTGAATACAATTAAGGAAAACCCAACAATCATAAACAGAGGAGAAAAAGAACGATAGAACAAAATATAAAAACTAAAAATCGTGCACTTGGTAGGGCCTTCGCTAAAAAGGAAAGAACGAAAAAAGCTAAGGCCCAGCTAGGGTACCTCGGGGTTGCCAAGCCCGTACTCACAAGATGTGAGCCCCCTGAGGGGCCGGACAACTGAGGAAACAGAAAAATAAACTATAAAAAATAATAAACCCAGGCACGGCGCTTACTAGAGGTTAACACGATGACAGCGTTCCATGAAAAATCACAGTCCTTGCCCTAGCAGTCAGCAACACAATTGTGTCCTGGTACCACCAGCCGATTGACAGAGGTGGGCCAGTCTCCGCCTCCCGTTTTGGACGAAGCGAGGGCCAAAGAGCACGCTGAGGAACTCCAGGATCCCCTTTTCCGCCCGCACGGGTCGCAGCACACGGCAAACGTGCAGGTTAGAAAATACTAACAATTTAAATCATAGAACCTAAATGTGAAAATACGAAAACATACGATTTATATAAAAACCTAAACGTTGAGAAGACTAACGAACGCAACAAAAACAAATAATACGCAGTGCACATGGTAAGGCCGTCGCAAAAGGAAAAGATTTGGTTTGGTTTGGTTAGCTTTTAATGGCACAAGGGCCAGTTTTGGCCATGCTGCGCCAAACACACGACATATGGATTTTTAGTTAGGAAGCTTCTTGCCTGGTAATTTTAAAAAGTAAAAACGTTGTAAAGGATAAAAATATATTTAGTACAACTGTAAAAAGTTGACATTTTGGTGATAAAAAGTTAAAAAGTACAGAACGAATACAAGTATAAGAAAACATGAGGATAAAAACTTAAATTAAATTATATAACTTTGTGTTGCAAAGAAATATAAAAAGGTTTCCGTTTGGCGGATCTCCCAGAATTAGTTTCATTGAATTTAAGTTGGGACCGAAAAGTTGCCTTCGAAAAACATTAAAATATTTACATTCAATTAAAAAATGTTTTACAGAAAGAAGGACACGACAATATGGGCACTTTGGTGCAGGATCAGAGAATAAAAGATGTCTGTGGGTGAGCCTTGTGTGTCCTATACGAAGTCTGTTTAAAAGGACTTCTCTCTTCCTTGTTTGAGTAACAGATTGAAACCCATTTACCAGTGGTTGAATAGAAAAAAGCTTATTATTGACTTGTTCATTCCAATGGCTCTGCCATGAATGTGTAATTGACAAGTCAATGTGTTTTTTCAGATCACAGTAAGGAATATTCCAATCGGACATCTTGGTTGCTGTTTTAGCTGCTGTGTCGGCCTTTTCATTACCAGGGATTCCTACGTGACCAGGTACCCAACAAAAACCAATACAATAACCTCGACTAGCGAGGTCAACACACATCTTGTTAATATTTGAAATAATTGGATGGCTTTTAATGTTGACATTTAAAAGAGACTGAAGACAACTGTTAGAGTCAGTGTATATAATCCAGCTTTTAAAATTATGTCTAGAAATTGCATTTAATGCTAGATAAATAGCGTAAGCTTCTGTTGTAAAGACAGAACACAAATCATTTAATTTTTCCGCTATTACTACATGGTGGAAGACTGCCGCCGATCCTGCGTGGGAGTCGAACCGTGAACCATCTGTATAAACAGGCAAAAAATTAGAGAAACGAGATCGATGATCATAAAATAGTTGTATAAATGTAAAATTGCTGGTGTCAGATTTTGTAAAAGTTTTAAAAGGATAAATAAGTGAAATCGTAAAATCATTCCAAGGAGGAGGTGTTTCGGTAAAAGCGGGAAGAGTATTAAAATCATGAATTTGATGAGAGTCAAGAATGGCCAGCATCCTAAGACCAAATGAAGGAATGAAAGATGGCTTTGATGAAAACAAAACTTGAAATGGGGGATTTAAAACTTGGTTAAAACATGGATGAGATGAATTCGATTTAATTTTGAAATAAAATGAAAGAGAAAGTTTATCTCGTCGAAAATTTAAGCATGGTTCACCAGAGATCACATATAAACTTTCCACTGGAGATGTTCTAAAAGCTCCGGTTGATGCTCTGAGGCCTTGATGATGAATCGAGTCAAGACTACGCAGTGTGGATTTTGCGGCTGACCCGTAAATAGCACAGCCATAATCAAGTTTAGAACGGATCAGAGATTTGTAAATTTTCATCATGGAAGTTGTTCCAGTCCCCCATGATGTATTAGATAAAACTTTCATAATGTTAAGAGCTTTGTGGCATTTTAATTTCAGTTTTGATATATGTGAACGAAAAGTCAGTTTATTGTCAAAAATTATTCCTAAAAACTTTATTTCAGAAACTACTGGAATGGGGGACTTGTTTAAAGTGATCTCTGGATCGAGGTGCATTCCACGAATTTTGCAGAAGTGGACACACACAGTTTTTTGGGTGGAAAACACAAATCCGTTTTGGTTAGCCCAAAGTGAGATATTTTTTATTGCTATTTGGAGCTGCCGTTCAACAGTCGACATGTTGGAAGACGCGCATGCAATCTGGAAATCATCAACATAAAGAGTGCCTCGCACAGATGTTGGCAATTGCTTCAGAATGTCATTGATCTTGATGATGAAAAGAATAACACTCAAAATGCTGCCTTGAGGCACACCCTCCTCCTGTAAGTACACATCTGAAAAAGTATTGCTTATTCGTACCTGGAAAACTCGGGATGTTAAGAAATTTTTTATAAATATCGGTAGGTTTCCTCTTAAGCCTAGATCATGCAGGTCTTTTAGGATACCATACCTCCAGGCTCGGTCATAGGCCTTTTCCATGTCAAAAAACACAGAAACCATATGTTGGTTTCTGACAAAGGCCTCTCGAATTGAAGTTTCTAAGATCAGAAGATTATCAAGTGTACTTCTACCACATCGAAAACCACTTTGAAACTGAGAAAAGAACTGATTTGCTTCCAAATAATAGACCAATCTAGCATTGACCATGCGCTCCATAAGTTTGCAGAGACAGCTGGTCAGCGCTATTGGTCTGTAACTATTTGGATCTTGCTTATCCTTATTCGGCTTGGGGATAGGTATTACAATAGCCTTTCTCCAAGATGAAGGGAAAAACTCCTCCAACCAGATTCTATTAAATAGGAATAAAATATTTATCAAAGAGGTATCGCTGAGGTGTTTCAACATATAGTGATGGATACGGTCGTGTCCAGGTGACGTTGGGTGGGATTTTCCCATAGCATATTTGAACTCTTTATAGGTAAAACGTTTGTTGTAATCCGACATTGATAGAGAATGAAAGTTTAAAATCTTACGCTCTGCTTGCTTTTTAAAAGTTATAAAATTAGATGGGTAAAAACGCTCACTAGAAGTGGCTGAAAATGTTTCTCCCAGTATATTTGCGATATTTTTAGTATCGGAAATTACTTGTCCGTTTAGTTTTAAAATAGAAATTTCTTGAGGAGCATTATAATACCCCATGATTTTCTTAACTCTTTTCCATAAAACTTTGGAAGACACTTGATTATTTAAACCACTCAAGTAGTTTTGCCAAGAATTTCTTTTACTTTGGCGTCGGATTCTGCGAGCATCTGCTTTGGCTCGCTTAAAAGCAATCAAATTTTCAAGAGTAGGGTATCGTCGGAAAATTCCCCATGCTTTTCTTTGCTTTTTATATGCAATAGAGCAGTCCTCGTTCCACCAGGGTTTACAATTTTTTGGAACAGTTTGTGAAGATTGCGGTATTGATGAATCAGCAGCTGTTAAGATGACATTGGTGACATTGTCAACAGCTTGATCGATGTCATGATCATTCACCATCTCATGAGTAATGTTCGCCTCAGAGGTAAACAATGGCCAGTTCGCTTTATCGAATATGTATCGCACTGGGCGACTTGGAGGGTTGAAGTGTTGATTGGTGTATGTAAGAATAACAGGAAAATGGTCACTGTTGTTAAGGTGTTTGTCTACACCAAATTCCCATAATGCCAAGAGAGATGGTGAGCATAAAGCAAGATCCAAACAATGGAAAGTACGGGTTGGTTGATGAAAATAGGTGTTACTACCATCATTGAGTAGGCAGAGGTTGTAGTCGTCGATAAGTTGTTCTATTTGACGACCTCTTGAATTATTGTCACTACTGCCCCACAAAATATTGTGGCCATTAAAATCACCAAAAATTATAAAAGGAATCGGAAGCTGATCTATTAATTCGTTAAGTTTTCTCTGATTAATGTTCTCCTTTGGAGGAAGATAAATAGTACAGAATGTTATCAAAATGTGTAGGTCTATCTGGACTGCAACTGCTTGAAGATCTGTTCTTAGAGGAACAGTTGCGGATGGATAATCCAGACAGGTAAGAAGTGCTACTCCACCAGTAGCACGATTGTTCTGCACGTTATCTTTTCGTATGATATTGTACCTTCTTATTTTTGTATAGATAGTAGGTGTTAAGAAGGTTTCCTGTAAACCAAGACATATTGGGTTATATTTATTAATCAGTGATTTAACATCATCAACGTGATTCCTATACCCGTGACAATTCCATGTGAGGACTTTACCTATTGCTATTTTGTTTTTAGGATTGAATTTTATTTTATTGGGGATCTGGACTTACGTCTACTATGCGGATGTAGATTGGGTGGAGTTTCAAGACCTTGTTCTACATCCATATCTCCAGAATCAGAAAGAGCGGCTATGAACTCGTCTTCTGATGAGTTGGAGGTTCGAAATGATCTAACGCTTTTACTTGCTGCTTGTTTCTCAGTTTGCTTCTTTTTAAGTTTTTCTTTTAGATTAGCGCTAGGTGTTTTCTTATCAACAAAAAGTTTAGGTTTTGGAGGTTGAAATGGAGTTTTTGAACAACCCGGAATGGCCGGGGTTTGGATGGTAACAGATCTATTTGGAGTCGAGACCGAAATGGGCTGGGTTTGAATGGTGATAGATTTATTTGAAGTTGAGAAGTAGTTAGACAATTGCTCATTAGAGATAACTCCAGGTGGAATAGATACCTGGGTTTGTGTGCTAATAGAGCTGGAAAGTGTCTTTTTAACGGCTGTTGCATAAGAGTTATTTGTAGAAGATTCGAAAAGTTTGCGGGCTTCTGGATAGGATACATTGCTTGAAACTTTTAACTCTTGGATTTTTTTCTCCTGTTGCCATTTTGGGCACGCTCTTGAAAAAGCTGGATGGTTTCCAGAGCAGTTAGCGCATATGGGGTCGGCTTTGCAATTATCACCTGGGTGATCGGGACTACCGCACACTGCGCATTTTTCAGTGCCTCTACAGGTATTTTTAGAATGCCCGAAACCTTGGCATTTAAAACAGCGCAGGGGGTTTGGGATGTACGGGCGTACAGGGCAAGATAAGTAGCCAGCAATAATCCTATCAGGAAGCTTAGGTGTGTCGAATGTAAGAATGACATGCTTGGTTTTTAATATGTTTTCAGTTCTTTTCAAAGTTATTCTGTGTGCTTCAACAACTCCTTGGGAGGCGAGTTCTTGAACCAACTCAGCATCAGAGATTTCCAGAAGATCTTGTTCAGAAATAACACCTTTTGAAGTATTAAGACTTCTATGTGGCTCAACTGTTATATTGATGTTACCCATTGTTTTGGCTAACAAGAGCATATACGATTGACGTTGGTCTTTGGTTTCTACTAAAAAGTCTCCTGATTTCAGCTTCTTTATAGATTTCGGTTCACCACCGCAAATCCCCAAGAAGCCCTTTTGGATAAAGAAAGGTGACATTTTTGCTAGCTCACCATTTTCAGACTGTATAATAAGAAATGTAGGTTGTTTTTGTGGTGTCATTTGTTTTTTAGATAGGGGGGATTCGTCGTTTTCAATTGTTCTCTTGTTAGATGTCGTTGTTGGTGACATCGGGTTGGTGGATACAACGCCTCCACCTAGGCAATTTAAATTATCCATAAAAAGGGAATGTGTTCATCCCGGTTCGCCCCCGCCCTCCATCGAGCCCTACTAGGGGTAGCAGTGCCACACTGCCACGAAGGTCGAACCAGGATATAGCGCTACAGTTTCGGCGTGTGGATCCGCAAGGGCACTCCTAGCTGCAGAACTAACCCTTAAATTCCAAATAACAGTGGTGTCCAGCACGCCAGGGGATTCACTGGCGTACTGAACCACAGTGATATTAGGCGAGCCGGTTGACCAGAAGCGGGCTCACTCCTGGCCTCTCGTTTACGTTGAAGCATGGACCAAAGGGAACGCAACAGCGTCACCAGGAAACTAAAACCCGTCCTGAAACGAGACGCCGCAGGATCCCCAGGACTCCACTTTCCCTCGATACGAGTCACCGCACACGGCAAACGTGCAGGTCAGAAAATCTGACAAGAAACAAAATTTAATCGAAAAAAGAACAATAAGTGAAAAAAAAAATAATAACTGAACCCACAAAAAAACTAGAAATAAATTAGGAAAAAACAACAATCATAAACAGAGGTAAAAGTGAATGCTGGAACTAAGTATAACAACTAAAAATCGTGCACACGGTAGGGCCTTCGCAAAAAAGGAAAGAACGAAAAAAGCTAAGGCCCAGCTAGGGTACCTCGGGGTTGCTAAGCCCGTACTCACAAGTTGTGAGCCCCCTGAGGGGGCAAAAGGAAAAGAAGAATGCTAGGCCCGGCTAGGGTAAATCGGGCTCGCCACACCCATACTCTCAGCAGAGAGCCCCCATAAAGGAGAAAAATAAGAAAAATAGATCACTAGGGCACCTCGGGGTTGTGAAGCCCGTGTTTACTTAAAGTAAGTAAACCCCCTGAGGGGTAACCTAGAGGGGAGATCATTAACTGCCCGGAGTGCCAACTGCTCGGAGATCTACTTTGAGGGTTCAAGACTGAGCCTATCACCGGTCAACGGAATGGAGAATTCTTCCAAGTGACCAAACACCTTAGTTCCCCGAGGCCGACTGGTCCCTGCCATTGGAATGGTCAATAGGTGCTGTGAGTTTTGATCGATTTGGTGTATAGTTATATCTCTCTCGATTCGAGTATTTTAATTCTGAATAATGATAACATTATTTAGAGGATAGTATTAATTGTAATATTTTAGTGAATTTTATGCTTGAAGAGGAATTTTATCTCAAAGCGACTTAATATTGTAACTTGCGTATAAGTTAATATTCCTTATACAGAAGGTACTTATCACAACGAAGCTAATTAATTAATTGTACTCCACTAAACTTAAACTCCTTTCCTTCTGCATGGAAAAATGCAAAGGTAATTCCAATACCCAAACTAGGCAAGAAATTAAATGATCCATCATCCTATCGTCCCGTATCCCACCTGCCGGTTCTGGGCAAAATTACTGATACAGCAATTCGTGACAGAACCGATGGATTGAGGTGGAAAGATTCAGGGGGCGTCCCCTTCGCCCCCCTCGACAGATCTCTACTCTTCACATCGAGAGACGCTTCACTTCTCTTACACTCTCTTGACTGGATCTTTCACTAAGACACTTCTCTTACGGTCATATTCACAATCACAGATAATTCATGGTTTTACCTGCGAATCGGGAGGTAAACCTATGATATTTGATGAAACTTTATTCACAAGACCGGATTTCGCCAAATCGGCGGAATATCTCTCGAAAATGTATTCCGCAGTTTATATCGCCGATCGAGGTGGTATAAGTCATGGTTTAAGTATGTAAACAAGATGGCCGTATATACGATCGCAGAGTACGTGTGTGTTTCTATACATTAGAATATAGTTTTTTGGATATTGAAAGAAAGTTGTCTGCCTCTAGTGAAAAAAATTGCAAGGTGAGTACTAAAGAACATTAGATTATCTTTTTTTTCACTTTCAAATAAGAAAATGCTATTAAATCGGCCAGTTATTTTTGTTTAAAATAGATTCAATTTATGCTCTTTTATCAATCTCAGAAATATTTTTTCTTATTGTTACAATTATTTATTTTAATCATTAATCTTATTATTAGACACTTGGGTAAAAGGAATGAATAATTGCAATTGTTCAGCTGCTTTGAGTTTTGCTATTCGTTAAATTGCATGAACGGATATTGGAATTGCTTTTTAATGTATATTGCTTCTGCAAACTTTTGTTGTGCTATAGTTTTAGTTACTATATTATTTAAATATTTCTAATTAATTTTTCATCCGCTAAATTAGCGATCTTTTTAGTTGTATTGAAACTTAGTTTATTTTTAATTTAACTGGATATTTTTTTTATTTATTCAGATTAAAAGACGATCGTACAGAAATGGACGATTGAGAATTAGATGCTATATTATTAGAAGATTTGGAAACACTTAAATTTTTGGAAAGCAGAAATCGACACATTCCTGAATACAAAAATAATGACTTAAATGATTTAGATGAAATTCATTTTAAGAATAGATATCGTTTCACGAAAGAAACTGTAGAAGAGGTGGTTAGAATTATAAAACCACAGTTGGAATAGACTACTGTGCAAAATAGAGCATTATCAGTAGAAGAAAAAGTTTTAGCAGCAATAAGGTTCTTTGCATTTGGCAATCAACAGATAAACATTGGTGACATGCACCAAATGAATTCTCCAGAGAATCACCCTAGAGTGGAACAGGTAAATATTATTGTTCTAACAAAAACATGTCATGACAATTCGGATGAAATTTTTCAGTTGCCAACAGTCGAAATACAGGCAGGGAATATTAAGATGTTTTCTCTGCTCGATTGTGGCAGCACTTGCTGTATCCCAGGCCCAAAAATTTATAATGAATTTTTAAAAAAATGATGACTATTCCACTAATAAAGCCAAACACAATTTTTTTTACCGTATTTGGTTCGCAAGTTGATTATCAAGGATATGCAAATATTTGCATTAAGGTTGGAAATAAATCTGTTATACACCCATTCTTTATAACGAAAGATGATATTGTAGGAACGGTAGATTGTATAATCGGATTTGATTTATTTAGACAGTAACGAACAGAAATAAATATTGAAAAACTATATTTTTAATTCGAGGGCGAATTCATCGAGATGACATCACCTCAGATCGGGAAGATTTGTGAGGCTCATAAGGGATCCTCCACTCAACAGGAAAATATAAACGAAACGTATACCCCACTCCTACTTAAAAAACTAATCAGAGAAAAAAATGAAATGCGTAGGCAATGGCAGAGGTATAGGGACAAAAGGGATAAGAATTAACCAAATCACTTGCAAAAAAAAGAATCACATTTTTTTCAAGATCAGATCTAGAGAAATTGGAATGAGTTCCTAACTTTTCTGGATCCGCGCCATAACTCCCATTATAAAATGATCAGGCGGTGCAAGAGGGATAAGGCAAAAATGCCACAAATTACTCATAGCAATGTAACTGCTTACACGGATAACGCTACGGCAGAATGTATAGCGGATAGTTATGAAAGTCAATTCAGGGAGAACAAAACTATTAATGTTAATTTTAACAACTCTGTCAATAAATGTGTCAATGAATTTCTTTCCAACCCCACCGAAACTTAAGTAAAAACTGTAGAATGTAAGGAAATCACCTCGTACATCAAAAAAGCCCCGGACAAAGAAGGGGTCACTAATAAGATGGCGAAAAACTTGCCCCTAAATATCGTATATTCTTATCGCCATGTTCTCTCAAATATTTTCAAAAATCATGGAAAACAGCTGTAGTAATCCCCATTAAAAAGCCCCTCTCAACCGAAATCGTACAGGCCAATATCTCTACTTCCATTACTCAGTAAGATTGCTGAAGTAATTATAAGGAATAGATTACTAGACTCTCTGGAGATGGATGGGAAAATCCTTCCCCAATCATTTAGTTTCGTTAGAAAACTGTCTACAACCCACCAACTACTTACGAGTAGTTGAAATGATCACTGGGGGATTCTCTGAGAAAATGCACACGGCTCTCTTTCTAGACATTGAAAAGGCTTTTGATAGAGTCTGGATTAAGGGTTGGTTGGTTGGTTGGTTGGTGTTTAATGGCGCAAGAGCCAGTCATGGCTAAGCTGCGCCAAACAATGGTTTAATTACGAAACCTTACGGATTAAATATGGTTTATTAAACCGACGTCTCGAAGAAATAAAAACAAGTTCGGGTGAGGTACATCACTCAGCAAGTCAGTCAATAAAGGATTATTAGTACCAAAATGGCTTAGTCTTTTGTTATTAAAATTAGGACATATACACAAAAAATGCTTAACAGAAAAGAGACAATTACATAGCGCACAAATTGGTGGTGGTTCAGCGAATAAAATATGTCTGTGAGTCAGCCGTGTATGTCCTATTCGTAATCTAGTTAGAATGACGTCAATATGTCTACTGTAAGATGTGGTTTCAAAAGGTTTGATACCGGGTTTTACAGAGAATAATTTATTGTTGATCTGATTCTTCCATTTGTGTTCCCACAATTTGTCTTGTGCTGTTTTCGTGGCTAGTTTGGCATCACCACCTACAACAAAATTATCCCATACAATTCTTGTGTTTTTTGCTTTATTGTCAGCTTGATCATTGCCTTTTATACCCACATGACTTGGTATCCAACAAAACATTACATCATAAAATTTTTCTTTGAGCTTGTCGCAATTGTCTACAATTTGTAAAACCAATGGATGACTTTGATATGAAATATTTTGAAGGGCTTCAATACAGCTCCTAGAATCTGTATATATTATGAACTTTTTGTATGAATAGCTGTGTATTTTTGTTATGGCCATGAAAATAGCATATATTTCTGAAGTAAAAACTGAACAAAATTTGTGTAAGCTACTTGAGACTGTTAGGTTACAAAAAACAGCTGCTGACCCTACATGATCATTAAACTTAGACCCATCAGTAAAAACAGGGTGGTAGTCTTGATATACATGTCTGTGCTGTAAAAATAGTCGACTAAAAACAATATGAGGTGTTGATGGTTTATGATACTGGGTGAATTCATTAATGAATGATAAGTTATCATCACTCCAAGGTGGAGGTTCGTCCCCTGTGAATAAAACAGGAAAATCATCAACATCATAAAATTCTAAAATTTGTCCTATTCTAAATCCAAAAGTCGGGATACAAGATGGCCGGAATATAAACAGGTTGCTATAAATGGGGTTAATAATCTTATTAAGAAGTGGGTGGTGCTCGTTGCTTTTAGTCTTAAAATAATAATTCAGAGCTAATCTATGTCTTCTGTATTCCAACGAGGGTTCATGAGTGATACTGTACAAGCTTTCAATAGGGGAAGTTCTAAATGCTCCAGTAGATATGCGAATGCCTTGATGATGAATGGTATCGAGCGGTTTCAGATAAGATTTTGATGTGGACCCGTAAATCGCACATCCATAGTCGAGTTTTGATCGTATCAATGAGTTGTATATTTTCATCATGGATGTACGATCCGCACCCCATGAACAATGTGTTAATACTTTTAAAATATTCAAAGATGAAGAACATTTCCTTTTTATATGATTGATATGTGATTTAAAATTAAGTTTAGAATCGAAAATTAAACCTAAAAATTTTGTCTCCGAAACCATTGGTATTGGGTGTGCATTTAGTAGAATATCTGGATCAGGGTGCATCCCTCGTCTTCTACAAAAATGCACACCAACGGTCTTTTCTTCAGAAAACACAAACCCATTGCGTTCTGTCCAATTAGTAATGTTAGTGATGGCAGTGTCAAGTTGTCTTTTAATGAATTCCATGTCCTCTGCCGCGCAATGAATCTGAAAATCATCTACGAAGAGAGATCCATGGACATATGGAGGAAGCTGATGGATGATGCCGTTAATTTTTATAATAAATAAAATAACGCTTAATACGCTGCCTTGGGGAACGCCTTCGTCTTGAGTAAAATATTCAGATAAAACATTATTAATACGAACTTGAAAAATTCTTGTCTTGAGAAAATTTTCTAAAAAAATAGGTAGGTTGCCCTTTAGTCCAATTTGATAAATATCTCTCATAATGCCATACCGCCATGTTCGATCGTATGCTTTGGCCATATCAAAAAATATAGAAATCAGGTGTTTTTTAGAAACAAATGCCTCGCGTATAGCCGATTCTAATTTTAAGAGATTATCAAGAGTGCTCCTTCCCCGTCTGAACCCACTTTGAAAAGGTGAAAGCCATTTCATTTTTTCTAGGATATGTACCAATCTCGCATTCACCATTCTCTCCATCAGTTTACATAAGCAGCTGGTTAAGGCGATTGGACGATAATTATCAGGATTTTGAGGATCCTTTCCTGGCTTAGGAATGGGAATTATGACAGCTTTTGTCCAAGCAGTTGGAAAAACCTGTTCATGCCAAATTCGGTTAAACAAGATCAAGATTATGCAAAGTGAAGGGTCATCAAGATGGATTAACATATGGTAATGAATACGGTCTGGACCGGATGCAGTGGGGTGGGATTTGTTTAATGCATTTTTGAGTTCATGTAGTTTAAAATCAATATTGTAGATTTCTGGTGTAGATTGCCTGAAATCTAAAGTCTTTTGTTCCTCCCTATGCTTATAAATAATGAAATCATGTGGATATGAAGTCTCAGATGAAACATTAGCGAAAGCTTCTGCGAGAGTATCAGCAATGTCTTTTGGGTCAGAAATGACTTGTCCAGTATGATTTAAAAAAGATACATTTTGTTCAGCTTTGTAGCTGCCAGTGATTCTCCGAACCTTATTCCAAACTGATTTGGCGGAGACGTTGCTGTTAATACCACTGACATACTGCATCCATGATTCTTTTTGACTTTGTCGCCTTATTCGGCGAGCAACAGCTTTAGCACGTTTAAAAGAGATTAAGTTTACTTGTGTAGGGTATCTTCTAAACTTGTTCCATGCTTTCTTTTGGGCTTTGAAGGCTTCGGAGCATTTTTCATTCCACCAAGGCTTACATAGTTTTGGAACCTTCCCAGATGTTTTTGGGATTGCTATGTCAGCAGCTCTGATGATAGAAGATACGACAGCCTCAACAGCCAAGTTAATGTCTGGCAGGTCAACCATGTTCTGATTGAGTTTAGATAATGTTTCAAATAGTGGCCAATTGGCTTTGTCGTATATAAAATTAATTGGTCGACTGGGAAAAGAAGCGTCCTTAGCAGAGTATGTCAATATGATAGGGAAGTGATCACTGTTGTGCAGATTATTGTCAACTCTAAAGTTCCATCTGGTAAAAATTGAAGGTGAACATATTGCCAGGTCTAATGTGTGAAAACTTCGAGTCGGAATGTGAAAATATGTACTGCTAGTACCATTAAAAAGACACAAGTCGTGATCTGTAATTAGCTTTTCAATTTGCTGCCCTCGTGAGTTGTTATCTGGGCTGCCCCAGAGCACATTGTGGCCGTTCCAGTCACCGACGATTATAAAGGGTGCTGGAAGTTGGACCACGAGTTCGTTTAACTCTTTTTGCTGAATGGTTACACTTGGAGGGAGGTAAATTGAGCATACTGTAATCAAAAATTTAATATGAATCTGTATTGCTATTGCTTGTAGGGATGTAGTTAGAGATATAGGCTTGGATGGAAAAGCCTGGGAGTGCATCAACGCAACTCCACCAACTGCTCGCGTATTTTGGACAATATCTTTTCTTGTAAATGTATATCTCTTAATATTTGTTTTTACTAATGGAGCTAAATATGTCTCTTGGAGTCCTATACAGACAGGCTGATATTTGTTAACTAGGTTTTTTACATCCTCCGTATGGCTACGATACCCGTGACAATTCCAACTTACAATATTTATGGCCATTTTGTGCGCTTAAGGTCTTAGGGGGCCCTTGAAGAATTTCGATCTCGGAGAGAGGTTTGGGGGAATCTCCAATCCCTTCTCAACCTCCATGGCTCCGTTGTCTGAGAATTCCTCACTGCTATCTTCACTACTGACATCGAACTTTTTATTTGCTTTACCTTTGTCTTCCATTATTTTTTGTTTTTTGACAAATATGTCTTCGGCTCGCCCTGTTCTTGATAGGGGGCCCGGTTTTCTCACTTTTGACATGATTTGCGGTTTTGGAGCACTTAGGATTGGTGGTTCAGATTTATTTTTATTTGATCTTTTTGCCGTTTGTGCAGTCGACTTGCTGGATGTAGAATTACTGCCAGTTGATTTGTTTAAAGAGGTACTTGCAATAAGCGGAAGAATAGCTGGGATTTTAGTCTGGTTAGTTGCATTTTTGGTTTGCTGGGTTTGGGTAGGTGTGATTACATGAGTTTCTGTTTGTGTAATTGCAGTTTCGATATTTTCAGTTTGTGTGTTGACTGATTTGAAGGTTTTAACTGCAGCTGCGTAGGAAATGCCTGATCGTGGGGATCGGTTTTCAACTATTTTCCTTGCTTCGGGGAATGAAATATTTTGATTGGTTTTGACTGTTTGAACTTCCTTTTCGAATATAAATTTAGGGCAACGTCTTGAATATGCTGGGTGGTCGTCATGGCAATTTGCGCAACATTCTGCATTTGTACAATTGTTACTTTCATGATCAGGTTCTCCACAACGGGCACAGATTGGCACTCGAGAGCGGCATGCGAACTTCGAGTGACCAAACTTCTGGCAACGGAAGCAGCGCAGCGGATTTGGTACGAAAGGTCTTACTTCGCATCTGATATATCCAGCTGTAATTTGTTTGGGCAATATTGGGGTGTCAAAAGTGAGTATAACATGGTTGGTTGGTAAGATATTGCCATCGCGTTTGATGTTTATTCGCGTGGCATCACATACCTTTTGAGATCTTAGCTCACATTTAAATTCTTCGTCAGAAACCATTCTCAGATCAGGGTTAGAAATGACGCCTTTGGTGTAGTTAAGGGTCTTATGCCCTGAGGCCTGAACTTCCACTTCACCAAACTTTTTGATAGCAAGTAAACTTGTGGCCTGTTTTTCATTTGCTGCTTCCACCAGCAAGTCACCGGATTTTTGTTTTTTTTATGTCTTTTACAGTACCAGCATAATTCTGTATGTATTTATTTATAAGAAAAGGAGACATGTTTCGAAATTGATCGTTTTCGGTGTGCAAAACAATGAACAATGGCGTAGACTTTTCAAACACTGTATTTGTAATAGAAATGGTTGGGGTTGGTGGGTTTAAGGCCGTCACCAGGGCACACGTTTTAGAATCCATAAAGGAAAGGGAGTTCATCACGGTGGCCCCACACCCCCCATGGAGCCCCACACGGGAAGGCAGTTACCGGCTCTGGAAAAATAAACAAAAAGCACTAAAACAAAAATAAACCCAGCCTCGGCACACACCTTAAGGTACCACCGTGGTATAGTGCTACAGCTTCGGAGCGTGATCCGCCAGTTCACCCAGGGCACTCCTAACTGCAGCACTAACCCTTAAATGCAAAATTCCAGTGAAGTCCGGCACCACAAAAGAATATTGTGGTACCGGACTGCAGTGTCATTAGGCGAGCCGATTGACCGGAAGCGGGCTCACTCCGGCCGCTCGTCTACGGAGAAGCATGGACCAAAGGGCACGCAACAGCACCCCCAGGAACTTAACCCCGTCCTGATATGGGGCGCCGCAGGAACCCCAGGACTCCACTTTCCCCCGATACGAGTCGCCGCACACGGCAAACATGCGGGTCAATAAACGTGACACTGTAAATAATACAAAACAAACTCAAAAAGGGTTAACACTAATTCTTGTATATTGCAAATAAGAATACCAACGCAAAAAAAAACCAAAAGGAAGTAAAAGATCCATATAACGAAATGAGGAATTACGAAACGTATCATCAACAAAAACCTAACTAAAATTATACAAAATTAGGGCCGTCGCAAAAAGGAAAGAACGAAAAATGCTAGGCCCAGCTAGGGTACCTCGGGGTTGCCAAGCCCGTACTCACAAGATGTGAGCCCCCTGAGGGGGTCTGGATTAAGGGACTAATTCTAAAACTTATAAATATAGACGTGCCCGATTATTTAATTCCGCTATTGCATTCTTATTTAACTGAACGACTATTTGTCGTCCAAGTAGGGAGAAAGAGATATTCTGCTAGGTAAATTCTCGCGGGAACCCCCCAAGGGTCTGTGCTCGGACCAACATTATTTAATGTGTTCATTAATGACTTCCCTCAAAACCCACGAACCAAAATCGCACTATTTGCCGATGACACGGCCATACTTATATGCAGCACTGGTCCACATTCTTTATAAGGAAACTAATGCAAAGGTATATTAATAACGATGAATATCCAAAAGCTCTGCACTCACTGCTACGCTCACGTACTGAATTTAGTTTTAGCTCAAGGTATGAATGAAACATATTTTTTTCCACTTTAAATGGAATCGCAACATTTTCGTCACATTCCAGTAAGAGGTCCTTTGCGATTCAAGAACATCTTAAAAAAAGCTTTCCATCATTTGCACCCACAAGATGGTCGTTTACTTCTCGCCTAATCAACACAGTTGAAAATCATTGGAAGGCAATCGCCGATTTTTTTTCAACCATACATGAAAGCGCTGAGGGAAAGTGGACTGCACCAGACAAGTGTGTTGCTCATGGATACTTTGATTTCCTCAACACATTTGAAACAGTATTTCTACTAAATTTATTTTCGCCTTTGTTTTCACAATCTGACGTATTCTTTCAAATTTTACAGACTGAAAATGTTGACATTATGGCATGTTTAAATTACATAAAAGATTTCCATCAGCTTTTGAACCATTTTAGGAAAGGTTTTATTCATTGCAATGAGTGCGAGAAAAAAAATTAGAGAAAATTACATCCGAAGACGATAAATGTGATAAGTGTGAAACAGTGGGTTTTCAGCCACTTTGGGACAAAACAGTATCCGTGATGGGTTTACCAAATTAAGCTAGAAAAAAACGACAAAAAGATTCAAACAATTTGTCTCCGAAACAAAGATATCGTAAGTTATATTACGCAATCTTTGATAATTTGCTATGCCATTTAACATCCCGATTTTCTTCACTCTAAAAGTTAGCCTTTTTTTGAACTTTTGAATCCTAGAAAATATTTAAGTGTTTTCGCACAAGAACACTTTTCCAGAGTACCTTTTAAAGGATCTAGGAAGCATTTATCCAAATACTTTTGATTTGGTTCTATTAAGGTTGGTTGGTTGGTTATATGGGGTTTAATGGCGCAAGGGCCAAGTATGGCCAAGCTGCGCCAAACACTAGGTAGTTTAGACCAACATTAAAATTCTAAAAATACACACAAACAAAAATTAAATTCAAAGAAGTGGTAAAAATCCTGTGTAATTTAAAAAGATAAATAGTGATGAATGATGTGGATGATTTAATAAATACGACAAAGTGGGAGATGATGAATTAAAAAAGAGATTATATAAAAATCGAAGACGAGGACAAGAAGTTAAAATATGACGGATGGTGAGAGGTTGTTGGCAATACTGACACGGCGGGGTGATTTCATTTATCAATAAATGCCTGTGGGTCGCTCTTGAATGTCCTATGCGGAGACGGGTCAGTAAAACATCCAACCGTCTAGATGATAAGGACGGTAGAAGTGAGGTGGTTGGAAATATAGAAGCTAGTTTGTTGCTGGTTTGTAGCTTCCAACCTTCACTCCATTCGTTCCGCACTAGGTCCCGCAGAACATTGCGTAGGTCGTCATATGGGATTCTGATATTAAGCTGGGATGTGGCATTTTTGGCAGCTTGATCTGCCACTTCATTGCCAGTAATGCCAACATGCCCAGGAATCCAGCATAATATGACGCCATAGCCCCGTCGGATAAGCTTATTATATAATTTTAAAACATCAGAAGCTAGAGGGTGGTTAAAATTATCCGATGCGAGAGATTCTACAACGCTTTTTGAGTCAGTATAAATTATAAAATTGCCAACGATTTGGTGAGAAATATGTTTGAGTGCTTTGTACAGAGCTAAAAATTCAGAAGTAAAAACAGAAATGAAATATGGTAATGCGTAACTAAAAATATCTGAACCGCACACAAATGCACAGCCAGCATGATTAGTAAATTTAGATCCATCTGTGTAAACAGCAGTGTAATTAATAAAATTATGACGATGATCATTAAAAAGTTGGTTATATACAATAGGATTGGTATTGTATTTATCATGGTCAACAAATAAATTAAATATCGAGATATTGGAAGTTTGCCATGGAATATTGTCAAAAAGAGGGCGTTCGGCAACTTCTATTGAAGAGAGTGGTGAGCCGCTCAGTATGTTTCTCATGCGAAAACCAAACGATGGAATGCAAGATGGACGATTCCTGAAATTGACGTCCTTTGAACTATCCAGAAGGCAATTTTGCAAAGGATGGTCAGGATGTGATAAAATGCGAAAATAAAGTCGCAAAGACAACAAACTACGTGTGGAGGCTAGTGGCAATTCATTGCACACAACATAAAGGCTTTCGACGGGTGATGTGCGAAAAGCTCCAGAGCAGATTCTTAGTGCTGAATGATGTATCGTATCGAGCTTACGCAGCACAGATGGACGAGCTGAACCATAAACAGAGCAGCCATAGTCCAATCTGGAGCGAATTACAGCTCGATAGATATTCAGCATAGTGAATCGCTCTGCTCCCCAAAATGTATTAGATAGAACTTTTAACAAATTGAGCTTTTTCATGCATGATACCCGCAAATGCTTAATGTGAGGCAAAAATGTAAGCTTCTTGTCAAAAATAACACCCAAGAACCTTGCTTCGTCTACTACTGCTATCCTATTACCACCCAGAAAAATATCTGGTTCGGGATGCAGATTACGTAGACGGCAAAAGTGAACACATGATGTTTTTTGCACAGAGAAGTTGAAGCCATTTTCTGAACTCCACTTAGTCAAATGTGAAACAGTTGTTTGTAGTTGTCGCTCGACAAATCGCATATCCTTACCCTGGCAAAAAATGCTCAGGTCATCCACATATAAATTGCCCTGGACAGAAGGAGGTAACTGATTCAGGATATCGTTGATCTTTAGGGCGAAGAGAGTTACACTGAGGACGCTACCCTGAGGAACACCCTCTTCTTGAACAAAAGTATCCGAAAATGCAGTGCCAATGCGAACGCTAAATTCCCGCAATGCCAAAAAGTTCTTAATAAATATCGGTAGATGTCCTCGAAACCCAAGAGAGTACAGATCTTTAAGTATACCATATCGCCATGTCCGATCGTACGCCTTCTCCATATCGAAGAATATAGCAACGAAATGGTTTCGGCGCAGAAAGGCATGGCGTATTTGGGTTTCGAGGTTTAGGATGTTATCTACCGTAGAGCGGCCGACCCTAAAACCGCTTTGAAATGGTGTTAGAGCACCAGTCGTCTCTAAGACGTAGACAAGGCGAGAATTTACCATTTTTTCAAATAGCTTGCAAAGGCAGCTAGTCAGTGCAATAGGCCGATAGTTATTCGGATCTTTAGGATCTTTTCCGGGTTTAGGAAAAGGAATAACTATGGCACGTCGCCAAGCCAAAGGAAAAGCATGTTCCATCCAAATGCGATTGAATAGTCGCAATAAGTTCCTCAGAGAGTGACTAGAAAGATGTTTCAGCATAATATATGCGATACCATCAGGACCTGGTGCTGTCATCCTGGTCCTGTGAAGGCATCGTGTCAACTCCCTTTCCGTAAAACGGCAATTATAGGCAAGTTCGGTATCTCCATCAGTAGAAAAAGTAATAACATGGGATTCTGCGCGTTGTTTTATGCGCTGAAAATTGCCAGGATATGTGTATGAAAATGCTCTCGCAATAGAATTTGCGATTTCTACCGTGTCAGTAACCAACTGGCCATTTTCTTCCACGAGTGAGATGGAATGTGTGGAATATAATCCCATTGCTTTTCGAACTCTGCTCCATAATTGCTTTGAGGAAATGGCAGATGTTATGCCAGAGACATACTTTTGCCATGATTCTCTTTGGCTTTGACGACGTATTCGGCGTGCATTGGCTTTTGCGAATTTGAGCTTGATCAAATTTTCGGATGTGGGATACCTCCGAAACGTATCCCAGGCCTTTTTCCTCTTTTTGTGGGCAAGTTTGCAGGCTTGATTCCACCACGGTTTCGGTAACTTTGGTAATTTTGTTGAGACAGGAATACAAATGCGAGCTGCGTCCATTATACCATTAGTGACGGATTCTACACATTGATCAATGTCATCTTGATTCACCATCTCGTCTGACAAATCAGCAATTGACGCAAACAGATCCCAATTCGCCGCCTCAAATTTAAATCGAGGCAGGCGAGACACAGGGGCTGCAGCACTCCCCGGAAATGTAATAAACAAGGGGAAATGATCGCTATGATATGGATCATTTCCCACATGAAATGTCAGAGGAGAAAACAGAGATGGTGAACACAGGACAAGGTCAATGGAATGGAAAGTCCTCGATGGGGCGTGGAAGTAAGTTGATTGCCCATTATTAAGAATACAAAGATTGTAGTCATTAATCAACTTTTCAATTTGGTTTCCACGACGATTTGTGTCTGGGCTTCCCCAAAGAGGATTGTGCCCATTAAAATCGCCACATAAGATATAAGGAGCTGGAAGCTGATCGCATAACCTGTCTAAATCTGCTTGATGGATAATATCATTAGGCGGTAGATAAATTGAGCACACTGTAACGAGAGATTTTAATGCGACTCTCACTGCGATGGCTTGCAGATTTGTTGCGAGATTCAGTGGGGTGAAAGGAGCGCTATTGGATATAAATATAGCAACTCCACCACTGGCTCTATCTCCGCTAATGTAATCCTTTCTAAGGGGGCTATAACCCTTTACAAGAGAGCTCTGAGTTGGTTTGAGCAGAGTCTCTTGTAGGCAAAAGCAGATTGGATGGTGTTCATCGACAAGATGTTTTATGTCTACCGAGTTGTGGTGAAATCCGCGGCAATTCCACGAAAAGACACCGGCCATTATGGGAAAGTTATGGGTGTTGAAGGCTGTTTCGGAGGTTTGGGTTTTGGAAGGAGATTATTTGGAGCCTCCATTCCAGGCTCAACTTCCATATCCGCTGCATCCGAAGAATCGGATGGTATGTTATGAGATATGGAGGTTCTGGTTTTTTTAGGTTTTTTGGTATTGGCGTTTTCTTTTAGATCTTTTTTATTTTTCAGAGATTTATTAAGTGCTGTGAGAGGAGAAATCAATTCGATGGTATTATTTTTTATATTTGGAGTTATTGTTCCTTTTGAGGAAAGGATAGTAGATTGAAGTTTAGCTTTGGGCTGTTGACTATTGCTGGTTGAGGGAAGGTCTATTGAAATATCGCATTGAATAGCGATAGATGCGGTTGTTTTTTTTGCTGCAGCTGCATAAGAGAGGTTGGGAGTTGGTTGTCTATTTGATACGAGTTTTCGAGCTTCCGGGTAAGATAGTTGTAGGGTGGCTAGGATAGTTTGAATCTCTTTTTCCTCTTGCCATTTAGGGCAACCTCTAAAGTTGGCAGAGTGGTCGCCATTGCAATTGATGCATTTAAATGGAAGTTCACAAGAGGAAAAAGAGTGGAAAATCGCGGAACATCTCGAACAGGTTTCAGGTGAGCGGCATGTGGTAGTTGAATGGCCGAACCTCTGGCAGTTGAAACACCGCAGAGGATTCGGGATATAGGGCCTGATAGGACAATTTAAATAACCAGCTATGATATGAGTCGGTAATTTAGGGCTATTAAAAGTTAGGATAAGATGTTTGGTATTAATAATTTGTTCTCCTCGTTTTATTGTGATTCTGCGGACTTGAGTAACATTTTGTGATTTAAGTTCTTCTAAGATTTCATTTTCTGGTAAGTTAACGAGGTCATTTTCAGAAATGACTCCTCGGCAAGAATTAAGACTATTGTGGGGTGTTACAGTGATTGAAATATTGTTGATAGATTTACCTGCTAGAAATGATTTAGATTGGAGAGGGTTCGTTGTTTCTATTAATAAATCACCTGAGCGAAGTTTTTTCACAGATTTTGGATTTCCGCCAATACCAAGAAGGCCTTTTTGGATTATGAATGGAGAAGTTTTTGCTAGTTGACCAGACGGTGAGCTAATTACAAGAAATTTAGGATATATATTGTGCGATTGATCAGATACATTTGTTGAATTCGTTACACTATTGGGGGTCGCCGGATACAAAGCCTCCGGCAGGGCATGGGTTTTAGGATCCATATGAGTTTAGGTGTTCATCCCGGTTCAGCCCCGCCCACCACCGAGCCCTACAAGGGGAGGCAGTGCCACACTGCCACGGGGGTAAAACCGGGGTATAGTGCTACAGTTTCGAAGTGTGGATCCACAAGGGCACTCCTAGCTGCAGTACTAGCCCTTAAATGCCAAATAACAGTGGTGTCCAGCACGCCAGGGGAGAAATTCACCTGGCGTACTGAACCACAGTGATATTAGGCGAGCCGGTTGACCAAAAGCGGGCTCACTCCTGGCCTCTCGTTTACGTCGAAGCATGGACCAAAGGGAACGCAACGACGTCTCTAGGAAACTAAACCCCGTCCTAAAACGAGACGTCGCAGGATCCCCAGGACTCCACTTTCCTACGATACGAGTTACCGCACACGGCAAACGTGCAGGTCAGACAATCTGACAGAAAACCAATAAAAACTGTCGGAATTAATACAAAAAGTGAAACAACAAAATTGAACCTACGAAATAATACTTGAATACAATTAAGGAAAACCCAACAATCATAAACAGAGGAGAAAATGAACGGTTGGTTGGTTGATTGGAGTTTACTGGCACAAGGGCCAAATATGGCCAAGCTGCGCCAAACACTAGATTTTTAAACCAACATTAAAATTCTAAAATATACACAGACAAACTAAATTTCAAAACAAAGGTAAAAATCCTGTGTAATTTAAAAAGATAAATAGTGATGGATGATGTGGATGACTCAATAAATAGGGCAATGTGAAGGATGATGTATTAAAAAAACGATTATATAAAAGCCTAAGACGAGGACAAGAAGTTAAAATATGATGAATGGTGAGAGGTTGTTGGCAATGATGACACAGCGGGGGAGTTTCGTTGAGCAACAAATATCGATGCGTTGCTCGCGTGTGACCTATGCGGAGACGTGTCAATAAGACATCACATCGTCGAGATGACAAGGACGGTAGGAGCGGGATGCTGGGAAATACAGAGGCTAATTTATTAGCCGTCTGTAACCTCCAGCCATCGCTCCAGTCCTTTCGCACAAGGTCCCGCAAAACATTACGCAGGTCGTCATACGGGATTCGGATATTAAGCTGGGATGTGGCATTTTTGGCAGCTTGATCTGCCACTTCATTGCCAGTTATGCCAACATGCCCAGGAATCCAGCATAGTATGACGCCGTAACCCCGTCGGAGAAGTTTGTCAAAAATAGTTTGCACCTCAAAAGCTAACGGATGTTTATAAGAATCCGATGACAGTGATTCTAATGTGCTTTTAGAATCGGTGTAAACTATGAAGTTGCCAACGCATTGATGAGAAATGTATTTGAGGGCTTTATACAAGGCTAAAAATTCAGATGTAAAAACAGATATTAAAAGTGGTAATGAGTAGCTAATATTTTCAGAGCCGCATACAAAGGCGCAGCCAACGTGATTACTGGATTTTGACCCATCTGTATATACGGCTCTGTGAGATTTAAAATTATTACGATGATCATAAAAAATCTGATTAAAAATAACTGGATTAGTACAAGATTTCTCATATCCAGGAAACAAGTTTAAGATTAAAAGATTTGAATTTCTCCAGGGTATACTATCAAAGAGAGGACGTTCCGCAACTTCTATTGAATCAAGGGAAGTGCCACTCAGGGTTTCTCTCATTCGCATCCCAAAAGATGGGATACAAGATGGTCGATTCCTGAAAAGGACATCCCGAGATCTGTCCAAAAGGCAATTCTGCAGTGGATGGTTAGGATGTGACAAAATGCGATAATAAAGTCGCAGAGACAACAAACTGCGTGTGGAGGCTAATGGTAATTCATTGCACACAACATAGAGGCTTTCGACGGGTGATGTGCGAAAAGCTCCAGAGCAGATTCTTAGTGCTGAATGATGTATCGTATCGAGCTTACGCAGCACAGATGGACGAGCTGAACCATAAGTTGGTTGGTTGGTTTGTTAGCTTTTAGTGGCGCAAGGGCCAGTTTTGGCCATACTGCGCCAAACACACGACAATATATTTCTTTATTGTGAGGCCTCAGTTTTAAAAAGTAAAAACGTTGTAAAAGATAAAAAATATATTTAGATCAACTGTAAAAATTGACAATTTTGGTAAAAGGTTAAAAAATATTTGGATAAATACAAAAAATTGTTTTTCCAAACACTATATACAATATTTACAATTGTTGACCTGCAACATTGTATAAACACTTAAAAACAAGCAAAGTTTAAAAGAAAAAATTTAAATGTGATTGATAAAGCCAATCTCATTTAGAAAGGAGAACAGATTTAAATGGGGAACTTCTCCAATCAAATCATTCAAGTTTAAAATGGTACTTTTAAAATATTTCATGCGCTGTTGGTTAAAAACAGGACAGACAATTAAAATATGATAAATAGTAAAAACAGATGAGCATGATTGACATGACGGGGGAATTTCATTTAGGAACAAATGACGATGAGTAAAACGTGTGTGCCCAATACGAAGGCGAGTCAACTTGACATCGGTCTTGCGTACTGGGGCAATGGGCCATTCTCGAATTAAGGGCTTTACCGAATGCAACTTATTGGAAGTTTGCAAATCCCAAAATTCTTGAAACAAGGAATTAAAATAATTTTTTGCGAATTTTTTAATGTCTGTGAAAGGGATTGCTTGCTGCAAGGGAACGGTTGCATTTTTTGCAGCAATATCGGCAAGTTCGTTTCCTTGAATGCCCACGTGACTCGGGATCCAGCACAGCAAAATATCATAACCAGTGTCTTTCAAAATATTCAAAGTAATGCAGATATTCGACACAATGGGATGGCAATAAGGGTCAAAGTTATCCAGCTGTTTTAGGACACTCATGCTGTCGGTGTAAATACAGAATTTACGTTGAGTACTGCAAGATATTGTTTGAAGGGCAGAATAGATTGCCACCGCTTCAGCAGTGTAAACAGAACAGGAAGAGTGAAGATTGTAACTATATGTTGCGTTCTGACTAACTACTCCACAGCCAACGTATCCAACTCCTTTAGAACCGTCCGTAAAAATTGGTAAATACGGTTCATACCGAGTACGATGAAGCTCGAATAACTGTTGGTAAACAACTTCAGCAGTATCAGTTTTAGGGTAGTCTGCGAAGGGATTAATAAAAGTGCAAATTGGAATATCCCACGGTGGGAAACGCAACATTTCGCTCTGCTGGATCTCGACGTCACCAAGGTTCAAATCATTAAGTAGACCTTTTGTCCGTTCAAAGAAGGGACGAGTGTGAAAAGGACGAGCGTTATAAAGTCGATTTAAACCTGGGGAATTAGTCATGCTTTTCAAAGGATGTAATGGTAATGATAAAATTTTTATATAAAAATATACGGACAACATTCTTCTTCTAAAATCAAGTGGAAGATGGTTACTCACTACGTAGAGACTGTTAACAGGCGATGTTCTGAATGCGCCTGTACAAATTCTTAAGGCAGAGTGATGGACAGTGTCTAATCTGCGTAAGACTGAATCAATAGCTGATGCATAAGCCACACATCCGTAATCAATTCGCGACAGAATAATGGATTGATAAACCCGAAGTAACGAGGTCCGGTCGGATCCCCATGCTGTATTAGAAAGCACTTTCAGTATGTTTAACGATTTTTCGCATTTTTTTCTTATGTGCTGTACATGAGGACGAAAGGAGAGCTTGTTATCGAAAATGACACCAAGGAATTTCATCTCGCTTACAACAGGAATTTGTGAACCACGGATGGAAATTTCGGGTTCTGGATGTAGGTTTCGCTTCTTACAAAAATGAATGCAACAAGTTTTGGTCTGAGATAATGTGTGACCGTTCTCGTCACACCATTTGATCAAGTTATTGACTGCAGATTGAAGTTGCCTTTCAATAAAGCGCATATCGGATCCCTGGAATGAGATCTGCAAGTCATCAACATATAATGAAGATTGAATGTATGGCTGTAGTGAGTGAATGATATTACTAAAATGAAGGGTAAAAAGAACGACACTTAAAACGCTACCCTGAGGAACTCCCTCAGCTTGAATAAAAGAATGTGACAGAATGTCACCTACACGAACTTGAAAGGAACGAAAAGATAAAAAGTTTTGTATAAAAAGAGGTAAATTTCCTTTAAAACCAAAATTGAACAAAGTTCGGAGAATACCATAGCGCCACGTGCGATCGTACGCTTTTTCAACGTCAAAAAATATTGAAACCAGATGATTCCGCCTTACAAATGCGTTACGAATTTGCGTTTCCAACTGCACGATGTTATCAAGTGTGGATCTTCCTTTACGGAATCCACTTTGGCATGAAGGAATGCATTTGTGCTTTTCAAGCAGATAGATAAGGCGTCCATTGATCATTCGCTCTAGGGTTTTACACAGGCAGCTGGTTAAGGCTATTGGTCGATAGCTTAAAGGATCTTTGGAATCTTTCCCGGGCTTTAGAATTGGAATCACGATGCTTGTTTGCCAAAGAGACGGAAACTTTTGTTCCTCCCAGATTCTATTAAACAAAATAAGAATATTTGAAAGGGAATCTGTAGTAAGATGGCGTAGCATGTGATAAGTAATTCCATCAGGTCCAGGACTAGTGTTATTGGAGTTAGAGAGCGCCTTTTTCAGCTCCATCATTGTGAGACTGCAATTATAATCGAGATTGGATTTAGTTTGAAAATTAAGATACACTTTTTCAGCTTGTCTCTTGGTTGTTAAGAAAGCAGGGCTATAAGAATTCGAGCTGGACACATTAGAAAAAGCTTCTCCTATTGCATTGGCAATATCTTCCGGAGAAGAGTGTACAGCAGTTGTTGTTTCTAAAATCGAAATCGAGTAGTCCTGGTAGAGACCATTAGCTGCCTTAACCTTTCTCCATAATTGCTTGCTCGTTGTTGATGAAGTGATTGAAGAGACGTAATTGATCCAAGATTCTCTTTGGCTCTGGCGTCTAACCCTTCGAGCGAACGCCTTGGCCTGTTTAAAAGCGACGAGGTTTGCTGTAGTTGGGTATCTCCGGAAAATGTTCCACAATTTCTTTTGTCTCTTGTATGCCGACTGACATTCAGTGTTCCACCACGGCTTGCAGATTTTGCGCAGCCGCATCGAACTTTTTGGAATTGTTGCATCAGCAGCCTTAATAATTGCTCCGGTGACGTTTTCCACCGCTATATTAATATCATCGTTGTTAACCATTGTCTCAGAAATTAATGCCAATTGAGAAAAAGCAGCCCAATCAGCTCGGTGATACACGTAAGCAGGTGGTCGAATAACCCCTATGCTACGACTATTTTGCGAGACCAAGATGGGGAAATGATCGCTGTTATAAAGATCACTGGCAACTGCAAAATTCAAAAAAGGCAAAAGTGTTGGAGAACAAATGGCTAAATCGAGAGAGTGGAACGTTCTTGTGGGTTCGTGAAAGTAAGTTTTCTCGTTGTTGTTGAGTAAACAAAGAGAGTAATCGGCAATCAGCTGTTCGACCTGTTGCCCTCTTCGATTAGTACTATCACTTCCCCACAGAGTGCTGTGGCCATTAAAGTCACCCAGTATTAAAAAGGGGGCTGGGAGCTGATCTACAAGGTCGTTCAATTGTTGCTGAGAGATGTTAGAATTGGGTGGTAGGTAAAGACAGCAGACTGTTAGAAGAGAGTGAAAATGCAGTTTTACTGCAACGGCCTGTAAAGTGGTATTTAGTGGAATTACAGTGCTGGGATAATTATGAGAAGTAAAAATGCAAACTCCTCCAGACACTGTAGTACCAGAATCAAAGTCTTTACGAGTACAACTAAACCCACGAATCTTAGCAGATTGAGTAGATCGCAGGAAGGTTTCTTGAAGTGCAACACATACTGGACTGTAGGTGGAAATAAGAGATTTTAAATCGTCAGTTTTGGGTCGAAGACCACGGCAATTCCAAGAGATAAAAAATTTTAAATTATGGAGGGTGCGTTCAAATGACCATCTGAATCACCCTCGTTCATTAACGTTTCCTCATCGTCAGATGGGTGCAGAAGCACCACATCTGCTTCTTTTTCCAAATGAGGAAATCTGAAAGATGTTACTGATTTTTGGCGAGAAAAACTTTCTCTCGCACTTTTTAATTTTAAAGCTTGAAAAGCTTTAGATTTCGCAGTTGTTTTTGTTCTAGAAGTAGAAGGTTTAGGATCTGTTTGCTTGAATATACTAGTTGAAGATGATTTGACTAATGGTGTTGATGATCTTGCTACAGAAGTTGAAGGTGATCTAGTTAAAGGTATGCTGGTTGTGTCTGTTTGGGTGCTGCTGCTTTTCATAACCTTTTGAGTAGCTGCAGCGTAACTCCTCCCTGCTACAGGTGTACGAGATGTAACTTTGCGTCTAGCCTCTGGATACGATATGTTTTCTTTAAATTTAACAGTTGTTATCTCTTTTTCAACAGCCCATTGCGGGCAGGTTCGGAAGTAAGAAGGGTGGTCACCCTGGCAGTTGACGCATTTTTCTTTTTCCCTGCAGTTTTCGCTTTCGTGCCCCGGCTGTGCACAGCGAGCACAAGTTGGTGTTCCTCGGCATGTTGCCTTAGAATGGCCATATTGTTGGCAAGAGAAACATCGCAAGGGATTGGGTATATATGGACGAACTGGACATCGCAAATAAGCAGCTTTGACATATTGCGGAAGTGATGGTAACTGAAACGTCAAGATTATGTGTTTGGTTTCCAAAATTTCACCGTTTCGCTTGATAGATATTCTCTTAACGGCGCAGACGTTTTGATCCTTAAGATTTTCTAGGATTTCCTCTTCGGGAACATGCAATAAGTCAGGGGCAGAGATAACACCTCGGGAAGTATTTAAAGAAATATGAGGCGACACGGATACCTTTAGATGTGCAAGGGTTGTTAACTTGGATAGTAAAGCAGCTTGTTTATCATTGGATACTTCAATTAGGAGATCACCAGAACGCATTTTGCTAATAGATTTAGCTTCTCCAACATAACCGGAAATGCCTTTCTCAATGAGAAAAGGAGAGACAGTCTGAAAAGATCCTTCGTTTCGTTTCATAACAAAAAATCGTGCAGTAGTTGAACAAATAATTAACTGTGTTTGCTCCACTGAAGGAGAGGGGTTTTTGTTTTCCATATGAAAGGAAAGGGAGATTCAGACCCTAGAGTCCCACCCACCATGGAGTCCTTATTAATGAAGGGATAGTACACGCCGGCATGCAACCAAAACAAAATTAATGAATAAAGAAAGAAAAACAAAGGTGCGCTCGGCAATGCACTACCAGGTTTACTAGGATCTATACGCGCGCACTATGTGCCTGAAGACGCCTCCGATCCTGAATGTTCAGCCATCCAGGGGGAGGATCCCAGAAGACATAACGTTTGCTTGATTCCACCCAGCCAGGTCTACTGACCCTAACCAGGAGCCGATTGATACACTGGGAACCACAATGTACCTCCCGTTTGCCTGAAGCAAAGGCCAAAGTAATGTGTTGAGGTAAAACGTACAAAATTTCACCCTAGACGCTATCCTCTCAATTACCAGGCTCCTCATTTCCAAGGTTACGAGTATCCACGTACGGCAAACACGTGGGTGACTTAATCGCCAACAGAAGCTATAAGCGACAGGTTGGCAACAGCTTCTGATGGGGAGCCCTCACCTACGAGAGGCAGTCACAATGAGGGAGGAAGAAAAAAGGAAAAAGCACGAGAAAGAGGAGAAGAAACAGAAAGTAGGATAGATCACTAGGGTACCTCGGGGTTGTGAAGCCCGTGTTTACTTAAAGAAAGTAAACCCCCTGAGGGGAGCTGAACCATAAACAGCACAGCCATAGTCCAATCTGGAGCGAATTACAGCTCGATAGATATTCAGCATAGTGAATCGCTCTGCTCCCCAAAATGTATTAGATAGAACTTTCAACAAATTGAGCTTTTTCATGCATGACACCCGCAAATGCTTAATGTGAGGCAGAAATGTAAGCTTCTTGTCAAAAATGACACCTAGAAATCTCGCTTCGTCTACTACTGCAATCCTATTCCCACCCAGAAAAATGTCTGGGTCAGGATGCAGGTTTCGTAGACGGCAGAAATGTACACAGGATGTTTTTTGAATAGAGAAGTTGAAACCATTTTCTGCGCTCCACTTTGTCAACCGTGTAACAGTTGTTTGCAGTTGTCTCTCTACGAATCGCATGTCCTTTCCTTGGCAAAAAATGCTCAAGTCATCCACATATAAATTGCCTTGGACAGAAGGAGGTAACTGTTTCAGGATATCGTTTATTTTCAAGGCGAAAAGAGTCACGCTGAGTACACTACCCTGAGGAACGCCCTCTTCTTGGATAAAAGTATCCGAAAATGCAGAGCCAATGCGAACGCTGAATTCTCGCAATGCCAAAAAGTTCTTAATAAATATCGGTAGATGTCCTCGAAACCCAAGGCAATACAGATCTTTAAGAATACCATATCGCCATGTCCGATCGTACGCCTTCTCCATATCGAAGAATATAGCAACGAGATGGTTTCGGCGCAGAAAGGCATGGCGTATTTGAGTTTCGAGGTACAAGATATTATCTACCGTAGAGCGGCCAACCCTAAAACCACTTTGAAAGGGCGTTAGAGCTTTGGTCGTCTCTAACATATGTACAAGGCGAGAATTAACCATTTTTTCCAAAAGCTTGCACAGGCAGCTGGTAAGTGCAATTGGCCGATAGTTATTTGGATCTTTAGGATCTTTTCCAGGTTTAGGAAAAGGAATAACTATGGCCCGTCGCCAAGACAAAGGAAAAGCATGCTCTTGCCATATGCGATTATAAAGGCGCAATAAATTCCTCAGAGAGTGACTAGACAGATGTTTTAGTATACTGTAAGTGATGCCATCAGGACCCGGTGCTGTCATCCGGGTCTTCTGAAGGCATCGTGTCAACTCCCTTTCAGTAAAACTGCAATTATAGACAAGTGCGGCATCTCTCTCAGGAGTAAAATTAATACCATGGGATTCCGCGCGTTGTTTGATGCGCTGAAAATTGCCAGGATATGTGGTAGAACTGGACACGGCAGAAAATGCTCTCGCAATAGAATTTGCGATTTCTACCGTGTCAGTTACCAACTGGCCATTTTCTTCCACCAACGAGATAGAATGAGTGGAATATAATCCCATGGCTTTCCGAACTTTGTTCCATAATTGCTTTGAGGAAATGGCAGATGTTATACTAGAGACATACTTTTGCCATGATTCTCTTTGGCTCTGACGACGTATTCGTCGCGCATTGGCTTTTGCAAATTTAAACCGAGTCAAATTTTCGGTTGTGGGATACCTTCGAAATTTATCCCAGGCCTTTTTTCTCTTTTTGTGGGCTATCTTACAGGCTTGATTCCACCACGGTTTCGGTAGTTTCGGTAACTTTGATGAGACAGGTATAGATATACGAGCAGCATCCATTATAACATTAGTGACAGATTCTACACATTGATCAATGTCATCTTGATTCACCACCTCGTCTGACAAATCAGCAATTGACGCAAACAAATCCCAATTCGCCGCCTCAAATTTAAATCGAGGCGGACGAGATACATGGGCTGCAGCACTCCCCGGAAATGTAACAAACAAGGGGAAATGATCGCTATGAAATGGATCATTTCCCACATGAAACGTCAGGGGAGAAAACAGAGAGGGTGAACACAGGACAAGATCAATGGCATGGAAGGTCCTCGATGGGGCGTGGAAGTACGTTGGTTGCCCATTATTAAGTACACAAAGATTTTGATCGTGTATCAATTTCTCAATTTGACTTCCACGACGATTTGTATCTGGGCTTCCCCAAAGAGGATTGTGCCCATTAAAATCGCCACATAAGATATAAGGCACCGGAAGCTGGTCGCATAACCTGTCTAGATCTGCTTGTCGAATTATATCATTAGGCGGTAGATAAATAGAGCACACTGTAATGAGAGATTTTACAGTGACTCTAACTGCGATAGCTTGCAGGTTTGTGTTGAGACTCAGTGGGGTGAAGGGAGCGCTATTAGATATAAATATAGCAACTCCACCACTGGCTCTATCTCCGCTAATGTAATCCTTTCTAAGGGGAGTGTACCCTTTAACAAGAGAGCTCTGAGTTGGTTTTAACAGAGTTTCTTGTAGACAAAAGCAGATGGGATGGTATTCATCAATAATATTTTTAACGTCTACCGAGTTCTGGTGAAAACCGCGGCAATTCCACAAAAAGACACAGGCCATTAGGGGAAGGTTATGGGATTTGAAGGCTGCTTTATCGGTTTTATTTTAGGAGCGAGATTACCTGGTGTCTCCATACCAGGCTCTACCTCCATATCAGCAGCATCAGAGGAGTCTGAAGGGATATTGTGTGATATGGGGGTTCTGGGTTTCTTTGGTTTTTTAGTGTTGTTGTTTTCGGATTGTGCTTTTTTATTTTTAAGGGATTTATTGAAAGATGTTAAAGGAGATACAACTTCAACAACATTATTTTTGTTAGTTGTAGTTGTACCTTTGGATAAAACAGGAGTGGGTGGAGTTTTAGAAATAGTTTGACGACTATTGCTTGTAGTTGGCTGATCTATTGATATTTCGCATTGAATTGCGATAGAGGATGTGGATTTTTTAGTGGCGGCTGCATATGATAAGTTAGGTTTGGGCAAAGTGATAGAGACTTGCTTTTTGGCATCCATGTAAGAAAGTTTCTGGGTTGTTCTCACAACCTGAATTTCTTTTTCTTCCTTCCACTTTGGGCAGATGCGAGAGTTGGCAGAATGCTCGCCCTCGCAATTTGTGCATTTAAGTGGAAGGGTGCAATTCTGGAAGGAATGGCCAATATTGGAGCATCTAGAACAAGTCTCTACTCCTCTACATGTGTTTATTGAGTGGCCGAACCTTTGGCACTTGAAGCAGCGCAAAGGATTCGGTATGTAGGGACGGACTGGGCAATTAAGATACCCAGCTTTAATATTTGTTGGTAGATCAGGGGTGTTAAAGGTAAGAATTAAATGCTTGGTTTGAATAATGGCGTCATCTCTTTTCATCGTGATCCGGTGGACGTTAGTCACACCTTGCGATGACAGCTCGGCTTCAATTTCCTTTTCAGGAACAGCCAAGAGATCTGATTCAGAGATGACACCTCTAGATGAATTAAGACTATTGTGAGGGGATACGGAGATGGTTATATTTCCCATCTTAGTAGCCGATAGCAAGTTTTTGGATTGAGCTGCTGAGGTAGTTTCTATTAAATAGTCGCCAGATTTTAATTTTTTAACCGATTTTGGATTGCCACAGATACCTTGTAGGCCTTTTTGAATAAAAAATGGAGACATGGTACCGAGAATATGGTCAGGGGAGGTAATCATGAGAAATTTAGCATTTTGAATAGTTTTTGATGGATTGTCAATAGAAGTTGCGGAATTTGTTTCACTGGATGGGGACGCCGGATACAAAGCCTCCGGCAGGGCATGGGTTTTAGGATCCATATGAGTTTAGGTGTTCATCCCGGTTCAGCCCCGCCCACCACCGAGCCCTACAAGGGGAGACAGTGCCACACTGCCACGGGGGTAAAACCGGGGTATAGTGCTACAGTTTCAGAGTGTGGATCCACGAGGGCACTCCTAGCTGCAGTACTAGCCCTTAAATGCCAAAAACCAATGGTGCCCAGCACGTCAGGGGAGAAATTCACCTGGCGTACTGAACCACAGTGATATTAGGCGAGCCGGTTGACCAAAAGCGGGCTCACTCCTGGCCTCTCGTTTACGTCGAAGCATGGACCAAAGGGAACGCAACGACGTCTCTAGGAAACAAAACCCCGTCCTAAACGAGACGTCGCAGGATCCCCAGGACTCCACTTTCCTACGATACGAGTTACCGCACACGGCAAACGTGCAGGTCAGATATCTGACAAAAATTAAATGCAATTTCAGAACCAATACAGTAAGTGAAACAACATAATTGAAACCACGAAACAATACTTAAATATAAATAAGGAAAACCCAACAATCATAAACAAAGGAAAAAATGAATGTTATAACAAAATACAACAACCAAAAATCGTGCACATGGTAGGACCTTAACTAAAAAGGAAAGAACGAAAAAAGCTAAGGCCCAGCTAGGGTACCTCGGGGTTGCCAAGCCCGTACTCACAAGATGTGAGCCCCCTGAGGGGGAGAGAATGAACGATAGAACAAAATATAAAAACTAAAAATCGTGCACTTGGTAGGGCCTTCGCTAAAAAGGAAAGAACGAAAAAAGCTAAGGCCCAGCTAGGGTACCTCGGGGTTGCCAAGCCCGTACTCACGAGATGTGAGCCCCCTGAGGGGGGTTCTATTAAGGAATGAATTGAGCGTCTTTTACAGAACAAGTACTTTCAAAGGAAAATCCCCACAAGCCCTAATTAAATTTTTAAAATATGAACATTTGGATCAGCCGTTCAAAGAAATATTTCGATTGTCAAAATTAACTTCAACTATCCCTGCAGCAATTATCGCTTCAGTAGAAAGAAGTTTTTCCGCCTGAAAAAGAATCCATACATACAAAATATCAACACGAAGCGAGGATCGCATGAACAGCCCCCAATCTTATCAATTGAAAGAGAAGTGTTGGCAAACTTAAGAAAGAAAGAAGATTTTTACAGCACAATCACAGACAAATTTGCCAGAAAAACACAAAGACTCGAATACATCTTTAATAATAATGAATACAACCTTTTATTTAAACTTTTTACTTAAAACTAGAAGTAGTTTGTTAAAGGTTTACGACAAAAAAAAATTTAAGTTATAAGAGGGGTAAACATGCCTTGGGGGGGGGGGGGGTTACATGTCGGTGCGGTGACCAGGGCAAAAAGTCACGCCTCGCCACTGATGGTAATAGGTTGTTGGCAATGATGACACGGCGGGGTGGTTTCGTTTAGTAATAAATGTCTGTGGATGGCTCGTGAGTGCCCTGTGCGGAGACGAGTTTGCAAGACATCAAGCCGTCGAGATGACAATGACGGTAGGAAATACAGAAGCTAGTTTATTACTAGCCTGTAACTTCCAGTCATCCCTCCACTCGTTCCGCACAAGTTCCCGCAAAACATTACGTAGGTCGTCATATGGGATTCTGAGATTAAGCTGGGTAGTGGCACTTCTTGTGAATTCAATAAACTCATTTTTAAAAAAACTATACAGTGCATCACATTATTGAACCAGCGGCGGTACTATACCAGTACCTTTTATGGTCCGTCGAGCCGGAGTGTTTTGATTTTGCGGAAAGGTAACTTACAAATAACTTTGGAATTTATAACTAAAATGTTATTTTTTACGCAAGGACCTTAAACTTTTTCGTACGGATTTGGACTTTTTCACACGGACCTTGAACCTTTTAGTATAAACTTTGTGTTTTGATATGTCTGATTTAACAACATTAAATCGAAAATGCGGTCTCCTCAAAGGGCAAATACCAAAGCTCTTAACATTCGTAAAAGACGCAAGTTCCGCAAGCGAAGTTGGATTAACTGTTAAGCTAGAAAAAGTTTAGAAGATCGGCTGCCAGCTACAAGAATTACATCTGTAATATCACCAACTGATCCAACCAGGCCATCACGGACTGATCTTTTTTTTTATATATATTATTTATTAATGCCGTGTGGATTTCGCTTCTACAATCATTGTATATAAAACATAACGTGCTGTAAATAAACTGCTATTCTATCGTTGTGAATACTGAAATAGGAGTTCCATTAAACTCAAGTATTTCTTTTAAGTTTAAAGTTGAAATATATTCATTATACATGGCAGCTATCTATAACAAAAACTGAGCTTTTAATTGCTTTGCTTGTGTGCAAAGCAATTATTTCTATAACACTTCCTATTTCCAAGGCACTCCAGCAAATAAATTTAGACCTGAATGGTTGGTTGGTTGGTTGTATGGGTTTTAATGGCGCAAGAGCCAAATATGGCCAAGCTGCGCCAAACACTCGGTAATTCAAACCAACATTAAAAACAAAGCAAGCTGTGCCAAAAACAAGGTAATTTCAACCAACATTAAAATTCTAAAAGATATACATATAAACAAAATATAAATTCAAAGAAGAGGTAAAAATCCTGTGTAGTTTAAAAAGATAAATAGTGATGAATGAGGTGGATGATTCAATAAATACGACAAATGGGGAGATGAAGTATTAAAAAAGCGATTATATAAAAATCTGAGACGAGGACAAGAAGTTAAAATATGAAAAATAGTGAGAGGTTGTTGGCAATGATGACACGGTGGGGCGGTTTCATTGAGCAATAGGTGTCTATGTGTTGCTCTAGAATGACCTATGCGGAGACGGGTTAATATTACATCACACCGTCGAGATGACAAGGAAGGTAGGAGCGGGATGCTAGGAAATACAGAGGCTAATTTAATAGCCGTCTGTAACCTCCAGCCAACGCTCCAGTCCTTCCGCACAAGGTCCCGTAAAACATTACGCAGGTCGTCATATGGGATTCTGATATTAAGCTGGGATGTGGCATTTTTGGCAGCTTGATCTGCCAATTCATTGCCAGTAATGCCAACATGCCCAGGAATCCAGCACAATATGACGTCATAGCCCCGTCGTATAAGCTTGTTATATACTTTTATAACATCAGAAGTCAGTGGATGGTTGGTTGGTTGGTTGTTTGGGGTTTATTGGCACAAGGGCCAAAAATGGCCAAGCTGCGCCAAACACTAGATTTTTAAACCAACATTAAAATTCTAAAATATACACATAAACAAACTAAAATTCAAAGCAAAGGTAAAAATCTTGTGTAGTTTAAAAAGATAAATAGTGATGAATGATGTGGATGATTCAATAAATAGGACAATGAGGGAGATGAAGTGTTAAAAAAGCGATTATATACACGTCTAAGACGAGGACAAGAAGTTAAAATATGACTTATAGACAGAGGTTGTTGGCAATGATGGCACGGAGGGGCAGTTTCACCGAGCAATAAATATCTATGCGTTGCTCGCGTATGACCTATACGGAGACGTGTCAATAAGACATCACATCGTCGAGATGGCAAGGACGGTAGGAACGGGATGCTGGGAAATACAGAGGCTAATTTATTAGCCGTCTGTAACCTCCAGCCATCGCTCCAGTCCTTCCGTACAAGGTCTCGCAAAACATTGCGTAGGTCGTCATATGGGATTCTGATATTAAGCTGGGATGTGGCATTTTTGGCAGCATGATCTGCCACTTCATTGCCAGTTATGCCTACATGCCCAGGAATCCAGCACAATATGACGCCATAGCCCCGTCGGATAAGTTTGTTATAGATATTTAAAACATCAGAAGCCAGAGGATGGTTAATGGTATCTGATGAGAGAGATTCTAATATACTCCGAGAATCCGTATAAATAATGAAATTACCAACATTCTGATAAGAAATGAACTTGAGGGCTTTGTACAAAGCTAAAAATTCGGATGTAAAAATAGAAATAAAATATGGTAATGAATAGCTTAAAATCTCTGAACCGCATACAAAGGCACAACCGACATGATTGTTGGATTTTGATCCATCGGTGTATACGGCAGTGTGAGAATTAAAATTATAGCGATGATAGTTAAAAATTTGATTATAAATAACTGGACTAGTCATTGCTTTATCATGTCCTCCAAACAAGTTTAAAATTGAAAGATTTGAAGTCCTCCAAGGTACCAGGTCGAAGAGGGGACGTTCGGCAACTTCAATTGAATGAAGGACAGTGTCACTCAGGGTTTCTCTCATTCGCATCCCAAAAGATGGAATACAGGATGGTCGATTCCTGAAAAGGACATCTCGAGATCTGTCCAGAAGGCAATTCTGCAAAGGATGGTCAGGATGTGACAAAATGCGATAATAAAGTCGAAGAGACAATAAACTGCGTGTGGAGGCCAATGGTAATTCATTGCACACAACATAAAGGCTTTCAACGGGTGATGTGCAAAAAGCTCCAGAGCAGATTCTTAGTGCTGAATGATGTATCGTATCGAGCTTACGCAGCACAGATGGACGAGCTGAACCATAAACAGCACAGCCATAGTCCAATCTGGAGCGAATTACAGCTCGATAGATATTCAGCATAGTGAATCGCTCTGCTCCCCAAAATGTATTAGATAGAACTTTTAACAAATTGAGCTTTTTCATGCATGACACCCGCAAATGCAGGTTTCGTAGACGGCAAAAGTGAACGCAGGTTGTTTTTTGGACAGAGAAGTTGAAACCATTTTCTGCACTCCACTTGGTCAACCTTGAAACGGTTGATTGCAGTTGTCGTTCGACAAATCGCATGTCCTTTCCCTGGCAAAAAATGCTCAGGTCATCCACATATAAATTGCCCTGGACAGAAGGAGGCAACTGATTCAGGATATCGTTGATCTTAATAGCGAATAGAGTAACGCTGAGTACGCTACCCTGAGGAACGCCCTCTTCTTGGATAAAAGTATCCGAAAATGCTGAGCCAATGCGGACGCTGAATTCTCGCAATTCCAAAAAGTTCTTAATAAATATCGGTAGATGTCCTCGAAACCCAAGGGAATACAGATCTCGGAGTATACCATATCGCCATGTCCGATCGTACGCCTTCTCCATATCGAAGAAGATAGCCACGAGATGGTTTCGGCGCAGAAAGGCATGGCGTATTTGAGTTTCGAGGTACAGGATATTGTCTACCGTAGAGCGGCCGACCCTAAATCCGCTTTGAAATGGTGTTAGAGCGTTGTTAGTCTCTAACATGTAAACAAGGCGAGAATTCACCATCTTTTCTAAAAGCTTGCACAGGCAGCTGGTAAGTGCAATTGGCCGATAGTTATTCGGATCCTTAGGATCTTTTCCGGGTTTAGGAAAAGGAATAACTATGGCACGTCGCCAAGCCAAAGGAAAAGCATGTTCAACCCAAATGCGATTATAGAGTAGCAATAGATTCCTCAGAGAGTGACTAGATAGATGTTTCAACATAGTATATGTGATGCCATCAGGACCCGGTGCCGTCATCCGGGTCTTCTGAAGGCATCGTGTCAACTCTCTTTCAGTAAAACTGCAATTATAGGCAAGTTCGGCATCTCTCTCAGGAGTAAAATTAATGCCATGGGATTCCGCGCGGTGTTTGATGCGCTGAAAATTGCCAGGATATGTGGTAGAACTGGACACGGCAGAAAATGCTCTCGCAATAGAATTTGCGATTTCTACCGTGTCAGTTACCAACTGGCCATTTTCTTCCACAACCGAGATGGAATGTGTGGAATACAATCCCATGGCTTTCCGAACTTTGATCCATAATTGTTTTGAGGAAATGGCAGATGTTATGCCAGAAACATACTTTTCCCATGATTCTCTTTGGCTTTGACGACGTATTCGTCGCGCATTGGCTGTTGCGAATTTGAACTTAGTCAAATTTTCGGAAGTGGGTTGGTTGGTTGGTTGTATGAGGTTTAATGGCACAAGAGCCAAATATGGCTAAGCTGCGCCAAACACTAGGTAATTTAAACTAATATTTTCTTAAACCAACATTTTTAAAAAACGACATGTATAAAATACAAAGTGAAAGTTTAAAATGGGTAACAATGGATGGTTAAAATATACACTGACAATGAAAAATGTTATTAATGTGTTCATGATTTTAAAATAGATAAGTATGAGATTAAAAATCTCATGTGGTTTTAAGTAAATTAGCATTAAAACATTTGTTAAAAATGGTAACACGATATTATACATTTTAAAAAGTTTTTTTTAAGTGAAAATACATAGATCTTTAAGATTAGATGCTTTCATTTGGAGAGGATGGTTTCTCAACATCCATCTCCAAAGAGTCATTGGTATCGTAAAGTAACACGTCATCGTCTTCTTTTGATACAATTCGTTGACACTGATTTTTCATTTTTGCAATAAATTCGACACCCATGTCCTGCCAAAACTTTCGGTGGCGCATGGCAGAATCCGTTTCTATTTCTGGCAAGGGTTCAAATATTTCTGTATAATTTACTGGAGCTTTTTCGCATTGGACAATCACATCTACATTAGGTGGTTTTTCGGCTTCTTTACGGATATTAATTCGGGTTTTTGCTTTTAAGGCAGGATTCGATTTGGGTATAGGATAGTGGATTGCTTTGGGTACAATACAATTGTTAATTTCAACAGGTTTCGGTAGGAAATCGGGTTTCGGATTTGAAATTCTTTTTGTTATTCTTTCATTTTTTTTTACATTTGTCTTCAAGGTTTGTGATTTACTTTTAGGGGTAGGTTTAAATGATCGCAACACTTCTTTTTCATTTATTGTTTGGGAAGATGTGGAAACTTGTTTAGGTGGAACTTTGGAGTATTCATTAAACATTGTCTGGGTTGAGATAGATTTTGTAACTGGTTTTACTGCTGATGCGTATGAAAGGTTTAACTTTGGCAAGGAGTTGGATGCAAGTTTTTTGGCTTCAAAGTAAGAAATATTTTGTGCAGTTTTGAGTTCCTGGATGTTTTTCTCAAGTGTCCATTGAGGGCAAGATCTTGAGAAAGATGGATGTGAACCTGTACAATTAGAGCATTTTGGTGTGGATTTACAATTTAAGAAGTCGTGATGAGGATCGGTGGACGAACAGTAGGAACAAGTCTCACCTCCTTGACAATTAGCAGTAGTATGCCCAAACCTCTGGCACTTAAAGCACCTCAGAGGCTTGGGAATGTAGAGTCGGACTGGACATCTGAGATATCCAGCTAATACATGGGTAGGTATGGTAGGTCTATTGAAGGTAAGTATAATGTGTTTGGTAGTAACTATGTCTCTGCCTTTTTTTATTGTTATTTTTTTCACATTGATTACACCTTGGTCAGAAAGTCCAGTAAGTATTTCTGATTCGTCTACATATTGCAGATCCGATTCAGAAATAACTCCCTTACTGGTGTTTAGACTTCTATGAGGTGAAACACAAATAGAAACAGAACTAAGGGTTTTTGCCGAAAGAAAAGCTTGGGATTGTGGGTCGCTGTTTGTCTCAATTAGAAAATCTCCAGATTTAAGCTTTTTTATCATTTTGGGTTCGCCACCTATTGCCTGAATTCCTTTATGGATTAAGAAAGGCGACATTTTTCCAAGGACATGTTCGGATGATGTAATAATTAAGTATCTGGGGGACTTTAGTTCAGAGGGTGTCATTTTATTTTCAATTATCTCAGGTGCAAGTAATCGTTTCGTGTTCCTTTTCGAAAAGGGTTTCTTGGTTTTTTCTTGTGACGTAGATGGCAGTGAATTTAGGCCTTCACCGGGGCACAAGTTTAAATCCATAAAAAAAGAAAAAGTGTGCCACCGTGTACCCCACCCACCACGGAGTCCATCTAGGGTAGCAGCCACCGGACAACTGAGGAAACAGAAAAATAAACTATAAAAAATAATAAACCCAGGCACGGCGCTTACTAGAGGTTAACACGATGACAGCGTTCCATGAAAAATCACAGTCCTTGCCCTAGCAGTCAGCAACACAATTGTGTCCTGGTACCACCAGCCGATTGACAGAGGTGGGCCAGTCTCCGCCTCCCGTTTTGGACGAAGCGAGGGCCAAAGAGCACGCTGAGGAACTCCAGGATCCCCTTTTCCGCCCGCACGGGTCGCAGCACACGGCAAACGTGCAGGTTAGAAAATACTAACAATTTAAATCATAGAACCTAAATGTGAAAATACGAAAACATACGATTTATATAAAAAACCTAAACGTTGAAAAGACTAACGAACGCAACAAAAACAAATTATACGCAGTGCACATGGTAAGGCCGTCGCAAAAGGAAAAGAAGAATGCTAGGCCCGGCTAGGGTAAATCGGGCTCGCCACACCCATACTCTCAACAGAGAGCCCCCATAAAGGAGAAAAATAAGAAAAATAGATCACTAGGGCACCTCGGGGTTGTGAAGCCCGTGTTTACTTAAAGTAAGTAAACCCCCTGAGGGGCTGGGCAGTTGAGATACCCAGCTTTAATGTTTGCAGGTAAGTCAGGAATATTGAAAGTTAGAACAAGATGTTTTGTTTGGATTATAGTGTCATCTCTTTTCATGGTAATTCTATGGACTTTAGTCACTCCTTGAGAAGCGAGCTCGGATTCGATCTCGCTCTCAGGAACGGCTAAGAGGTCCGATTCAGAGATGACACCTCTGGATGAATTTAAACTATTGTGGGGTGTAACTGTGATGTTTATATTGCCCATTATAGTTGCAGAAAGTAAATTTTTGGATTGAGCAGCCGAAGTTGTTTCAATTAAATAATCGCCGGATTTGAGTTTTTTTACAGATTTTGGATTACCGCAGATACCTTGAAGTCCTTTTTGAATGAAAAACGGAGACATGGTTCCGAGGATTTTATCAGGAGATGTGATTATTAGGAATTTTGCATTGGGGATAATTGATACATTGACAATAGAATTATTAACACTAGACGGGGTCGCCGGATACAAAGCCTCCGGCAGGGCATGGGGTTTGGGATCCATATGGGGTTTGGGTGTTCATCCCGGTTCAGCCCCGCCCACCACCGAGCCCTACAAGGGGAGGCAGTGCCACACTGCCACGGGGGTAAAACCGGGGTATAGTGCTACAGTTTCGAAGCGTGGACCCACAAGGGCACTCCTAGCTGCAGTACTAGCCCTTAAATGCCAAATAACAGTGGTGTCCAGCACGCCAGGGGAGAAATTCACATGGCGTACTGAACCACAGTGATATTAGGCGAGCCGGTTGACCAAAAGCGGGCTCACTCCTGGCCTCTCGTTTACGTTGAAGCATGGACCAAAGGGAACGCAACGACGTCTCTAGGAACTAAACCCCGTCCTGAAACGAGACGTCGCAGGATCCCCAGGACTCCACTTTCCCACGATACGAGTTACCGCACACGGCAAACGTGCAGGTCAGATAATCTGACAGAAACCAATATAAACTGTCAGAATTAATACAAAAATTGAAAAAACTAAATTGAACCCACGAAACAATACTGGAATATAAATAAGGAAAACCCAACAATCATAAACAGATGAAAAACTCAACGATAGAACAAAATATAAAAACTAAAAATCGTGCACTTGGTAGGGCCTTCGCTAAAAAGGAAAGAACGAAAAAAGCTACGGCCCAGCTAGGGTACCTCGGGGTTGCCAAGCCCGTACTCACAAGATGTGAGCCCCCTGAGGGGGGTCAGTGGATGGATAAAATTGTCTGATAAAAGTGATTCTAAAACACTCTTTGAATCAGTATAGACAATGAAATTGCCAACAGATTGATGGGAAATGTATTTAAGGGATTTGTACATGGCTAAAAATTCTGACGTAAAAACGGAAATGAAAGATGGTAACGAGTAATTAAAAGTATCTGATCCGCATACAAATGCGCAGCCGACGTGATCGCTGGATTTTGAGCCATCTGTATATACGGCTGTGTAATTACTAAAATTATGGCGATGATAATTAAAAATTTGATTATATACAATATGACTAGTATTAGATTTACTATGGTCAGTAAATAAATGTAATATGGAAATATTGGAAGTCTGCCAAGGAATGTTATCAAATAGTGGGCGCTCGGCAACTTCTATTGAATGAAGAGGAGTTGCACTCAGGGTATTTCTTATTCGCAGTCCAAAGGATGGTATGCAGGACGGGCGATTCCTGAAAAGTACATCCTTAGATCTCTCCAGAAGGCAATTCTGCAAAGGATGGTCAGGATGTGACAAAATGCGGTAATAAAGTCGCAGAGACAACAAACTGCGAGTGGAGGCTAATGGCAATTCATTGCACACAGCGTAAAGGCTTTCGACAGGTGATGTGCGAAAAGCTCCAGAGCAGATTCTTAGTGCTGAATGATGTATCGTATCGAGCTTACGCAGAACAGATGGACGGGCTGAACCATAAACAGCGCAGCCATAGTCCAATCTGGAGCGAATTACAGCTCGATAGATATTCAGCATAGTGAAACGCTCTGCTCCCCAAGATGTATTTGAAAGAACCTTTAGGAGATTTAGCTTTTTCATACACGACACCCGCAAGTCCTTAATGTGAGGCAAAAATGTCAACTTCTTGTCGAAAATAACTCCTAGAAACCTTGCCTCGTCTACTACTGCAATCCTATTACCACCCAGAAAAATATCTGGGTCAGGATGCAGATTTCGTAAACGGCAAAAGTGTATACAAGAGGTCTTTTGAACAGAGAAGCTAAAACCATTTTCCGCACTCCACTTGGTCAAACGTGAAACTGTCGTTTGCAGTTGTCGCTCGACAAATCGCATGTCTTTTCCCTGGCAAAAAATGCTCAGGTCATCCACATATAAATTTCCCTGGACAGAAGGAGGCAACTGATTCAGGATATCGTTGATCTTAATAGCGAATAGAGTAACACTGAGTACGCTACCCTGAGGAACGCCCTCTTCTTGGATAAAAGTATCCGAAAATGCAGTACCAATGCGAACGCTGAATTCTCGAAATGCCAAAAAGTTCTTAATAAACATCGGTAGATGTCCTCGAAATCCAAGATAGTACAGATCTTTAAGTATACCATATCGCCATGTCCGATCATACGCCTTCTCCATATCGAAGAATATACCCACGAGGTGGTTTCGGCGCAGAAAGGCATGGCGTATTTGGGTTTCGAGGTACAGGATGTTATCTACCGTAGAGCGGCCGACCCTAAAACCGCTTTGGAACGGTGTTAGAGCGTTGGTCGTCTCTAACATGTGAACAAGGCGAGAATTAACCATTTTTTCTAAAAGTTTGCACAGGCAGCTGGTAAGTGCAATTGGCCTATAGTTATTCGGATCTTTAGAATCTTTTCCGGGTTTCGGAAAGGGAATAACTATGGCACGTCGCCAAGCCAAAGGAAAAGTATGTTCTTCCCAAATGCGATTGTACAGACGCAATAAATTCCTCAGAGAGTGACTAGAAAGATGTTTAAGCATTGTGTAAGTGATGCCATCAGGACCTGGTGCTGTCATCCTGGTCTTCTGAAGGCATCGTGTCAACTCCCTTTCAGTAAATATGCAATTATAGGCAAGTTCGGTATCTCTGTCAGGAGAAAAATTAATAGCATGGGTTGGTTGGTTGGTTGTTTGGGGTTTATTGGCACAAGGGCCAAAATATGGCCAAGCTGCGCCAAACACTAGATTTTATACCAACAATAAAATTCTAAAAACACACATAAACAAAACTTAAATTTAAAGAAGAGGTAAAAATCCTGTGTAGTTTAAAAATATAAATAGTGATGAATGAGGTGGATGATTTAATAAATAGGGCAATGTGGGAGATGAAGTATTAAAAAGACGACGATATAAAAATCTAAGACGAGGACAAGAAGTTAAAATATGAATAATGGAGAGAGGTTGTTGGCAATGGTTACACAGCGGGGCAGTGTCATTGAGCAATAGATGTCTATGTGTTGCTCTCGAATGACCTATGCGGAGACGGGTCAATAAAACATCACACCGTCGAGATGACAAGGAAGGTAGGAACGGGATGCTGGGAAATACAGAGGCTAATTTATTAGCCGTCTGTAACCTCCAACCATCGCTCCAGTCCTTACGCACAAGGTCTCGCAAAACATTACGTAGGTCGTCATATGGGATTCTGATATTAAGCTGGGATGTGGCATTTTTGGCAGCTTGATCTGCCACTTCATTGCCAGTTATGCCGACATGCCCAGGAATCCAGCACAATATGACGCCATAGCCCCGTCGGATAAGTTTATTATGAATAGTCAACACCTCAAAAGCTAGAGGATGGCTTAGAGAATCAGATGACAGAGATTCTAATATGCTTTTGGAATCGGTGTAAACTATAAAATTGCCAACAGTCTGGTGAGAAATGTATTTTAATGCTTTATACAAGGCTAAAAATTCGGATGTAAAAACAGATATTAAAAGTGGTAATGAGTAACTAAAATTTTCGGAGCCGCATACAAATGCGCAGCCAACATGATCAATGGACTTTGATCCATCTGTATATATGGCTGTATGAGAGTTAAAAGTATTACGATGATCATTAAAAAGTTGATTAAAAATAACTGGATTAGTGCTACATTTCTCATATCCAGGGAACACGTTTAAAATTGAAATATTCAAAGTTCTCCAGGGTATATTATCAAACAGAGGACGTTCCGCAACTTCTATTGAATGGAGAGGAGTGCCACTCAGAGTATCTCTTATTCGCAGTCCAAAGGATGGTATGCAGGACGGGCGATTCCTGAAAAGTACATCCTTAGATCTGTCCAAGAGTAAATTTTGTAAAGGATGATCTGGATGCGACAAAATGCGATAATACAGTCGCAGAGATAACAAACTGCGTGTGGAGGCTAATGGTAATTCATTGCATACAACATAAAGGCTTTCGACGGGTGATGTGCGAAAAGCTCCAGAGCAGATTCTTAGTGCCGAATGATGAATCGTATCGAGCTTACGCAGCACAGATGGACGGGCTGAACCATAAACAGCACAGCCATAGTCCAATCTGGAGCGAATTACAGCTCGATAGACATTCAGCATAGTGAATCGCTCTGCTCCCCAAAAAGTATTGGATAGAACTTTCAACAAATTGAGCTTTTTCATGCATGACACCCGCAAGTCCTTAATGTGCGGCAGAAATGTAAGCTTCTTGTCAAAAATAACACCTAAAAATCTCGCTTCGTCTACTACTGTAATCCTACTCCCACCCAGAAAAAGGTCTGGGTCAGGATGCAGGTTTCGTAGACGGCAGAAATGTACACAGGATGTTTTTTGAATAGAGAAGTTGAAACCATTTTCTGCGCTCCACTTTGTCAACCGTGTAACAGTTGTTTGCAGTTGTCTCTCTACGAATCGCATGTCCTTTCCTTGGCAAAAAATGCTCAAGTCATCCACATATAAATTGCCTTGGACAGAAGGAGGTAGCTGTTTCAGGATATCGTTTATTTTCAAGGCGAAAAGAGTCACGCTGAGTACGCTACCCTGAGGAACGCCCTCTTCTTGAATAAAAGTATCCGAAAATGCAGAGCCAATGCGAACGCTGAATTCTCGCAATGCCAAAAAGTTCTTAATAAATATCGGTAGATGTCCTCGAAACCCAAGGGAATACAGATCTTTTAGAATACCATATCGCCATGTCCGATCGTACGCCTTCTCCATATCGAAGAATATAGCAACGAGATGGTTTCGGCGCAGAAAGGCATGGCGTATTTGAGTTTCGAGGTACAGGATGTTATCTACCGTAGAGCGGCCAACCCTAAAACCACTTTGAAAGGGCGTTAGAGCTTTGGTCGTCTCTAACATATGAACAAGGCGAGAATTCACCATCTTTTCTAAGAGCTTGCACAGGCAGCTGGTCAGTGCAATAGGCCGATAGTTATTTGGATCTTTAGAATCTTTTCCGGGTTTAGGAAAAGGAATAACTATGGCACGTCGCCAAGCCGAAGGAAAAGCATGTTCTTCCCATATGCGATTGTACAGTCGCAATAAATTACTCAGAGAGTGACTAGATAGATGTTTTAGCAAAGTGTAAGTGATGCCATCAGGACCCGGTGCTGTCATCCGAGTCTTCTGAAGGCATCGTGTCAACTCTCTTTCAGTAAAACTACAATTATAGTCAAGTTCGGTATCTCTATCAGGAGAAAAATTAATAACATGGGATTCTGCGCGTTGTTTGATGCGCTGAAAATTGCCAGGATATGTGGTAGAACTGGACACGGCAGAAAATGATCTCGCAATAGAATTTGCGATTTCTACCGTGTCAGTAACCAACTGGCCATTTTCTTCCACCAACGAGATAGAATGTGTGGAATATAATCCCATAGCTTTCCGAACTTTGATCCATAATTGTTTTGAGGAAATGGCAGATGTTATGCCAGAAACATACTTTTGCCATGATTCTCTTTGGCTTTGACGACGTATTCGTCGCGCATTGGCTTTTGCAAATTTGAACTTAGTCAAATTTTCGGATGTGGGATACCTTCGAAATGTATCCCAGGCCTTTTTTCTCTTTTTGTGGGCAATTTTGCAGGCTTGATTCCACCACGGTTTCGGTAGTTTTGGTAACTTTGATGAGACAGGAATAGATATACGAGCAGCATCCATTATAACATTAGTGACAGATTCTACACATTGGTCAATATCATCCCGGTTCACCATCTCGTCTGACAAATATGCCATTGATGCAAACAAATCCCAATTCGCCACCTCATATTTAAATCGAGGCAGGCGAGATACAGGGGTTGTCGCATTCCCCGGAAATGTAATAAACAAGGGGAAATGATCACTATGAAATGGATCATTTCCCACCTGAAACGTCAGGGAGGAAAACAGAGAGGGTGAACACAAGACAAGATCAATGGCATGGAAGGTCCTCGATGGGGCGTGGAAGTATGTTGGTTGCCCATTATTGAGTACACATAGATTTTGATCGTGTATCAATTTCTCAATTTGATTTCCACGACGATTTATGTCTGGGCTTCCCCAAAGAGGATTGTGCCCATTAAAATCGCCACATAAGATATAAGGAATTGGAAGCTGATCGCATAACCTGTCTAAATCTGCTTGATGGATAATATCATTAGGCGGTAGATAAATTGAGCACACTGTAATGAGAGATTTTACAGTGACTCTAACTGCGATAGCTTGCAGATTTGTTGTGAGACGCAGTGGGGTGAAGGGAGCGCTATTAGATATAAAAATAGCAACTCCACCACTGGCTCTATCTCCGCTAACGTAATCCTTTCTAAGGGGGGTATAACCCTTAACAAGAGAGCTCTGAGTTGGTTTTAACAGAGTTTCTTGTAGACAAAAGCAGATGGGATGGTATTCATCAATAATATTTTTAACGTCTACCGAGTTCTGGTGAAAACCGCGGCAATTCCACAAAAAGATACAGGCCATTATGGGAAGGTTATGGGGTTGGAAGGCTGCTTGATTGGTTTTATTTTCGGAGCGAGATTGCCTGGCGTCTCCATACCAGGCTCTACCTCCATATCAGCAGCATCAGAGGAGTCTGAAGGGATATTGTGTGATATGGGGGTTCTGGGTTTCTTTGGTTTTTTAGTATTGTTGTTTTCGGATTGTGCTTTTTTATTTTTAAGGGATTTATTGAGAGCTGTAAGAGGAGATACAACTTCATTAACATTATTTTTGTTATTTGTAGTTGTACCTTTGGAAAAAACAGGAGTGGGGAGAGTTTTAGCAGTAATTTGACGACTATTGCTTGTAGTTGGCTGATCTATTGAAATTTCGCATTGAATTGCGATAGAGGAGGTAGATTTTTTGGTTGCGGCTGCATAAGATAGATTAGGTTTGGGTAGAGTGATCGAGACTTGCTTTTTGGCATCCATGTAAGAAAGTTTCTGGGTTGTTCTCACAACCTGAATTTCTTTTTCTTCCTTCCACTTTGGGCAGATACGAGAGTTCGCAGAGTGCTCACCCTCGCAATTGGTGCACTTTAGTGGAAGGGCACAGTTCTGGAAAGAATGGCCAATATTGGAGCATCTGGAACAAGTCTCTACTCCTCTACATGTGTTTATTGAATGACCGAACCTTTGACACTTAAAGCAGCGCAAAGGGTTCGGAATGTAGGGTCGGACTGGGCAATTAAGATACCCAGCTTTAATGTTAGTTGGCAAATCGGGAGTATTAAAGGTCAGTACTAGATGTTTAGTTTGAATAATGGCGTCATCTCTTTTCATCGTGATCCGGTAGACGTTAGTCACACCTTGCGATGACAGCTCGGCTTCTATTTCCTTTTCAGGAACAGCCAGAAGATCAGATTCAGAGATGACACCTTTAGAAGAATTCAGGCTATTGTGAGTTGAGACGGACATGTTGATGTGTCCTATCTTAGTAGCTGAGAGTAAGTTTTTTGTTTGAGCAGCTGAGGTAGTTTCTATTAAATAGTCGCCAGATTTAAGTTTTTTAACGGATTTGGGATTGCCACAGATACCTTGTAGGCCTTTTTGAATAAAAAATGGAGACATGGTACCGAGAATATGGTCAGGGGAGGTAATGATAAGGAATTTTGCATTTTGTATAACGTTAGATAATTTTTCAGTTGAATTTGTAGTATTTGTAGAACTGGATGGGGTCGCCGGATACAAAGCCTCCGGCAGGGCATGGGTTTTAGGATCCATATGAGTTTAGGTGTTCATCCCGGTTCAGCCCCGCCCACCACCGAGCCCTACAAGGGGAGGCAGTGCCACACTGCCACGGGGGTAAAACCGGGGTATAGTGCTACAGTTTCGAAGTGTGGATCCACAAGGGCACTCCTAGCTGCAGTACTAGCCCTTAAATGCCAAATAACAGTGGTGTCCAGCACGCCAGGGGAGAAATTCACATGGCGTACTGAACCACAGTGATATTAGGCGAGCCGGTTGACCAAAAGCGGGCTCACTCCTGGCCTCTCGTTTACGTCGAAGCATGGACCAAAGGGAACGCAACGACGTCTCTAGGAAACTAAACCCCGTCCTAAACGAGACGTCGCAGGATCCCCAGGACTCCACTTTCCTACGATACGAGTTACCGCACACGGCAAACGTGCAGGTCAGATAATCTGACAGAAACCAATATAAACTGTCAGAATTAATACAAAAAGTGAAACAACTAAATTGAACCCACGAAACGATACTGAAATATAAATAAGGAAAACCCAACAATCATAAACAAAGGAAAAAATGAATGTTATAACAAAATACAACAACTAAAAATCGTGCACATGGTAGGGCCTTAACTAAAAAGGAAAGAACGAAAAAAGCTAAGGCCCAGCTAGGGTACCTCGGGGTTGCCAAGCCCGTACTCGCAAGATGCGAGCCCCCTGAGGGGTTAATAGCATGGGATTCTGCGCGTTGTTTTATACGGGAAAATTGCCAGGATATGTGGTAGAACTTGACACGGCAGAAAATGCTCTCGCAATAGAATTTGCGATTTCTACCGTGTCAGTAACCAACTGGCCATTTTCTTCCACAACCGAGATGGAATGTGTGGAATATAATCCCATGGCTTTCCGAACTTTGTTCCATAATTGCTTTGAGGAAATGGCAGATGTTATGCCAGAGACATACTGTTGCCACGATTCTCTTTGGCTTTGACGACGGATACGTCGCGCATTGGCTTTTGCGAATTTGAACTTAGTCAAATTTTCGGAAGTTGGATACCTACGAAAAGTATCCCAGGCCTTTTTTCTCTTCTTGTGGGCAATCTTGCAGGCTTGATTCCACCACGGTTTCGGTAACTTTGGTAATTTTGATGAAACAGGAATAGATATGCGAGCAGCATCCATTATAACACGAGTGACAGATTCTACACATTGATCAATGTCATCTTGATTCACCATCTCGTCTGACAAAACAGCAATGGATGCAAACAAATCCCAATTCGCCACCTCAAATTTAAATCGAGGCAGGCGAGACGCATGGGTTGTAGCATTCCCTGGAAATGTAATAAACAAGGGGAAATGATCGCTGTGAAACGGATCATTTCCCACATGAAACGTCAGGGAAGAAAACAGAGATGGTGAACACAGGACAAGATCAATGGAATGGAATGTCCTCGATGGGGCGTGGAAGTATGTGGGTTGCCCATCATTGAGTACACATAGATTTTGATCGTGTATTAATTTCTCAATTCGACTTCCACGACGATTTGTATCTGGGCTTCCCCAAAGAGGATTGTGCCCATTAAAATCGCCACATAGGATATAAGGTGCTGGAAGCTGATCGCATAACCCGTTTAGATCTGCTTGATGGATGATATCATTAGGCGGTAGATAAATAGAGCACACTGTAATGATAGATTTTACAGTGACTCTAACTGCGATAGCTTGCAGATTTGTTGCGAGACTCAGTGGGGTGAAGGGAGCGCTATTAGATTTAAATATAGCAACTCCACCACTGGCTCTATCTCCGCTAATGTAATCCTTTCTAAGGGGACTGTAACCCTTAATTAGAGAGCTCTGGGTTGGTTTGAGCAGAGTCTCTTGTAAACAAAAGCAGATTGGTAGGTGTTTATCGACAAGATGTTTTATGTCTACCGAGTTGTGGTGAAAACCGCGGCAATTCCACGAAGAGACACAGGCCATTATGGGAAGGTTATTGGTGTGGAGAGCTGTTTCGTAGGTTTTATTTTGGGTTGGAGATTTCCTGGCGTCTCCATGCCAGGTTCAATATCCATGTCAGCATCGTCAGACGAGTTAGACGGGATATTGTGAGATATTGGGGTTCTGGGTTTTTTAAGTTTTTTATTATTGGCATTTTCAGATTGTTCTTTTTTTGTTTTTAAAGATTTGTTTAGGGCAGTAAGAGGAGATATAATTTCATTTCCTTTTTTTTTTTGAATTTGCAGTTACTGTTCCTTTTGAAAAGAGTGGAGTGGATTTAATTTTGGTATTGGTGGTATTGGTTTGGTTGCTATTGCTTGTTGAGGGCAGGTCTATTGAAATATCGCATTGGATAGCGATAGATGCGGTTGTTTTTTTTGCTGCCGATGCATATGACAGGTTGGGAGTTGGTTGTCTGTTCGAGACAAGTTTTCGAGCTTCCGCGTACGATAGTTGTTGGGTGGCTCGGATAGTCTGAATCTCTTTTTCCTCTTTCCATTTGGGACAACCTCTAAAGTTGGCAGAGTGGTCGCCATTGCAATTGATGCATTTAAATGGAAGTTCGCAAGAGGAAAAAGAGTGGCCTATCGCGGAACATCTCGAACAGGCTTCAGATGAGCGGCAAGTTGTAGTAGAATGCCCGAACTTCTGGCAGTTGAAACACCGCAGAGGATTCGGGATATAAGGTCGGATGGGACAATTTAAGTAACCTGCAATAATATGAGTGGGTAATTTAGGGCTATTAAAGGTAAGGATTAGGTGTTCTGTATTCATGATATCTTCTCCTCTTTTTATTGTAATCCTTCGTACCTGGGTAACATTTTGAGATTTTAGTTCTTCGAGGATTTCCGTTTCTGATATATTAGCTAGATCAATTTCGGAAATGACTCCTCGGCAAGAGTTAAGGCTATTGTGAGGTGAGGTTGGTTGGTTGGTTATTTGGAGTTTATTGGCACAATAGCCAAAGATGGCCAAGCTGCGCCAAACACAAGGTAATTTCAACCAATTAAAATTCTAAAAGAAATACATATAAACAGAAATTAAATTCAAAGAAGAGGTAAAAATCCCGTGTAGTTTAAAAAGATAAATAGTGACGAATGATGTGGATGATTCAATAAATACGACAAATGGGGCGATGAAGTATTAAAAAAGCGATTATATAAAATTCGAAGACGAGGACAAGAAGTTAAAATATGATAAATGGTCAGAGGATGTTGGCAATGATGACAAGGTGGGGTGGTTTCATTTAATAATAAATGCCTGTGGGTAGCTCTTGAATGTCCTATGCGGAGACGAGTTAGCAAGACATCAAGCCGTCGAGATGACAAAGACGGTAGGAGCGTGACTGTAGGAAATACAGAGGCTAGTTTATTACTAGCTTGTAACTTCCAGTCATCACTCCACTCGTTCCGCACAAGGTCCCGCAGAACATTGCGAAGGTCGTCATAAGGGATTCGGATATTGAGCTGGGATGTGGCATTTTTGGCAGCTTGATCTGCCAGTTCATTGCCAGTTATGCCAACATGCCCAGGAATCCAGCAAAGTATGACGCCATAGCCCCGTCGGATAAGCTTGTCATAAATATTTAAAACATCAGAAGCAAGAGGGTGGTTAAAAGTATCCGATGAGACAGATTCCAATATACTCTTGGAATCGGTATAAACAATAAAATTGCCAACACTCTGATGAGAAATAAATTTGAGGGCTTTATAAATTGCTAAAAATTCAGAAGTAAAAACGGAAACGAAAGATGGTAATGAGTAATTAAATGTATTTGATTCGCATACAAATGCGCAGCCGACGTGATCGCTGGATTTAGATCCATCTGTATATACGGCTGTGTAACTATTAAAATTATGACGATGTTCATTAAAAATTTGATTATAAACAATATGGCTAGTATTTGATTTATTATGCTCAGCGAACAAATGAAGGATTGAAATATTATTAGTCAGCCAGGGTATATTGTCAAAAAGAGGGCGTTCGGCAACTTCCATAGAACAGAGAGGAGTGCCACTCAGGGTATCTCTTATTCGCAGTCCAAAGGATGGTATGCAGGACGGGCGATTCCTGAAAAGTACATCCTTAGATCTGTCCAAGAGTAAATTTTGTAACGGATGATCTGGATGCGACAAAATGCGATAATAAAGTCGCAGAGACAACAGACTACGAGTGGAGGCTAATGGCAATTCATTACACACAACATAGAGGCTTTCGACGGGTGATGTGCGAAAAGCTCCAGAGCAGATTCTTAGTGCTGAATGATGTATCGTATCGAGCTTACGCAGCACAGATGGACGAGCTGAACCATAAACAGCACAGCCATAGTCTAATCTGGAGCGAATTACAGCTCGATAGATATTCAGCATACTGAATCGCTCTGCTCCCCAAAATGTATTAGATAGTACTTTTAATAGATTGAGCTTTTTCATGCACGACACCCGCAAGTCCTTAATGTGAGGCAAAAATGTCAGCTTCTTGTCGAAAATAACTCCTAGAAACCTTGCCTCGTCTACAACTGCAATCCTATTACCACCCAGAAAAATGTCTGGGTCAGGATGCAGATTTCGCAGACGGCAAAAGTGTACACAAGAGGTCTTTTGAACAGAGAAGTTGAAACCATTATCTGCGCTCCACTTGGTCAAACGTGAAACTGTCGTTTGCAGTTGTCGCTCGACAAATCGCATGTCTTTTCCCTGGCAAAAAATGCTCAGGTCATCCACATATAAATTGCCCTGGACAGAAGGAGGCAACTGATTCAGGATATCGTTGATCTTAATAGCGAATAGAGTCACGCTAAGCACGCTACCCTGAGGAACACCCTCTTCTTGTATAAAAGAATCCGAAAACGCAGTACCAATGCGGACGCTGAATTCTCGCAATGTCAAAAAGTTCTTAATAAACATCGGTAGATGTCCTCGAAATCCAAGAGAGTACAGATCTTTAAGTATACCATATCGCCATGTCCGATCATACGCCTTCTCCATATCGAAGAATATACCCACGAGGTGGTTTCGGCGCAGAAAGGCATGGCGTATTTGGGTTTCGAGGTACAGGATGTTATCTACCGTAGAGCGGCCGACCCTAAAACCGCTTTGGAACGGTGTTAGAGCGTTGGTCGTCTCTAACATGTGAACAAGGCGAGAATTAACCATTTTTTCTAAAAGTTTGCACAGGCAGCTGGTAAGTGCAATTGGCCTATAGTTATTCGGATCTTTAGAATCTTTTCCGGGTTTCGGAAAGGGAATAACTATGGCACGTCGCCAAGCCAAAGGAAAAGTATGTTCTTCCCAAATGCGATTGTACAGACGCAATAAATTCCTCAGAGAGTGACTAGAAAGATGTTTAAGCATTGTGTAAGTGATGCCATCAGGACCTGGTGCTGTCATCCTGGTCTTCTGAAGGCATCGTGTCAACTCCCTTTCAGTAAATATGCAATTATAGGCAAGTTCGGTATCTCTGTCAGGAGAAAAATTAATAGCATGGGATTCTGCGCGTTGTTTTATACGGGAAAATTGCCAGGATATGTGGTAGAACTTGACACGGCAGAAAATGCTCTCGCAATAGAATTTGCGATTTCCACCGTGTCAGTAACCAACTGGCCATTTTCTTCCACAACCGAGATGGAATGTGTGGAATATAATCCCATGGCTTTCCGAACTTTGTTCCATAATTGCTTTGAGGAAATGGCAGATGTTATGCCAGAGACATACTGTTGCCACGATTCTCTTTGGCTTTGACGACGGATACGTCGCGCATTGGCTTTTGCGAATTTGAACTTAGTCAAATTTTCGGAAGTTGGATACCTACGAAAAGTATCCCAGGCCTTTTTTCTCTTCTTGTGGGCAATCTTGCAGGCTTGATTCCACCACGGTTTCGGTAACTTTGGTAATTTTGATGAAACAGGAATAGATATGCGAGCAGCATCCATTATAACACGAGTGACAGATTCTACACATTGATCAATGTCATCTTGATTCACCATCTCGTCTGACAAAACAGCAATGGATGCAAACAAATCCCAATTCGCCACCTCAAATTTAAATCGAGGCAGGCGAGACGCATGGGTTGTAGCATTCCCTGGAAATGTAATAAACAAGGGGTTGGTTGGTTGGTTGGTTGGCGTTTTATGGCACAAGAGCCAGAAATGGCTAAGCTGCGCCAAACACATGACTTCTGGGTTCTAATTTGTGTTGCATGGTAATTTTAAAAAGTAAAAACGTTGTAAAGGATAAAAATATAAAGTTATTACAACTGTGAAAGTTGACATTTTTTTTATAAAAAGCTAAAAGATCAGAATATGTACAAATATGGACAAGACAGGACGATAAAAACTAAAATCGTATAACTTTGGGGTTTGTTGTCTGGGTTTTGTACCACAAATATATATACATTAAATATGGTTAATTAAACCAACATCTCGGAGGAACAAAAACAAATTAGGATGGGGTTCATCGCCCAGCAGGTCTTTAATTAAAATATTATTAACACCAAAATGGTTGAATCTTTCATTGTTAAAATTTGGACATACACACATAAAATGCTTTACAGAAAAAGGACAATTACATAGAGAACAAATAGGTGGTGGTTCAGCGAGTAAGAGATGTCTATGTGTCAGCCGTGTATGGCCTATGCGCAATCTGTTTAAAATAACATCCATACGTCTATTGTAAGAGGTGGTTTTAAAAGGTTTAATACTTGGCTTTATACAAAATAGTTTATTGTCGGTATGTTGATTCAAATCCCACATAGACTGCCAATGTAGAGATAAAACGTTTCTAGACATTTTTTTTACATCGCAAAGAAAAAGAAAATTACTCTTATGACCACGAACTGAACGAGCGATAAGATCAGCTCTGTCGTTCCCACTGATCCCAACGTGACTTGGGATCCAACAAAAAAATACTCTAAAATTTCTTTTTAAAAGTTTAGCATGAATTTTTAAAATATGAATGATGAGGGAATGACTTTGAGATAACGGATTTTGTAAGGCTTCAATGCAACTATTGGAATCTGTGTATACTATCCAGAGTTTACTATCTTGTTGCGATATAAAATTTAAAGCCAGGAGAATGGCCTGGGCTTCAGCGGTAAAAACAGAGCATGAAGGATGTAGCTCGTTTGATAAGATGGTGTCATCAAAAACAGCCGCTGAACCCACGTGGCCTGGGCTTTTCGATCCGTCTGTGTAGATGGCATTAAAATTCGAATAATTTGATCTGTGACAATAAAAAAGACTTGTAAAAACAATGTTCGGAGTATCAGATTTTTTAAAATTATTAAATAGGTTTAAAACAATGATATCGTGAGAAAACCAAGGAGGGATGAAAGTGAGAGGACGCACTAAAACCGTATCAATGCCATAAAATGAGAATAGGTTCTTTATGCGTAATGCAAAAGATGGAATACATGATGGTCTTGCGTTAAAAAGTCTTTGATGTGATGGGTTAAAAATATGATTTAAAACGGGATGCAAGGTATTACATTTAATATTAAAAAACATTTGTAAACAAAGTTGGTCCCTTCTCAGTCCGAGAGGGGGTTCCGTGCATATCGCGTAGAGACTTTCAACTGGTGAGGTACGAAAAGCTCCCAATGAGATCCGGAGACCTTGATGGTGAATCGGATCTAGGAGCCTTAACGCCGATTTTCTGGCCGAACCGTACACCACCGAACCATAGTCCAGTTTTGAACGAGTAAGGCATCTGTAGACCCTTAACATGGAGAAAGTGTCTGCACCCCAAGAGGTATTGGAGAGCACTCTCAGAAGGTTTAAAACTTTGTTGCACTTGATCTTGAGGTTTTTTATGTGAGGCAGGAAAGTTAGCTTAGAGTCTAGAGTGATTCCTAGAAATTTAGTTTCGGAAACAATAGGAATTTCATGACCATTTAGATGAATTTGAGGATCTGGATGAATACCACGTTTCCTGCAAAAGTGCATAGCAACGGTCTTTTGGGATGAAAAAGTAAATCCGTTTTTATTGGACCAGTCTGTAATCCTTCTGATAGCGATTTGGAGTTGTCGTTCAATGAGAGACATGTTTATAGAGGAGCACGACATTTGAAAATCATCAACAAATAAACAAGAAGACACTGCAGGTGGAAGGCAGGTCAAAATGCCGTTAACTTTAATAATAAACAGTGCGCAGCTTAACACACTACCTTGGGGGACTCCCTGCTCCTGAATGACTTCTTCTGAAAGAGTTGAATTGATTCGTACTTGAAAAATTCTCCGCTGGAGGAAATTCTGAATGAACATCGGTAAGTTTCCTCGAAGTTCCATGTTAAACAAGTCTCTCATGATACCGTATCTCCAAGTGCGATCATACGCCTTCTCCATGTCAAAGAACACAGCTACCATATGGTTCCGTTTGACGAATGCTTCTCGAATTGAAGTTTCAAGAAGCAGGAGATTGTCAATTGTACTACGTCCGCGACGGAACCCACTCTGAAACCGAGAGAGGTAATTGTTGTCTTCTAGATAGTAAAGAAGACGGGAATTGACCATTTTTTCGAATAACTTACAAAAACAGCTAGTTAAAGCAATCGGTCGGTAACTAGAGGGACTCTTAGGGTCTTTTCCTGGTTTAACTATCGGCAAGACTATTGCCTTTTGCCAAATAATTGGAAATTTATTTTCATTCCAGATACGGTTAAAAAGTTTCAGAATAAGTTTGAGATGGAGAGGATGCAGATGTTTGAGCATACTGTAATGAATTTTATCGGGGCCAGAAACAGAATTTGAAGTTTTTGAAATGGCTTTCTTTAATTCGGCCATAGAGAAATTAGCATTGTAGTTTTCCGTATTATCGGAAGAAAAATTAAGATGGATATTTTCAGATCTAAGCCTATAAGAGGCAAAAGGCTCTTCATAGTTAGTATTACTTGAAACTTTAGCAAAAGCAACGGCAAGAGTATCGGCGATATGTTTAGGATCTGAAATTAGTCCTTGAGTAGTCTCCAGAATGGAAAGAGAGCTATTTGGATACCGACCCTTAATTTTATTGATTTTATTCCACACCTTTTTGGACGATGTTGAGGATGTTATAGTGTCTAGGTATGTTCTCCAAGAATCCCTCTGGCTTCGCCGACGAATTCTTCGAGCTTCAGCTCGAGCACATTTGAATTGTACGAGATTGGCCTCACACGGATATCTTCGAAAAATGCCCCACGCTTTCTTTTGCTTTTTGTGTGCCATTTTACATTCATTGTTCCACCATGGTTTCGGTAGTTTTGGGATATTATTTGATGACATTGGTATTGACGACCGAGCAGCTTCCAAAATAGCGTGATTTATAGATTCTAAGGCTTCATCTATGTTGTCCCGGCTCACCATCTCATCAGAAATATGGACAATGGACGAGAATAAATCCCAGTCTGCAGCCTCGTATATGAATCGAGGCGTACGAAAAGGAGCAGGAGAGGGGGTTGCAATTTCCAGGTGAATAGGAAAGTGGTCACTCTGAAAGAGGTCATTTCCCACATTAAATGTCCATAAATGCAAAAGAGACGGCGAACACAAGGCAAGATCGATTGCATGGAATGTCCTCGTAGGGGTGTGGAAGAATGTATTTTGCCCATTATTCAAGAGACAGATATTATGGTCTTCGAGTAATTTTTCGATTTGTCTTCCACGGTTATTAATATCTGGGCTACCCCAAAGAGGATTATGGCCATTAAAATCTCCGACTATAATGAAAGGTGCTGGTAATTGGTCACACAATTTGTTTAAATCTGCCTTCTGTATGCTATCATTAGGGGGTAAATAAACGCAACAGACTGTAGTTAGAACATTTAAATTTACTCGGACGGCGACAGCTTGTAGGTTGGTAGTAAGTGAAAGCTGTGTAGAAGGTCTACTATTAGTGGTAAAAATAGCGACACCTCCACTAGCTCTACCGCCAGTGGTACAGTCCTTGCGATTAGGGCTGTATCCCTTAATGAGTGAGCTTTGGAAGGGTTTTAAAAGTGTCTCTTGGAGACAAATACAGACAGGTTGTTTTTTGTCAATAATGTGCTTAATATCCACCGAATTGATATGGAATCCGCGGCAGTTCCACGATACAAGGCAAGCCATATTGGAGTTTTGTGTGGAAACTAATTGGGCCATTTTTTTTTTTTTTTATTTTTTTTTTTATTATTATTATTTATTTTAAGAGGGGAAAAAACTAGGTGGGAGCAGTTTGAATTGGTGGAGGTGCTTCTTCATATTCATCGTCGGTCAGCATTTCGTTCTCGGGTGATAGATGAAGAATATCAGAGTTTTTATTTATTTTATGTTCTTTGGTTGTTTGCGAAATCGGCCGATTTTTGAAAAAGTCATGTTTACTGAGGGGGGTTTTATGCTTTATTGCAGGTGGGGTTGTTAGCTTGGTAGTATTTAAACGTTGTTTTCTTTTTGACTTTGCAAGTGTGAAATCATCTATTTCCTCAGAGTTGATAGTAGTTTGGGAACTTGTAGAGGGTGAACTTTTATCGGGTTGTTGTAATGAGAAATATTGCGTATGAGGTCTTTTTAAGTTAGTGTCTGTTTGCGTTGAGACGCTTACCATTTTTTTTGTTGTGCTCACAGTTGAAGAGTATGAGACTCCAACACGAGGTGTACGGGCGTCTACTATTTTTTTTGCTTCTGGATATGAAATTTTGTTGTTTGTACGGACTGTCTGGATTTCTTTTTCAGTTTGCCATTTAGGACACGAGCGAGAGTAGGCAGGATGGTCGCCTTGGCAGTTCACGCAGTTGTGATTTGCGGAACACTGCTCGCTGTTATGTCCTGCAATACCGCACCTTGCACATGTAGGGGTTCCACGGCAGGTTTGTTTTGTGTGGCCATAACGTTGGCATTCAAAACAACGCATTGGATTGGGAACATATGGCCTTACAGGGCATTTAAGATATCCGGCAGTGATATAGGTTGGTAATGTTGGAGTAGCAAAGGTCAGAATTAGGTGTATGGTTGGGAAAAGGTTGCCATCTCTGCGAGTTTTAATACGAGAAACAAAGATGACATTTTGGTCGTTTAGGTTTTCTAGAATTTCTGTATCATCAATATGTTGCAAGTCTGGTTCGGAGATAACTCCTCGAGAAACGTTTAAATGTTTGTGAGCTGACACAGTTACGGGGAGTGAACCAAACTGCGTTACGAGCATGATGTTGATTGCCTGTTGAGTGTTGGAAACTTCTACTAGAAGATCACCCGATCTCAATTTTTTAACTGATTTGACAGTTCCTACTAAGGATTGTAAAGACTTTTGAATGAGGAAAGGAGAAACATTTTGGAAACTATCTTGATTGCGATGAACGATAAAGAAACGGTTTTCAGCATTATTCAATAGAGCATTTTGAGCATTTAGTGTGGTCATGTCATTTGTCGAGTTTGGCGGGTTTATAGAGCCTCCGCCAGGGCTCGAGTTGGGATCCATAAAAAAGGGAAATTGTTCGTCATGGTGCATCCACACCCACCACGGAGTCCAACACGGGAAGGCAGTTACCGGCTCTGGACAAATTATAAAAAATGAACAAAAACAAAAGAAACCCAGCCTCGGCACACACCTCAAGGTAACACCATGATATAGTGGTACAGCTTCGGGATGTGATCCGCCAGTTCACCCAGGGCATCCCTAACTGCACCACTCTCTCGGTATAGCTTCGGCCAGAGAGTATACCGCTAAAAAAAAGCAATTTACCCTGTAGCGGAAGGTACGAGCCGATTGATGAAGATCGAGATAGATCCTCACCACCCGTCTACAGTGAATCCTGGGCCAAAGGGCACGCATAAGGTACCCCAGATCACCATTCTCCCCCTTACGGGACGCCACACACGGCAAACGTGTGGGTTGGAAAATACCAACATTTCAAACAAGGAGCAACTAAAATTTCTGAAATAAATGTAAAATAAAGTCTGTTATAATGAAATATAAAACAATCAAACCATACAATTAATGAGAAAAATAAATCTGTACATATGGTAGGGCCTTCGCAAAAAAAAAAAAAAGGAAAGAACGAAAAGTGCTAAGGCCCAGCTAGGGTACCTCGGGGTTGCCAAGCCCGTACTCGCAAGATGCGAGCCCCCTGAGGGGGATAGAGGAGGTAGATTTTTTGGTTGCGGCTGCATAAGATAGATTAGGTTTGGGTAGAGTGATCGAGACTTGCTTTTTGGCATCCATGTAAGAAAGTTTCTGGGTTGTTCTCACAACCTGAATTTCTTTTTCTTCCTTCCACTTTGGGCAGATACGAGAGTTCGCAGAGTGCTCACCCTCGCAATTGGTGCACTTTAGTGGATGGTTTGTTGGTTGGTTTGTTAGGTTTTAGTGGCGCAAGGGCCAGTTTTGGCCATGCTGCGCCAAACACACGACAATATAGTTATTTATTGTGAGGCCTCTAAAGGATCAGTTTTAAAAAGTAAAAACGTTGTAAAAGATAAAAATATATTTAGATCAATTGTAAAAATTGACAATTTTGGTAAAAGGTTAAAAAATAATTGGATATATACAAATAAATTGTTATGTCGAACACTATATACAATATTTACATTTTTACAATTGTTGACCTGCAACATTGTATAAACACTTAAAAAACAGACAAAGTTTAAAAGAAAAAATTTAAATGTGATTGATAAAGCCAATCTCATTTAGAAAGGAGAACAGATTCAAGTGGGGAACTTCCCCAATTAAATCATTCAAGTTTAAAATGGTACTATTAAAATATTTCATGCGTTGTTGGTTAAAAACAGGACAGACAATTAAGATATGATGAACAGTAAAAACAGATGAGCATGATTGACATGAAGGAGGGATTTCGTTAAGGAATAAATGGCGATGAGTAAAGCGAGTGTGCCCAATACGAAGGCGAGTCAACTTGACATCGGTCTTGCGTAGTGGAGCAATAGGCCATTCACGGATTATGGGCTTAACGGAATGCAACTTATTGGAAGTTTGTAAATCCCAAAACTCTTGAAACAGACAATTAACAATATTTTTAACGAATTTTTTTATGTCTGTGAAAGGAACTGCTTGCTGCAAGGGAACGGATGCAGTTTTCGCAGCAATATCGGCAAGTTCATTTCCTTGAATGCCCACATGACTCGGGATCCAGCAGAACAAGATCTCAAATCCTGTATTTGTTAAAATTTTTAGAGTATTACAAATATCCGACACAGTTGGATGGCAGTTAGGATCAAAATGCTCTAGCTGTTTTAAAACACTCATGCTATCAGTATAAATACAAAATTTACGTCGAGAACTACACGCTATCGTTTGAAGAGCAGAATAAATTGCCATCGCTTCAGCAGTGTATACAGAACAAGAGGAGTGAAGGCTGTAACTATATGTTGCGTTTTGTATAATCACTCCAGAACCAACATAACCTGCACCTTTAGATCCGTCCGTAAAAATTGGCAGGAATGTTTCGAACTGAGAACGGTGGAGCTCAAATAATTGTTGGTAAACAACTGCTGGAGTGTCTGGTTTAGCGTAACCATCGAAGGGATTCATATGCGTGTAAGATGGTATATCCCATGGTGGAAAGCGCAATATTTCCTTCTGCTGGATCTCGGTATCACCAAGGTTTAAATCATTTAGTAGAACTTTCGTCCGTTCACAGAAGGGACGAACGTGAGATAGACGTGCGTTGTAAAGCCGATTTAGACAGGGTGAAATAATCACGTTTTTCAAAGGATGGGATGAAATTGATAAAATTTTAAGATAAAAATAGACGGACAACATTTTTCTTCTAAAATCAAGCGGAAGTTGGTTACTAACTACATACAGACTGTTAACAGGCGATGTCCTGAATGCACCTGTGCAAATTCTTAAGGCAGAGTGATGGACTGTGTCTAATCTGCGTAAGACCGAGTCAATAGCTGATCCATAAGCGACACATCCGTAATCAATTCGTGATAAAATAATAGAATGATAAACCCGAAGTAAAGAGGTTCGATCCGATCCCCACGCAGTATTGGATAGCACTTTCAGGATGTTCAAAGATTTTTCGCATTTTTTTCTCAGGTGCAGTACATGGGAGCGGAAGGAGAGCTTGTTGTCAAAGATGACTCCTAGGAATTTCATCTCGTTTACAACGGGAATTTGCGAACCACGGATGGAAATTGCGGGATCTGGATGTAGGTTTCGCTTCTTACAAAAATGCATGCAACAAGTTTTGGTCTGTGATAATGTGTGACCGTTCTCGTCACACCATTTGATCAAGTTATTGACTGCAGATTGAAGCTGCCTTTCAATGAATCGCATATCGGATCCCTGGAATGAGATCTGCAAGTCGTCAACGTATAATGAAGAATGAATGTATGGTTGTAACGAGTGAATGATATTACTAAAATGAAGGGTAAAAAGAACGACACTTAAAACACTACCCTGAGGAACTCCCTCAGCTTGAATAAAAGAATGTGACAAAATGTCACCTACACGAACTTGAAACGAACGAAAAGATAAAAAGTTTTGTATAAAAAGAGGTAAATTTCCTTTAAAGCCAAAATCGAACAAAGTTCGGAGAATACCATAGCGCCACGTGCGATCGTACGCTTTTTCAACGTCAAAAAATATTGATACCAGATGATTCTGCCTTACAAATGCGTTACGAATTTGCGTTTCCAACTGCACGATGTTATCAAATGTGGATCTTCCTTTACGGAAGCCACTTTGGCATGAAGGAATGCATTTGTTCTTTTCAAGCAGATAAATAAGGCGTCCATTGATCATTCGCTCTAGGGTTTTACATAGGCAGCTGGTTAAGGCGATTGGTCGATAGCTCAAAGGATCTTTGGAATCTTTTCCTGGCTTTAGAATTGGAATCACGATGCTTGTTTGCCAAAGAGACGGAAACTTTTGTTCCTCCCAGATTCTATTAAACAAAAGAAGAATATTCGTAAGTGAATCTGTAGTAAGATGGCGTAGCATGTGATAAGTTATTCCATCAGGTCCAGGACTAGTGTTATTGGAGTTAGATAGCGCCTTTTTCAGCTCCATCATCGTGAGATTGCAATTATAATCGAGATTGGTTTTAGTTTTAAAATTAAGATATGTTTTTTCGGCATGTCTCTTGGTTGTCAAGAAAGCAGGGCTATACGAATTTGAGCTGGACACATTCGAAAAAGCTTCACCTATTGCATTGGCAATATCGTCTGGCGAAGAGTGTACAGCAGTTGTTGTTTCTAAAATCGAAATCGAGTAGTCCTGGTAGAGACCATTAGCTGCCTTAACCTTTCTCCATAATTGCTTGCTCGTTGTTGATGAAGTGATTGAAGAGACGTAATTGATCCAAGATTCTCTTTGGCTCTGGCGTCTAACCCTTCGAGCGAACGCTTTGGCCTGTTTAAAAGCGACGAGGTTTGCTGTAGTTGGGTATCTCCGAAAAATGTTCCACAATTTCTTTTGTCTCTTGTATGCCGACTGACATTCAGTGTTCCACCACGGCTTGCAGATTTTGCGCAGCCGCATCGAACTTTTTGGAATTGTTGCATCAGCAGCCTTAATAATTGCTCCGGTGACGTTTTCCACCGCTATATTAATATCATCGTTGTTAACCATTGTCTCAGAAATTAATGCCAATTGAGAAAAAGCAGCCCAATCAGCTCGGTGATACACGTAAGCAGGTGGTCGAATAACCCCTATGCTACGACTATTTTGCGAGACCAAGATGGGGAAATGATCGCTGTTATAAAGATCACTGGCAACTGCAAAATTCAAAAAAGGCAAAAGTGTTGGAGAACAAATGGCTAAATCGAGAGAGTGGAACGTTCTTGTGGGTTCGTGAAAGTAAGTTTTCTCGTTGTTGTTGAGTAAACAAAGAGAGTAATCGGCAATCAGCTGTTCGACCTGTTGCCCTCTTCGATTAGTACTATCACTTCCCCACAGAGTGCTGTGGCCATTAAAGTCACCCAGTATTAAAAAGGGGGCTGGTAACTGATCTACAAGGTCGTTCAATTGCTGCTGAGAGATGTTAGAATTGGGTGGTAGGTAAAGACAGCAGACTGTAAGAAGAGATTGAAAATGCAGTTTAACTGCAACAGCCTGTAAAGTTGTATTTAGTGGGATTGCAGTGCTGGGATAATTATTAGAAGTAAAAATGCAAACTCCTCCAGACACTGTAGTACCAGAATCAAAGTCTTTACGAGTACAATTAAACCCACGAATCTTAGCAGATTGAGTAGATCGCAAGAAAGTTTCTTGAAGTGCAACACATGCTGGACTGTAGGTGGAAATGAGAGTTTTTAAATCGTCAGTTTTGGGTCGAAGACCACGGCAATTCCAAGAGATAAAGAATGTTACGTAATAGAGGATGCGTTCAAATTACCATCTGACTCACCCTCGTTCATTAACGTTTCCTCATCGTCAGATGGGTGCAGGAGCACCACATCTGCTTCTTTTTCCAAATGAGGAAACCTAAAAGAAGTAACTGATTTATTGCGAGAGATACTTTCTCTCGCAGTTTTTAGTTTTAAAGCTTGAAGAGCTTTAGATTTTGCTGCTGTTTTTGTTTTGGAAAAAGAAGGTTTAGGATCTATATGCTTGGGGGTACTTGTTGAAGAAGATCTGGATAAAGGTGTTGGGGATGATCTAGCTACAGGTGTTGAAGGTGATCTGGTTAAAGGTATGCTAGTTGTGTCTGTTTGTGTGCTGCTGCTTTTCATAACCTTTTGAGTAGCAGAAGCGTAACTCATCCCTGCTACAGGTGTGCGTGCTATAACTTTGCGTCTGGCCTCTGGGTACGAAATATTCTCTTTAAATTTTACGGTTGTTATCTCTTTCTCTTGGGTCCAAATTGGACAAGTCCGGAAGTAAGAAGGGTGGTCACCCTGGCAGTTCACACACTTTTCCTTTTCCCTACAGTTTTCGCTTTCATGCCCTGGCTGTGCACAGCGAGCACAAGTCTGTGTTCCTCGGCATGTAGCCTTAGAATGCCCATATTGTTGGCAAGAGAAACATCGTAAGGGATTAGGGATATATGGTCGGACCGAACAGCGCAGATAGGCAGCTTTCACGTATTGAGGGAGTGATGGTAACTGAAAGGTCAAGATGATGTGTTTGGTTTCTAAAATTTCACCGTTACGCTTGATGGATATTCTCTTAACGGCGCAGACATTTTGATCTTTCAGGTTTTCCAGGATTTCATCTTCCGGAACATGCAACAAATCAGGTGCAGAGATAACACCTCGGGAAGTATTTAAAGTATGATGCGGAGACACAGACACATTAAGATGGGCAAGGGTAGTTAATTTTGAAAGTAAAGCAGCTTGTTTATCATTGGCTACTTCTATTAAAAGATCGCCAGAACGCATTTTACTGATAGATTTCGCTTCTCCAACCAAACCGGAGATTCCTTTCTCGATGAGAAAAGGAGAGACGGTTTGGAAAGATCCTTCGCATCGTTTCATCACAAAATATCGAGCAGTACTAGAACAAATGTTTAACTTTGGTTGCTCCACTGAAGGAGATGGGTTTTGATTTTCCATAAAAAGGAAAGGGAGATTCAGACCCTAGATTCCCACCCACCATGGAGTCCTTATTAATGAAGGGATAGTACACGCCGGCATGCAACCAAAACAAAATTAATGAAAAAAGAAAGAAAAACAAAGGTGCGCTCGGCAATGCACTACCAGGTTTACTAGGATCTATACGCGCGCACTATGTGCCTGAAGACGCCTCCGATCCTGAATGTTCAGCCATCCAGGGGGAGGATCCCAGAAGACATAACGTTTGCTTGATTCCACCCAGCCAGGTCTACTGACCCTAACCAGGAGCCGATTGATACACTGGGAACCACAATGTACCTCCCGTTTGCCTGAAGCAAAGGCCGAAGTAATGTGTTGGGGTAAAACGTACTAAAATTCACCCAAGACGTTTTCCTCTCAATTACCAGGCTCCTCATTTCCAAGATTACGGGTGTCCACGTACGGCAAACACGTGGGCGACTAAATCGCCAAGAGAAGCTATATGCAACAGAGCGGCAAAAGCTTCTGATGGGGAGCCCTCACCTACGAGAGGTAGTCACAATGAGGGAGGAAGAAAAAAGGGGAAAGCACGAGAAAGAGAAGAAACAGAAAGTAGGATAGATCACTAGGGTACCTCGGGGTTGTGAAGCCCGTGTTTACTTAAAGAAAGTAAACCCCCTGAGGGGGCACTTTAGTGGAAGGGCACAGTTCTGGAAAGAATGGCCAATATTGGAGCATCTGGAACAAGTCTCTACTCCTCTACATGTGTTTATTGAATGACCGAACCTTTGACACTTAAAGCAGCGCAAAGGGTTCGGAATGTAGGGTCGGACTGGGCAATTAAGATACCCAGCTTTAATGTTAGTTGGCAAATCGGGAGTATTAAAGGTCAGTACTAGATGTTTAGTTTGAATAATGGCGTCATCTCTTTTCATCGTGATCCGGTAGACGTTAGTCACACCTTGCGATGACAGCTCGGCTTCTATTTCCTTTTCAGGAACAGCCAGAAGATCAGATTCAGAGATGACACCTTTAGAAGAATTCAGGCTATTGTGAGTTGAGACGGACATGTTGATGTGTCCTATCTTAGTAGCTGAGAGTAAGTTTTTTGTTTGAGCAGCTGAGGTAGTTTCTATTAAATAGTCGCCAGATTTAAGTTTTTTAACGGATTTGGGATTGCCACAGATACCTTGTAGGCCTTTTTGAATAAAAAATGGAGACATGGTACCGAGAATATGGTCAGGGGAGGTAATGATAAGGAATTTTGCATTTTGTATAACGTTAGATAATTTTTCAGTTGAATTTGTAGTATTTGTAGAACTGGATGGGGTCGCCGGATACAAAGCCTCCGGCAGGGCATGGGTTTTAGGATCCATATGAGTTTAGGTGTTCATCCCGGTTCAGCCCCGCCCACCACCGAGCCCTACAAGGGGAGGCAGTGCCACACTGCCACGGGGGTAAAACCGGGGTATAGTGCTACAGTTTCGAAGTGTGGATCCACAAGGGCACTCCTAGCTGCAGTACTAGCCCTTAAATGCCAAATAACAGTGGTGTCCAGCACGCCAGGGGAGAAATTCACATGGCGTACTGAACCACAGTGATATTAGGCGAGCCGGTTGACCAAAAGCGGGCTCACTCCTGGCCTCTCGTTTACGTCGAAGCATGGACCAAAGGGAACGCAACGACGTCTCTAGGAAACTAAACCCCGTCCTAAACGAGACGTCGCAGGATCCCCAGGACTCCACTTTCCTACGATACGAGTTACCGCACACGGCAAACGTGCAGGTCAGATAATCTGACAGAAACCAATATAAACTGTCAGAATTAATACAAAAAGTGAAACAACTAAATTGAACCCACGAAACGATACTGAAATATAAATAAGGAAAACCCAACAATCATAAACAAAGGAAAAAATGAATGTTATAACAAAATACAACAACTAAAAATCGTGCACATGGTAGGGCCTTAACTAAAAAGGAAAGAACGAAAAAAGCTAAGGCCCAGCTAGGGTACCTCGGGGTTGCCAAGCCCGTACTCGCAAGATGCGAGCCCCCTGAGGGGTTAATAGCATGGGATTCTGCGCGTTGTTTTATACGGGAAAATTGCCAGGATATGTGGTAGAACTTGACACGGCAGAAAATGCTCTCGCAATAGAATTTGCGATTTCTACCGTGTCAGTAACCAACTGGCCATTTTCTTCCACAACCGAGATGGAATGTGTGGAATATAATCCCATGGCTTTCCGAACTTTGTTCCATAATTGCTTTGAGGAAATGGCAGATGTTATGCCAGAGACATACTGTTGCCACGATTCTCTTTGGCTTTGACGACGGATACGTCGCGCATTGGCTTTTGCGAATTTGAACTTAGTCAAATTTTCGGAAGTTGGATACCTACGAAAAGTATCCCAGGCCTTTTTTCTCTTCTTGTGGGCAATCTTGCAGGCTTGATTCCACCACGGTTTCGGTAACTTTGGTAATTTTGATGAAACAGGAATAGATATGCGAGCAGCATCCATTATAACACGAGTGACAGATTCTACACATTGATCAATGTCATCTTGATTCACCATCTCGTCTGACAAAACAGCAATGGATGCAAACAAATCCCAATTCGCCACCTCAAATTTAAATCGAGGCAGGCGAGACGCATGGGTTGTAGCATTCCCTGGAAATGTAATAAACAAGGGGAAATGATCGCTGTGAAACGGATCATTTCCCACATGAAACGTCAGGGAAGAAAACAGAGATGGTGAACACAGGACAAGATCAATGGAATGGAATGTCCTCGATGGGGCGTGGAAGTATGTGGGTTGCCCATCATTGAGTACACATAGATTTTGATCGTGTATTAATTTCTCAATTCGACTTCCACGACGATTTGTATCTGGGCTTCCCCAAAGAGGATTGTGACCATTAAAATCGCCACATAGGATATAAGGTGCTGGAAGCTGATCGCATAACCCGTTTAGATCTGCTTGATGGATGATATCATTAGGCGGTAGATAAATAGAGCACACTGTAATGATAGATTTTACAGTGACTCTAACTGCGATAGCTTGCAGATTTGTTGCGAGACTCAGTGGGGTGAAGGGAGCGCTATTAGATTTAAATATAGCAACTCCACCACTGGCTCTATCTCCGCTAATGTAATCCTTTCTAAGGGGACTGTAACCCTTAATTAGAGAGCTCTGGGTTGGATTGAGCAGAGTCTCTTGTAAACAAAAGCAGATTGGTAGGTGTTTATCGACAAGATGTTTTATGTCTACCGAGTTGTGGTGAAAACCGCGGCAATTCCACGAAGAGACACAGGCCATTATGGGAAGGTTATTGGTGTGGAGAGCTGTTTCGTAGGTTTTATTTTGGGTTGGAGATTTCCTGGCGTCTCCATGCCAGGTTCAATATCCATGTCAGCATCGTCAGACGAGTTAGACGGGATATTGTGAGATATTGGGGTTCTGGGTTTTTTAAGTTTTTTATTATTGGCATTTTCAGATTGTTCTTTTTTTGTTTTTAAAGATTTGTTTAGGGCAGTAAGAGGAGATATAATTTCATTTCCTTTTTTTTTTTGAATTTGCAGTTACTGTTCCTTTTGAAAAGAGTGGAGTGGATTTAATTTTGGTATTGGTGGTATTGGTTTGGTTGCTATTGCTTGTTGAGGGCAGGTCTATTGAAATATCGCATTGGATAGCGATAGATGCGGTTGTTTTTTTTGCTGCCGATGCATATGACAGGTTGGGAGTTGGTTGTCTGTTCGAGACAAGTTTTCGAGCTTCCGCGTACGATAGTTGTTGGGTGGCTCGGATAGTCTGAATCTCTTTTTCCTCTTTCCATTTGGGACAACCTCTAAAGTTGGCAGAGTGGTCGCCATTGCAATTGATGCATTTAAATGGAAGTTCGCAAGAGGAAAAAGAGTGGCCTATCGCGGAACATCTCGAACAGGCTTCAGATGAGCGGCAAGTTGTAGTAGAATGCCCGAACTTCTGGCAGTTGAAACACCGCAGAGGATTCGGGATATAAGGTCGGATGGGACAATTTAAGTAACCTGCAATAATATGAGTGGGTAATTTAGGGCTATTAAAGGTAAGGATTAGGTGTTCTGTATTCATGATATCTTCTCCTCTTTTTATTGTAATCCTTCGTACCTGGGTAACATTTTGAGATTTTAGTTCTTCGAGGATTTCCGTTTCTGATATATTAGCTAGATCAATTTCGGAAATGACTCCTCGGCAAGAGTTAAGGCTATTGTGATGTGAGACATTGATTGGGATGGTGTTTATTGTTTTGCCAGCTAGAAATGATTTAGATTGCAGATGGGTGTATGTTTCGATTAGCAGGTCACCTGAGCGAAGTTTTTTGACAGATTTTGGATTACCGCCAATACCAAGAAGGCCTTTTTGTATTATAAATGGAGATGTTTTTGATAACTGTCCAGAAGGTGAGGTAATGACAAGAAATTTTGGATACAATACATTGATTGATTGGTCTGTAGATTCTATATTATTCGTTGCACTTGATGGGGTCGCCGGATACAAAGCCTCCGGCAGGGCATGGGGTTTGGGATCCATATAGGGTTCAGGTGTTCAACCCGGTTCAGCCCCGCCCACCACCGAGCCCTACAAGGGGAGGCAGTGCCACACTGCCACGGGGGTAAAGCCGGGGTATAGTGCTACAGTTTCGAAGTGTGGACCCACAAGGGCACTCCTAGCTGCAGTACTAGCCCTTAAATGCCAAATAACAGTGGTGTCCAGCACGCCAGGGGAGAAATTCACCTGGCGTACTGAACCACAGTGATATTAGGCGAGCCGGTTGACCAAAAGCGGGCTCACTCCTGGCCTCTCGTTTACGTCGAAGCATGGACCAAAGGGAACGCAACGTCTCTAGGAAACTAAACCCCGTCCTAAAACGAGACGTCGCAGGATCCCCAGGACTCCACTTTCCTACGATACGAGTTACCGCACACGGCAAACGTGCAGGTCAGATAATCTGACAGAAAACCAATAAAAACTGTCGGAATTAATACGATAAGCGAAACAACATAATTGAAACCACGAAACAATACTTAAATATAAATAAGAAAAACCCAACAATCATAAACAAAGGAAAAACTCAACGATAGAACAAAATATAACAACTAAAAATCGTGCACTTGGTAGGGCCTTCGCTAAAAAGGAAAGAACGAAAAACGCTAAGGCCCAGCTAGGGTACCTCGGGGTTGCCAAGCCCGTACTCACAAGATGTGAGCCCCCTGAGGGGTAGACCTGAATGGAGCCTTACAACATATCCAATCTATTCTAAACACAGTAAAAAGAAAAAATGCAGACAACGAATTTAAAAAGCTTTACTCTGAACTTTGCGATACGTTCAAATATATGGGTTTGGATATTAAACTACCTAGGTTAACATCAAAACCATCGTGACAAAACTAATCATCAGGATACCCAGCACTTTTGCCAAACGATATATATTCCTTTCTTAGCCTATTTCATATCTCAGATGAGGGAGAGGTTTTCAAAGCACAAAGATACCCTGGCCTCCCTTAGTCAAGTACTTACGAAGCCCTATGAAAACACTGAATTCGACACTAGCATTATCAGTATGTATTCACAGTTTCTTGAAATTGATAATTTAGAAGGGGTTGGTTGGTTGGTTGTTTGGGGTTTATTGGCACAAGGGCCAAATATGGCCAAGCTGCGCCAAACACTAGATTTTTTTTCCAACATTAAAATTCTAAAATATACACATAAACTAAATAAATGTCAAATTAAAGGCAAAAATCCCGTGTAGTTTAAAAAGATAAATAGTGATGGATGATGTGGATGATTCAATAAATAGGACAATGTGGGAGATGAAGTGTTAAAAAAGCGATTATATACAAGTCTAAGACGGGGACAAGAAGTTAAAATATGAATTATGGAGAGAGGTTGTTGGCAATGATGACATGGCGGGGCAGTTTCACCGAGCAATAAATATCTATGAGTTGCTCGCGAATGACCTATACGGAGACGGGTCAATAAAACATCACACCGTCGAGATGACAAGGACGGTAGGAGCGGGATGCTGGGAAATACAGAGGCTAATTTATTAGCCGTCTGTAACTTCCAGCCATCGCTCCAGTCCTTCCGTACAAGGTCCCGCAAAACATTACGCAGGTCGTCATATGGGATTCTGATATTGAGCTGGGATGTGGCATTTTTGGCAGCATGATCTGCCAACTCATTGCCAGTTATGCCAACATGCCCAGGAATCCAGCACAATATGACGCCGTAACCCCGTCGTAGAAGTTTGTCATAAACAGTTTGCACCTCAAAAGCTAACGGATGTTTATAAGAATCCGATGACAGTGATTCTAATGTGCTTTTGGAATCGGTGTAAACTATGAAATTGCCAACAGTCTGGTGAGAAATGTGTTTTAATGCTTTATACAAGGCTAAAAATTCAGATGTAAAAACAGATATTAAAAGTGGTAATGAGAAACTAAAATTTTCGGAGCCACATACAAATGCGCAGCCAACATGATCAATGTACTTGGATCCATCTGTATATATGGCTTTATTAGAATTAAAATTATTACGATGATCTTTAAAAAGTTGATTAAAAATAACTGGATCAGTGCTACATTTCTCATATCCAGGGAACAAGTTTAAAATTGAAATAGTCGAAGTCCTCCAAGGTACATTATAAAACAGAGGACGTTCCGCCACTTCTATTGATTGGAGAGGAGTGCCACTCAGAGTATCTCTTATTCGCAGTCCAAAGGATGGTATGCAATACGGGCGATTCCTGAAAAGTACATCCTTAGATCTGTCCAAGAGTAAATTTTGTAAAGGATGATCTGGATGCGACAAAATGCGATAATACAGTCGCAGAGATAACAAACTGCGTGTGGAGGCCAATGGTAATTCATTGCATACAACATAAAGGCTTTCGACGGGTGATGTGCGAAAAGCTCCAGAGCAGATTCTTAGTGCCGAATGATGAATCGTATCGAGCTTACGCAGCACAGATGGACGGGCTGAACCATAAACAGCACAGCCATAGTCCAATCTGGAGCGAATTACAGCTCGATAGACATTCAGCATAGTGAACCGCTCTGCTCCCCAAAAAGTATTGGATAGAACTTTCAACAAATTGAGCCTTTTCATGCATGACACCCGCAAGTCCTTAATGTGCGGCAAAAATGTAAGCTTCTTGTCAAAAATAACACCTAGAAATCTCGCTTCGTCTACTACTGCAATCCTATTCCCATCCAGAAAAATGTCTGGGTCAGGATGCAGGTTTCGTAGACGGCAGAAATGTACACAGGATGTTTTTTGAATAGAGAAGTTGAAACCATTTTCTGCGCTCCACTTTGTCAACCGTGTAACAGTTGTTTGCAGTTGTCTCTCTACGAATCGCATGTCCTTTCCTTGGCAAAAAATGCTCAAGTCATCCACATATAAATTGCCTTGGACAGAAGGAGGTAGCTGTTTCAGGATATCGTTTATTTTTAAGGCGAAAAGAGTCACGCTGAGTACGCTACCCTGAGGAACGCCCTCTTCTTGGATAAAAGTATCCGAAAATGCAGAGCCAATGCGAACGCTGAATTCTCGCAATGCCAAAAAGTTCTTAATAAATATCGGTAGATGTCCTCGAAACCCAAGGGAATACAGATCTCGGAGTATACCATATCGCCATGTCCGATCGTACGCCTTCTCCATATCGAAGAAAATAGCTACGAGATGGTTTCGGCGCAGAAAGGCATGGCGTATTTGAGTTTCGAGGTACAAGATATTGTCTACTGTAGAGCGACCGACCCTAAAACCACTTTGGAAGGGTGTTAGAGCGTTGGTCGTCTCTAACATATGAACAAGGCGAGAATTGACCATCTTTTCTAAAAGTTTACAAAGACAGCTGGTCAGTGCAATAGGCCTATAGTTATTCGGATCTTTAGGATCTTTTCCAGGTTTGGGAAAAGGAATAACTATGGCACGTCGCCAAGCCAAAGGAAAAGCATGTTCTTCCCATATGCGATTATAAAGTCGCAATAAATTACTCAGAGAGTGACTAGATAGATGTTTTAACAAAGTGTAAGTGATGCCATCAGGACCCGGTGCTGTCATCCTGGTCTTCTGAAGGCATCGCGTCAACTCCCTTTCAGTAAAATTACAATTATAGTCAAGTTCGGCATCTCTATCAGAAGAAAAATTAACTGCATGGGACTCTGCGCGGTGTTTGATGCGCTGAAAATTGCCAGGATATGTGGTAGAACTGGACACGGCAGAAAATGCTCTCGCAATAGAATTTGCGATTTCTACCGTGTCAGTAACCAACTGGCCATTTTCTTCCACCAACGAGATAGAATGAGTGGAATATAGTCCCATGGCTTTCCGAACTTTGATCCATAACTGTTTTGAGGAAATGGCAGATGTTATGCCAGAAACATACTTTTGCCATGATTCTCTTTGGCTTTGACGACGTATACGGCGCGCATTGGTTTTTGCATATTTAAACTTAATTAAGTTTTCGGATGTGGGATACCGCCGAAATGTATCCCAGGCCTTTTTTCTTTTCTTGTGGGCAATTTTGCAGGCTTGATTCCACCACGGTTTCGGTAGTTTTGGTAATTTTGACGAGACAGGAATAGATATGCGAGCAGCATCCATTATAACATTAGTGACAGATTCTACACATTGATCAATGTCACCTTCATTCACCACCTCATCTGACAAATCAGCAATTGATGCAAACAGATCCCAATTCGCCGCCTCAAATTTAAATCGAGGTAGGCGAGATACATGGGTTGTAGCACTCCCTGGAAATGTAATAAACAGGGGGAAATGATCGCTATGAAATGGATCATTTCCCACCTGAAACGTCAGAGGAGAAAACAGAGATGGTGAACACAGGACAAGGTCAATGGAATGGAATGTCCTCGATGGGGCGTGGAAGTACGTTGGTTGCCCATTATTGAGTACACATAGATTTTGATCGTGTATCAATTTCTCAATTTGACTTCCACGACGATTTGTGTCTGGGCTTCCCCAAAGAGGATTGTGCCCATTAAAATCGCCACATAACATATAAGGAGCTGGAAGCTGATCGCATAACCTGTCTAAATCTGCTTGTAGAATTATATCATTTGGCGGTAGATAAACAGAGCACACTGTAATAAGATTTTTTACAACAGTGACTCTCACTGCGATAGCTTGCAGTTTAGTTGTGAGACTCAGTGGGGTGAAGGGAGCGCTATTAGATATAAATATAGCAACTCCACCACTGGCTCTATCTCCGCTAATGCAATCCTTTCTAAGGGGATTATAACCCTTAACAAGAGAGCTCTGAGTTGGTTTGAGCAGAGTTTCTTGTAGACAAAAGCAGATTGGATGATATTCGTCAACAATATGTTTTACGTCAACCGAGTTTTGGTGAAATCCGCGGCAATTCCACGAAAAGACACAGGCCATTATGGGAATGTTATTGGTGTCGAGGGCTGCTTCTGAGGTTTGGTTTTAGGAAGCAGATTGCTTGGAGCCTCCAAACCAGGCTCGACATCCATTTCGGCAGCGTCGGAGGAATCCGACGGGATATTATGTGATATTGAGGTTCTGGTTTTTTTTGGTTTTTTACTATTGGTTGTTTCGGATAGTTCCTTTTTGGTTTTCAAAGATTTATTTAGAGCAGTCAGAGGAGATACTATTTCTTGTCCTTTATTGATGTTTGAAGTTATTGTCCCTTTTGAAAATAGTGGTTTGGATGGAATATTAGTTTTAGTTGGGCTACTATTACTTGTTGAAGGTTGATCTATTGTTATTTCGCATTGTATTGCGATAGAGGTAGTTGTTTTTTTAGTTGCAGCTGCATAGGATATATTTGGTTTGGGTAGAGTGATGGAGACTTGCTTTTTGGCGTCCAGGTATGAAAGTTTCTGGGTTGTTCTCACAACCTGGATTTCTTTCTCCTCCTTCCATTTGGGGCACATGCGAGAATTTGCAGAATGTGAACCTTCGCAGTTTAAACATTTCAATGGAAGGATACAGTTCTCGAAAGAATGGCCAATGTTAGAGCATCTTGAGCAAGTCTCTACTCCTCTGCATGTTTTTATTGAATGACCGAACCTTTGACACTTAAAGCAGCGCAAAGGATTCGGAATGTAGGGTCGGACTGGGCAGTTGAGATACCCAGCTTTAATATTTGCAGGTAGATCAGGGCTATTAAAGGTAAGTATAAGGTGTTTGGTTTGAATAATGGTGTCGTCTCTTTTTATAGTGATTCTATGGACGTTGGTTACTCCTTGAGATGAGAGCTCGGTTTCGATCTCCTTCTCAGGAACAGCCAAGAGGTCAGATTCTGAGATTACAACTTTGCATGAATTTAAGCTATTGTGAGGTGAGACTTATGTTTATATATCCCATTTTCGTTGCAGAAAGAAGGGATTTGGATTGGTTGGCAGAAATGGTTTCAATTAAATAATCTCCGGATTTTAGTTTTTTTACTGATTTTGGGTTTCCGCAGATTCCTTGTAGACCTTTTTGAATGTAAAATGGGGACATGGTACCTAGAATGTGTTCAGGGGAAGTAATGATCAAAAATTTTGCATTTAGATTTGTTGTTGATGTATTGTCAGAATTCGTAGTACTGGATGGGGTCGCCGGATACAAAGCCTCCGGCAGGGCATGGTTTGGGGGATCCATATGAGTTTAGGTGTTCATCCCGGTTCAGCCCCGCCCACCACCGAGCCCTACAAGGGGAGGCAGTGCCACACTGCCACGGGGGTAAAACCGGGGTATAGTGCTACAGTTTCGAAGTGTGGATCCACAAGGGCACTCCTAGCTGCAGTACTAGCCCTTAAATGCCAAATAACAGTGGTGTCCAGCACGCCAGGGGAGAAATTCACATGGCGTACTGAACCACAGTGATATTAGGCGAGCCGGTTGACCAAAAGCGGGCTCACTCCTGGCCTCTCGTTTACGTCGAAGCATGGACCAAAGGGAACGCAACGACGTCTCTAGGAAACAAAACCCCGTCCTAAAACGAGACGTCGCAGGATCCCCAGGACTCCACTTTCCTACGATACGAGTTACCGCACACGGCAAACGTGCAGGTCAGATAATCTGACAGAAACCAATATAAACTGTCAGAATTAATACAATAAGTGAAACAAATAAATTGAACCCACGAAACAATAGTGAAAGATAAATAAGGAAAACCCAACAATCATAAACAAAGGAATAAATGAATGTTATAACAAAATACAACAACTAAAAATCGTGCACATGGTAGGGCCTTAACTAAAAAGGAAAGAACGAAAAAAGCTAAGGCCCAGCTAGGGTACCTCGGGGTTGCCAAGCCCGTACTCGCAAGATGCGAGCCCCCTGAGGGGAATTTAGAAGGGGAATTATATGTCTGGAAATCGAAGTGGGATCAATACAATTCTCTCGGCAAAACGAACAAAGATTTTTCGGCACTGGAACACTACGACAAAGACTTTTTTTTCTGAATGTTTATTGTTTGATCTCAATATCGACAACATTTCCAATCACTACTGCAGAGAGAACATTATCCGCCCTTTAGCAGGTAAAAACTGCTTCAAGGAACTTTTACAAAAGAGTAACAGGATTACGCTTTTAATTGCTTTGCTTGTGTGCAAAGCAATTATTTCTATAACAGTTCCTATTTCCAAGGCACTCCAGCAAATAAATTTAGACTTGATTGGAGCCTTGCAACATATCCAATCTATTCTAAACACAGTAAAAAAAAATCCAGACAACGAATTTAAAAAGCTTTACACTGAATTTCGGGATATTCCTGTTTGCCCAGAAAATGTTCTTGGAAATTTTTCTGAAACTTCATCCTGTTGCGATAGGTAGTATTCTGTAAGTGGTTGTTAAATGTATTTGCATTAAAAAGTATTCAGCAAGTCAAAGACGTACTACGAGTTTGAGTCTCTTCTTCATTTCGAAAAATTACTGAGGAAAAAAGTGTCAACAATGCAAATTAAAACTTCCACCATAACCCCCAAAAAAATATCTTGGCTAGGGCCTTGGTCGCTCTAATAGATATTAATACATATATGCTTACAATTCAAATAGCGAGAGGTTTCCTAGGAACATCACTGTACCTTTTACGACGCCAATAAACTAAGTGCAAAGAAAAATGCAACAACATAACCAAAACAAAAGAATCCATTGGGCAGTAAAGGATACCCTTCTATTCCTAAACGCAGTCACTGGACGCGACATCACATCTGCAATATTCAGGAAAGGGAAATATACAGCTTTCAAGTTGATAAAGAAAAATCGCGATCTTACAAGGGCAAGAACTGTTCGAATTAGGACACCTTGAACAATCAGAAGCAGACATTGCACATCCCGTAGTGTGCGTGGCAAAGAAAGACGCATCAATTAGAACGTGCGTAGACTATCAATCTCTAAATGCGGTAACAAAAGTTTCATCGTATATGATGAAAGATACGCAGAAACTAGTATTTACTGCGCGGACCACTAAGTGGTTAACTTGTCTGGATTCGCTATAGGGTGATTATCGAATAAGAATACAGGATGGAATCAAGGTTTTACAAGTATCCCAAGGAACATCACCTGATTCTGATGTGCAATCTGTTCCTAAACCCCGTCTAATACCTACACCTCCACTAGTTGCTGATGAACAAGCTGTTACTGATATTGTAATGAAACTCATAAAGTGACCTTGGAAAGGGTTCCCTCATCTTGACCTCGACCCAAACGTGTATGACTTTAAAGAAATTCTAAAGAACAGTAATTTGGAAGAACTTATGAATACAGAACAGATTGAGGAATTACAGAATGTTCTAAAAGAGTTAATAAAATGTCTTTCAAACGTTCCTGGCCTTACACATTTAATGGAACATGATATTGATTTAAGGGAGAAGAAAACTGTTCAATTAAAACCATATATGGCATCACCCAGACAAAACGAAATTTTAAAACATGAAATTAAGAAAATGCTAGAACTGCGGACAATTGAAGCTGCTGAAGCTGATTTCACATCTCCTATGATATTGGTGGAAGCTATAAATAAAATATCCTAGACCGTGTATCGACTACCGCCGTTTGAATGAGATCAGTATGACACAGTTCCATCCTTTGCCAAATATTGAGGACCGCATTGAGATTGTGGCATTAGCCCAATTTATAAAAGTTTTGGATCTATCAAAGGGATATTGGAAGAGATTCCATTAAGTCCAAATGCTCAAAGTCTCGCTGCTTTCGTGACAATCTTTGGAAGTTATCGTCCTCTACGTCTACCGCTTGTATTGAAAAATGAGCTCTACTGTTTTAGTAAGTTGATGGTCAAGGTACTGCGGGTGTTGGAAAAGTTTCCAGTTCAATATTTCCTCCCCTCTAGTTGGGGGCAGTTGTTTTGTTTTTTAGAAGGGAAAGACGGCCAGCTTCTGATCGGGAGAAGTCGCTTGGTCGATGCTCTCAAATCTTTAATTGTAACTTTAAACTTAATATGCCAATAAATTAAAATATCTAAATCTACTTTACGTTAGAGATGCTCCATGAAGTCACAATATGCAGCTGGTACCTGATGTGGTTTATGTTACTGATGTGCAATTACTTATGTATTCATTACCCATGGAAGATTTTGCAAAATCTCCCACCAGAGGTCAATATAAACGGAAAATTGAGAATTTGGCACTCACAATTGAAGAAGTTCTTCAACAAAAACTAAGAAGGTGTAATGACAAAATTAAAGATCTAAAATCGTTGCTGCGACATCCGCAGAAGAAAAATCCTATGGACGAAGATTCTCTCCAAGTTCTTGGCACAATATCTGACGCGAACAAAGAAATTTTTACTCGATTACTTTCAGATGATGCAAAAGCAAAACTAGCCAAGAAATATTATGAGGAGTTGAGTTCTTTTGCACTAACCTTGCATTTTTATTCCTCTAGAGCATATGAATATGTAAGGATAAGTTTTAATTTGACCCTACCACACCAGCGGACATTGAATCGCTGGTGTCAGCATATAGATGGTGTACCTGGATTAACCTGTACCTGGATTGTTTAAACAAAATATTTAACCCACAGAGTACCCTATGCTTTTTGCCTTAACAATGTATGAAATATCCATTCGTTAACAAATCGAATTCGATAGATATGAATGCCATAGATAATTATCCAAAGGGTCAAGTTGACGACGGCCTACCCATAGCAAAAGAGGCATTCGTCCTTCTGATTGTACGTGTGAACTATCATTAGAATATGCCATTGGGTTATTTCCTTACATTCGACCCAAAAGCAAACACTAATTGAAAGTTGCTTAACTGTTCTTTATAAAATACATGCAAATGTTGTATCATTAACGTTTGATGATTTGCCACGCAATTTTTACAATAACACCAGAGTCGGGTTGATGTGTAATATATCCAGACAATTTAAAAACTTGTTTCGGCTATCCAGGCCACTCTCAAAAGGAAGTTATTTTCACGAATCCTCCATGTAGCTTGTTAGGAAAATTTTCGATGAAAAAAAAATTCTACAAATCTAATCGATTGGATGTGGAAGCCCTTCATATTTGGAGGGATACGAATGGCTTTCATACGACAGATAAATTACGATCTGCGCACAGAGAGTTGTAATATTACTCCATGTCTGGGCATGTGAATTTCACAAAGCAGAAAATGAAAGTAAATTTGGCTGCGCAACAATTTGGCGAGTGTTGCTGAAGCGATGGAATATTGCCATACGAAGCTCAATCTCAAAGTTACCGAGGCAACTGTTGAGTTTTTAAGAGCGGTAAATACCATTTTTGTCATTTTAAACTCTCGTTCTCCAAAACAGTACGGTTTTAAAAGAGCTGTAAATAAACAAAATCTAGTTGTAGTAGAAAACTATTTTAAAAAAGCAACAAATTACTTTTCTACTTTAAAAGAAAAGTGGAAATGGCGCATCAATGATGAATTCTAAGAGAAAAACTGAATTTCTTGGGTTTAAAATATGTATCAAAAGCTTCACGTTACTCATTGGCAAGCTTATCAAAATTGAAAATCCGCCGCTAAAGTTTCTCCTACTATACAAGCTCAGTCAAGACCCTATTGAGATGCTTTATTCCAACTGTAAGATTCCATGGCGGGGGGAATAATAATCCAACAACTCTTCAGTTTCGGGGTTCTTATCGACAGTTGCTCGTTAACTCTGGATTTAAATCAATCAATCAATGACAACTATGTTCCATAAACGGAGATTGTGGCGACCATGACAGCTAGCCATATCATGGAAGTGTGACTACTACAAGAACGTAACACAGCGCTGCCATATACTTCGACCAGGGCCATCACGGGGCTGATTTGACCGATAATTGTATTTGTTGTTCAATGCCGTGTAGCATATATATAATTTATTACTGTTAAATTTCATAAAACCCTAGTTTGGTTTAGATTTATAACATGTGGGACTAACTCATACAGCCAAAGGGCTTCAGAAAAACTTCAAAGAACATCTAAAAGTTATAATAGACAATTTGGTTGCCCAGGATTTGTTCAACAATCAGTAATAGAGATCCTTAATAGTGGCATAAACATAAAATATATATGTATATACTTATGATTTCGAGAGCTTGTTCACAAATATACCTCATTGGAATGTTTTAGAGGCTTTTGATTCTTTCTATGAAAAATTTCGACATTTAAATATTAAAATGCAGTAAAGACAAATGGATTAGTTTGATTAAGTTTTGTGTTTTTAACAATGTCTTGTGTAATGGTCAAACATATTTCTTAGAAAAGACGGGTAATCCCATGGGAGGCAGTTTTTGTAGTTCTTTTGCAAATATATTTTTATAAACCAAAAGCAATTCAAAAGTACCAAGTCAAGGTAGTACGTTATATAGATGATCTGTGTGTTTTTAATGAAAATAACTTTAACGATATTTGGGAGGATAAATTTGGGAGCTAATGAATTCAAACAAATATTAATAGTAATAAAGTTAATTATCTGGATCTCGATATTTCAATTCGTAATAATGATAAAATTATTATAGGATTCGTTGGACAAAAGAAAAGAATTTTGCTTCAATGTTATATCTTTGACAGATTGGTTCTCAAACGTCATCAGTCGAGTACATAGAAAGTATTCCGAGTACATCATTCGAGTACATCCGAGTATTCCGAAAAATATGCAATTCTAAAGAAGGTTTGATTTCAGAGATTGAAATTCTTAAAAGTAAACTTAAAATGAACGAATTTCCTAATGGTTTTGTGTTTTCAATTCTTGATCCTTTTGAAGCGGATGCAAAGGCCATGTTGCGCTGAATTTTTGTATTACGTCATGTTAAATTGTTTATCATAATTACATTTTTGTGTTTGCTGTTATTTGTTTTGCATTTTGGTAACGTTTGTATTCTTTGGAGAGTTGTTTGTTGTCCGATTTCGAAGTTCGTATTCGCTTTTTATTTAGTTATTGCTTTTGCACTTCAGCAGGAGTCGGAGGTCTGGCTAAGGTTCGGATAACTATTACGCTTAACCAACAGAAACGCTTTTTAGCTATTGCTGTTCTTCTCGGCCTCCTTGATAAAGAGAGGGGACCGCTCTGACAAGTGTTTCATATTATTGTAGTATATATTCTTACTTAACTTTAGTATATATACATCAAATGAAAAGTTGTAAATAGGTTCTATTTTGCAAAGCGAAAGTTGTTAGTAAATGCTGTATTAAATAATTTTATACAACAGAGTAATTTCTTTTCGAGTTTAATATATACATTGTTCCTGATGTCTATAAGAAACCTATATTAAAGGCTCCAAGTCACACACATATGTATACTTGAAAGAGATAATCAACATAACCAAACAAAGCTAAATGATCAAACATCTCTCACTGCAAGAGAAGAATAAATGTGAATTTTGATGCAGACGCGAACTATTGAATATTCAGATTTGTTTTAAAATCTCAACATATATAAAAACGTCAGTTTTTTCGATATAGTATTATTTAACGGAATGTAACATGAGGAACAACAGTGAATAGATTATTACAAAGAAATAACTGTGGGTCGAAATGGAGACTACTGTTACGGCAAATATGGACAGAAACTGTTTTTTTAGGAGGAAAAGGCCAAACCATTTTCGTTTGACCAGGTTGTGATTTTATTGTAAGCTGAATTTGTTGCTCGATTTCGAAGAGATTTGAAAATCACCCACAAATAAATTGTCGAAAAAATGTAGTTAATGTGAGAATCCCCTAATGGCAATGATAAAGCGTGGGTCGAAGTAAATTTCAACAGGTAACAGCAGGATACCCTTTTCCTTTCATAAAGGTCACCCGCACACGGCAACGTCCTAAACCAATAATTGAGACTGTTGAAAAAAGAAAATTGTGAAAATAAAGTAAACGAAGAAAAATAAAAAATTGAAAATGATATTTTGAATTAAAAACGTAATAGTTTACAACTACTGAGACAAACTTAAATTGTGTGCAAAAATAACTATTAAAAGCTGTTCATTAGTCAGCCATGGCACCTTGTGTTCTCTATCTAAGCCCCTACCCTCATAAAATGAAAACTCCCGAGGTATCCGCCAGGTGGACTTAGAGGATGCCAGATGGACTTGTGGACCTTAGACTCTAAAGTCGTACCCTACGAAATTCAGCAGTTAGATTCATCTCAAATCACTAATCGGTTGGAAAAGTGGTAAACAAAAGCTTGTGGCGTTATCTACAATGTAGATAATGCCACAAGTGAATTGATAGAATGTCAGAACCCCTATACCTCACAATATCCCCTCAGGCTCTCCGATGGTACTGAGATGGATGTTGAACCTGGCATGGAGACGCCAGAAAATCTCCAACCTAAAAAACACTACGAAGCAGCCTTCCACCCCAATTACCTTTTCCCATAATGGCCGCTTGTGATTGCGTGTGTGGTGTCAAGTGGATTCAATCTATTCTAGAAGAATTGGATGAAGGCAAGATTGTCAGCAAACCAACTGATATAAAAACGGACAGTTAAAGTCTCATTGATTGGATAAATAATCCAAAAATAAATTGTCGCAATCGACATATTAATCGCAAATACTACTTTATAAGGGAAGATCAAGAAAACAGAGACATCACTATGACATACATGAACACTAAAGATCCAGATGCTGATGCAATGACTAAACACCTAGGAAGCGAAATTGTGAAAAAACACATGAACAGTGTTGGACTTGTCGTAATGTGACTCATTATCTCTTTTAGAAATGCTTAAAAATATAGGGGGGAATTGTTGGATATTTTTGGCATTTCTTGATAAAGAAGCATATGAGCAACTCAAAGCTTGTGTTTTTTTGTTTACTTCAATAAATAATCGTTGTGGAGTTTGGCATTGTTATGAATAGATAAATAACTGTTCTGATGTTGAGCTGGGATGTGGCATTTTTGGCAGCTTGACCTGCCAAGTTAGTGACAAGACTAACATGCCGACTTTTAAGATATTGCGAGTGTATGATAGGGATTTTTTTTTTAAGGTAGCCCAAGAGATTGGCATTGCCTACAGTGTTGTTTCACACACGTAAATTCTAACTGCTTTTCAAGCCAGCAGAATGTTTCAAATAAGATGTTTCTAATTACTTTTCAAGGATCTTAAATGCACTTTTTAATGTAAACAACTTGTATAAATTTGCAAAGGAAAGTAAGCACTAAAGTCACACATGGACTTCTAAATAAAAAGAAACTTAATGAATATGAAAAAGGAAAACAGGTGTAATCAGCCAAAAGCAATAGGGAGCAAAGAAACAGTGAGTTTTCACTCGGATACAAAGTTGTGTTTAATTCACATAAAGATCAAAATATTTTAATAGAGGTTTAGTAAGATGATTTAAATGATTATTTCAAGTCTTTTGTAAATTGAAACTTTTTAAGGATCTTTAAAAAAATTAGTTTCCAAGTAATTTATAAGGGCCCTTAAACGAAACTAAGGAGTTGTTAAGTACTATGCAAACTCTAAAAGCTTTTAGAAGAAAAATGAAGTATGTAAAACTTTAATTGAAAAACTCTATGAAGAACAGGCTGAATTTCAGTTCAGAAAAAATTACCAAATGATTTATGTGCACTTATAAGGAGAGTATCTCATCGGATATCCGGCAAAATCCAGTTTAGATATCCGGTATGTAATGTTCACCGGTATCCGGCAAAACCACCATCTGATCCATCCCTAATTAAGAAGTAGCTAGCTCAATGCAGATGAAGTCTGACCAATGTCCTACAGTCAGAATGTCAACAAAGGTATAGAAGTAGAAAGAATAAAACACTGATCAAATATATTTTAGTATTTCATTTCTCTGCAGAAAAATAATATTCATGGTTGGTGTTTAGCCCATAGCTCAACCTTCCTCTTTTACCCGGGCTTAGGACCGGCACAGGGACAGGCAAAGCCCCACCTGCGGCAGAGTTAACTAGAGCTACAAAACAACAACCTGTTCCTGGTCTGAAAAAAAGACGAGTACACTAAGGACTTGGGGATCAAAAATCTAAAAAAAAAAAGGATGTAGAGACAAAATATAAAAAAGGACTTAAAAAAAGGAGAATTGGAAGAACCAAATATTTAAAAAAAGGGACTTAAGGACCATAACTCCTTTTAAAAAATGGGACACGGAACAAACATTTAAAAAAAGGGGCTTATGCACCAAAAATCTTTTTTTAAAGAAAGGGACTTAGAAGCCAAAAATAAAAAAAAGGACAAATCTTTATAAGGAAAGGGACAGGGACCAAAAATCTTTTTTTTTTAAAAAAGGGACATAGGGGCTAAAATAAAAAAAGGGACCAAATATTTAAAAACAGGGACTTAAGGACCAAAAATATTTTTTAAAAATGTGACAGGGAACAAAAATTAAAACAAAGGGGCTTATGTACCAAAAAATCTTTTTTTAAAAAAAGGGACTTGGGGGACCAAAAATCTTTTTTTTTTAAAAAAGCGACTCAAGGACTAAAAATAAAAAAATGGGAAATAGGGAACAAATATTTAAAAACAGGAACTTGAGGACCAAAAATATTTTTAAAAAATAGGATAAAGACAAAATTTTAAAAAAAAAAGAGTTTATGTACCAAACATCTTTTTTTAAAAAAAACAGGGATTTAGGGACTAAAAATAAAAAATGGAACTTGGGGATCAAAAATATATTTAAAAAAGGACTTAGGAACCAAACTATCAAAAAAGGGACTTACGGACCAACAATCTAAAAAAGAGACTTATAGACCAAAAATCTAAAAAAAAAGGGATTAAGGGACCAAAAAAAAATGGGACTTAAGGGACCACTGTGTTTTAGCAGCATAGACTCAAAATAAAAGGAACTTAAAAACAACTTTTTTAATAATCTCCTTTAAAAAAAATGCTATTTTTTTTTATTCAAGAAGGTATCTAATTAACATGCAATAATATTTACAAAATAATGCATAACTTTGATTAAATTAGTTAACATTAGTTTAATGCCACATAAACTAAAAAGTAGAGTTTTGACAAATAAGAATTGAGAGGCAAATGTGTAAAACAGGATTTGTTGTATTGCACAGTCATGTATTTATTCAATCATAAATGAAATTTATTTGACAATATTTAAAACCTTTGGCAACTTTTGTCGAACATGGGAAGCCCCCCACAATGTTTGATTTCAACGGTGATGACAAGCCTTCTAAACAATTACTTCTTACTTGATTTCTAAATTTAGATATAGGTATTGAAAATAATAGAATCACACTTTAAATATATAAAAAGGTTGGATTTGCAATCTATCAGGGTCAAGAAACATGGTCACAATGACATTTTTAAAAAAAAACTTAATTTTTTAATTTTGTACTGCAAGAGTGAATATCGAAGAGAAAAAATCAACTTTTAACTTTAAAGGGACCAAATGCTGAAAAAAGGGGATAAAAGAATCAACAAGAAAAAAAAAGAGTTGGTTGGTTGTATGGGGTTTAATGGCGCAAGGGCCAAATATGGCCAAGCCAAGCACTCGGTAATTTAAACCAACATTAAAATTCTAAAAATACACACAAACAAAAGTGAAATTCAAAGAATTGGTAAATTATCCTGTGTAATTTAAAAAGATAAATAATGATGGATGAGGTGGGACTTAATAAATACGACAATGTGGGAGATGAATTAAAAAAGCGATTATATAAAAATCGAAGACGAGGACAAGAAGTTAAAATATGATGAATGGCGAGAGGTTGTTAGCAATACTAACACGGCGGAGTGGTCTTGTTTATTAACAAATGCCTGTGGGTAGCTCGTGAGTGTCCTATGCGGAGACGAGTTAGCAACACATCTAGCCGTCGAGATGACAAAGAAGGTAGGAGTGTGATGGTAGAAAATACAGAAGCTAGTTTATTACTAGCTTGTAATTTCCCGTCATCACTCCACTCGTTCCGCACAAGTTCCCGCAAAACATTACGTAGGTCGTCATACGGGATTCTGATGTTGAGCTGGGATGTGGCACTTTTGGCAGCTTGATCTGCCAAGAAAAAGAAAAGGGACTTTCAGGAACAAAAGGACCAGCGCTAAATGCCTTGATATATTGCCTCATAATTTCAAACCGTGCTCAGATGAGAGATAACAATTACTTAAACTGGCACCACTCACACCAGTGTAGGCAAAAAGATGTGAATTAGTATAGTCCTGATATTTTGCATACGGTTTTCGATCACAATGGTCTGTGTATAATGCTTGGTTGGACGACGAGGATCAAACTTGTAACACTCTAGTTTGCAAAGATATCCAAACTGTAAAATCAAAATAGCTATTAATACTTGTTTAATAACAAGTTACTAATATTTTTTATTGAAGATTTCTAATGCAAATTCAGATTAAGTGTAAGTATTGGCGAGACACTGCTAATGCATGTAAACCACTTCAATTGTTTAAGCTTTGGACTGTTATCTTAAAAAATTACCAAGCAAACTTAATAAGTGGAAATAAAAGGGAATTAATCCTTAGAAAATTTAAAAATATGAAAAATTTACGGGGATATATAATATTATTAATAGTGTTAAAAATAGTTTTAAATAATAGTACATTTAATAAGAAATATTAAAACACTAATATAAAAATATTGGGATCCAAATTGGAACATTTACTATACATACAGAAAAATGTGCATTTATATAGTATAAAAATAGAATTTTATAGGAAATTTTTTTTTTTTTTAAAGTGTCAGCGTTGCAAATATCACATTTTCAGAAAAGTCGTCATGGCGTACCATGCAATGTATTTTAACCAGATCCATACTCATATTCATAAATTCTATCACAATGATCTTATTTTTCATAAGTGTTGCATATGTACTGTAACTTCGACTCCTTTGTGATTGTTCAGTGTTGTTCCATGTTCATAGTGTGTTTGGTTGTGTCGTTCTGTCAGCATTAAAAATCTATGTTTGAGTTTCAATACAGTGTACTCATATTATAAACATAACAAAAAGATAATTGAGGAAACCTAAATCAATGGTGCCAAGCCAAAACTAATTGCTGCGAATGTCACACGTTTTTTGTTAAGCCTTTTCGAAATAGTTGACAGAACAGCAAACCGATATCGTTATGCAGAGAAAAACTACGATTTTGAGCTTAAATTTTTACCAAAGTAAAAAGGTATACTAAAACATTAAAAAATAGATATTTGTGTGGTTACAACTTTAAAAAATAATTAAAATATTCAAATAAAGAACTTGAGAGCACATTACCATCTCATAAACGTCTTTTGTTTGTTGCTCTATTCTCTGTGTTGCCACTACCAAACAATAAATATCACGAACGACAATGTCCTAACACCAGGTTTGGTTTGGTTTTGTTAATTAACATCGAACTAGAGCTGAACAGTGGGCTATTGGCGACGGTTCGAGGTCAATCTCGAAGGAAAGACCCGGGAACACATTCATACATGCACCTCGTTATTTTAGAAGCATGGTCAGATGACGAGGAAACACCTGAACTGGCACACAACGCCTTCAATAGACGTCGGGACTTCGGACCCCGATCAGAGTTATCGTGCACCAGTCCCCAGAAAAATCAGGGAACAATGCCTTATATATATTTTTTTTTTTTAAATAACGTCGCACTAGAGCTGCACAGTGGGCTATTGGCGACGGTTCGAGGCCTATCTGGAAGGAAAGAGCCGAGAACGATGCCTCGTATTTTTGAACCATGGTCAGATGACGAGAACAACACCTGAGCTTTTATATTTTTCAACCATGATCAGATGAATAAAGCAGACCCTAAGCTAGCACCAGAACCAACCTCAATGGGGGAGTTTCACACCGAGTAGAAGAAGACCGCTGTTCCAACGGAACTTGGAGAAAATTTCGCGACGCCGAAGAAGTTCCGTAGGCTCGCTTTTTTTAACTCCTGGTACTATAATTTTAAGTTTTAGTCTTTAAATAATACCTCAATATAGAAATATTTACTACATACACTGAGATAGATTTTACTCATCGTTTATCAAGTATTTTAGTGTTTAAATAAAAGTATTTTTCCGTATTTTGTTGTAATTCTAATGGGAGAGTTTCAGTTGTGATGTATCAACATGGTAACTTACTAGTAGTTTCGATTTCTTCCATACAGCAGACAACTTTGCTTTTGTTTGTTTAGTCGCTACCCTTGTAATTATGGGAAAGTTTGTTTATAATATTTGTTTTTTCCAAATAAGTAATATTTTTATTCCATATATGAATAAATTTAAGTACAGAAATACTTATATTATATTTGCATATAATTAGAATTACAACAAACTATTCATTACTCCATCTATTCATGTCCCGAATATGCTTATTTTCGTTTCAAAATCTTACACACGTCGGTGCTTTTATTTTCTGTACAACGTCATTACATTTATGACAATAGAGCAATTTGTTACGGAGTAGAACAGTGTTTTTGGTTTTGGAATGTGTCATCCTAAAAGTTTAACTTACATTTTCTATATATAAATATCTCATGTAGATTATTTTAAAGTTTCACCTCATAAGCATTTTATTGAAATTCAAAAACGAATATTTGAAATATAATTTTTAAAGGAAATATTGTCAGTATATATTTAAACTATCAAGCATGTTTTACAATTCCCTGAAACTGCAAGGTAAGCTGTTATTAATAAAAATTATTCCCAATATATTTTCTTTAGAAATTACGTTCAAAGACCAGAGACTGATCTACGGCAGGGCATTTAGGGCACTTGCCCAGGGCCCCCATTTTAAGGGGGCCCCCAAAAATGATTTAATGCTAAATATATGTGAAAAAGTTTTTAAAAAAATTTACTAACGATTTTTTAAAAAATCAATTAAATTTAGTTTATAAAATTGTTTTAATCAATTGTTTGTCAATCAATTTTGCACAACTTTTACTATTTCGTCCAATTAAACTTTTTTAGCACGTTCATGATGTATGTCGCCTTTTTCATTGCGCTTTCCAAAGAAATGCCCTTTGGATTAATTGCAAAATTCAATTCATGACCAAGACCATAAACAAACTGGGTTTACTAATTGCACATTTGGTACAAGAAAAAAGTATCCATAGTCGTTTACGGATACTTTTTTCCTACAACAAATTTTCTGATAATGTAATCATTAGTCATTTTCTAACTAAAAAATGAATAGAACGTACGAATCTGGCGCAACTAAAAAAGTCTAAAAGAAACAAACGAATGAAGAAATTATGTTGAAGTACCGACCATTAACGGTAAGTCAAATTCTCAAAAGAAAAAAAAATAGCAGTTTAAAAAAAATTGCAGTATTTAAATTTGCTTTAAAGCTGATGATTACGTCATTGTGTGCCTATACATAAATTTAGCAGATTTATTTAGAGTTTCGCCGAGGGACCCCCCTAATGTTCTTTTGCCCTTGTAAGTCGGTCCCTGTCAAAGACGAATAAATAGACTCCGGTCGCCAAAATTAGCACTAAAAAAACTTCGCCAAATACAATAAATTATTTCAATTTGGAAGAATGGAATATTTTTTTCTTTAATCAAGCCACCAGATCAGGTTCACAACGCTAATTAAAAAAGGGAGAAATAACACCACCTTGCCAAAGCAGCCAACAAGAAACGATCGCCCAACCGGACAGGACTTAATATACTCTGCACAACTCCTAATATTAAGCCGCGTCCGTGTAACATATTCCAGAACCCGAACTACATTTAATAAAAAAATAAAACCAGTATTAGTAGATCCGCATTAGTGCAATCGTTAATTTAAGACAATAATATTTTTTTTAATTGAAAATCAACGGGATAAGGTTTTTTTTTTTAATTTGCGTAAGGTTAGTCGATTTGTCACTTTTCAAATTACGAGGCCCAAATTTGGTAGATTTGCTAGACATTATATTTTACAACCGATTCTTTTAATTAATAGCTTATATAATAGCTTTAAGGCATCACTAGGCCCTTTTGTTGCTTTTATTTTATAATATAAATTATTCATAAGTCTAATTAGCTAAAAATGTAATTAAAACCAAAAAGCCAAAATTCTCGCCATTCCGCAATTAACATCCAAATATGAAGTCCGGTTGCCAAAGCAAATCATTTTTTAGAGCGGTGTTGTCGTATGGTTTTTTATACCATACGCCACCTGTTTTTAAAACCTCATTCGTTATTTCAATCTCCATTTCGAGTTTTTAACAGAACCCAACTTTCGCTTTCCCCATTCCAAAACGCGAGGTCATCGACTCTTTTTTTAATTCGTATTTGTAATTCCAACACACTGTTGCGTCAGCCAGAAATTGTTTCGCGCTCTTTCTCGGCGTACGTCAGTAGCTCCACCCATTTAGAGATGATGGTGCCTGTTTTCTTCAAGTTGATCGTATTTCTTGCTTCAGCTTTATTTTCTACTCCGGCACTTGCCGATGTTTATTTGAATTTCTGAGTCTCACAGATTACAGATGGAGATTATCAGAACATTTTCGCGTTCACATGTTCCCGCTAGTAGCTCCTGATGCCGTCCAGTACCGGATCGTTTCCCCGTCCTCGACCATGGACAATACCCGACTCGACAATACAGA